>MU225553.1:9208083-9253383 GCA_018584345.1 Thuja plicata | reverse complement strand
TGTCTTCCCTCTCTCTTCGAGTCATTGTGTAACTCATATCCATAGAAGAGTGAGAAGATGCTAAGGGGGTACCCAACTCACTAAGGTGACTCTTGGAATCAAACCACACTTCTGAGTTGTTCCTAGGGGATTGATCAAATATGGGTTCTTTTCCCTTATGTTTTTGGCAATTTTGAACTAAGGGTAATTGGTTAAAGACCACTTGAGGTTTTTTTCCTTGATTTACTTAATATCTTGTTGTAACTGGCATGAAAAAAAAGGTACTAGGTGATAGGACAACCCTAACAAATGTTGGTACCAAACTAGGATAGTAAAAGCACTCACTTGTACTCCAAAAGAGAGGTGATAAGGTAGAATTTTGCAAGAGGCATAAACCAACACTGCCACAGAGGTGCCCACTGAATGGGTGGATACCCTAACACATATGGATCAAGAGGATGATTTACCCAAGTTATATTGATTGAATTTGAATTTGTATGGAAGTGAATGGACAAGAGACTACTAAAAATCTCCAAGTGTGTTATCAAAGGATCTAAAGGTTTATCTTCTCAACAAGGACAATTTCTAGCTCACCAACTCCAAGCAAGGTCACTTGTGAAACCAAAGATTACTAGTTCAAGAGGTCAAAATGCAAGAATCCAAAGTGTAAAAAAGCTTCTAACAGTGAGGTAAGTGACATAATTTGATCTAGATCAACCTAGGAAGACTGAAAATGACAGGATAGCAAAAATGAGCAAGTTGACAGTTTGACACTTAAGAATGTAGATTTGTTGATCATTTTGGTGTTTACCTTAATGTTTGGGTGTATGTTTTTATCTTTCACTCATGCAAGACACATCAAGTAGATTGTTTGTTGTAAAATAAAGAGTCACATCACAACCTAGGTAAGCCAGGACAATATCTGTTGAATTCCCACTTGAACCGAAGTTCAGCCACACTTACTCATAGAAGACAACTTAGAAGCTTGGAGGCACGTGCTCCTCCTTACATGTGCACTCACTTCTCAGACACACCAAGCTTCGAATCCCAAGGGAATCACTTCCCAAAGGACTATTGTATCTACTAAGAGCCATGAAAATGTGGGACGTCTTAGTCGGTCTCTAACCTTTTGCACCAATAGATAGAGGCTTTTTTGGTCACTAAAACAAAGTTTGTACTCAAGGCATCCGTTCAGGTGGTTGTGATCAAGTCATTTTCTCAATTAAGGGGGCTCTCCCAATCCTTTCAAAGCAAGGTTTTCACCTTAACAATGTACGGAATTTAACGCACCACTAGGGTACTAGAGGAGATTTTGGTTGCCACAAAAAATTCACACCTGTCCACTATGAGACTAATCACAATGACATTTTTTTTTATATACTGGTTCAGAAGGACTTGGCTTTAGCCTGTTACCGGTTGGGAAATACACTCTCACTGGCTCTATTAAAGTACTCAGGAGGTAGCCACGCTAAAATATTTATATGAGTTTCTCTTACAGCCAAAATCCACAAAGGCGAGGGGAGAGGATACGTTCAAATAATTCTTAGGATTACAATCTAAAAGACACTTCAAACACATAAGAAAATGACAATAATGTTTCTAGATTTATGATCATCCCAAAAGGGCAAGAGCATAGTTTCCTGATATTATTTCCATTCCTAAAAATACCAAATAGAAGTTCATTTTAGAAGTCTTTCATGTGGGTTCCTATTTTAATATAAAAAAACAAAATGCAAGTACAATGTTTAGTGCGCTATCGATCAAGGCAACCTGCAAGATGATTCATTAGTAGTCTTTGTTTGAGTCTTTTTTTTAAACGTTTGCAAACCACTGTTAGGCTGTAATCAAAGATAAGCATCAAGAATAACAAAACCAAAGATTGGTCAGCATTATAAAAATAAAAAAATTAAAAATTTGATTGTATATTCAGAAAGTAGATGAAAAATCACGCACTTTCAAAAAAACTTGCACTCAAAAATGTTACTGTATGAGCCCGTATGAGGCTTCAGAAGCTGCAAAACAGAGGATTAGATATGTACAGTGATGAAAACCTGCAATTTATGATAAATTTGTGACTCAAATCTAGAAACTAAGAACAACCTAGAAATCTTCAGACAATTCTACCCAAAAAAAAATAAAAAATTGCACTCATTTTGGACCTAAAATGAGCAAGATATGACCGTTTGAAGTTAGGCTACAATTTCAAAAACTCCAATGGTGAAGGCAAAGACTTTTCAAACCCTGCTGACATCAGCAGATCATGACATTAAAATTGACGGGCTGGGGCCATCACAGAAGGCCCAGATTTTGACGGTCATATGGCCGTCAAATTTAGCATAGTAAAAAAAATTGATTTTTGAGTTTTTTTAAAATTATTTTTTCTTCAAAAATCTGCCTCGGGCTACGTGTAAAGATGATCCAAAATCTACCTCAATTTTTGTGCAAGCTTGTTTGGGCAAAAATATTTGCCACAGATTTGACTTTCGTCAAATATGGGCAAGTTTATAGTCATTTTCAACCGAAAAGGGTGATCCGGACGTGATGGTGGGGTCAGATTTGGCTCAAAATGAGAGCTTTAAAGACATTGAGAGAATAATAGACATAAGATAGAAGAAATTTTCGAATGTGATGACAGAAATAAATGTTCTGCCCCATGGTGGGTGCCAAAAATGTGTGCTAAAAATGTGTCCCACTTCTATGAGTCATTATATTCAAGATTGCTTAAGAATGAGGTCTCGAATGATGACTCATACCTCTCTATTCATGGAGTGCAAGGGTTTGTAATGGAGGCCCTCATATTGAGCTAGTTTTTTCCCATGCAAGTATACCATAAATGAGAGATTCAAAGAGGAAAAGAAAGAATGCTAGTCTCCATGATCATCAAGTATGCATGCAAATGAAAGCTACTCTATATGATAACAATGAAAGAAAGGAAATTAATCTATATGATAACAATGCATGATTATTCTATGAAAGGAAATACAAATGCATAATTAATCTATGAAAGGAAACATAAATCTAATCTAATATGCAAGTGCAAAATTAATCTAAATGGATTACCATGGGGCATGAAAGAAGAAGACAAGAAGAGAGAAGTTGCAATATCCAAGCTCAAGTGGTCAAATTCTCCTCCAAAATTGCTCTCCAAACCTGTAGCATAACAATAGCATAAAAATTCTATATCTCTGATTTGATCCTCAAAATGAGGAGAGGGCTCCTTATAAATGAAAGTGTGGAGAGGAATGGATCCTCAAGAGCAATGTGGGATAAATCTCTAAAAAGGAAAGTAAGAGGAAAAACCCCACCACTTAGGAATATGTGTGGAGAAAAAAAAGTTTTATTTATTTATTTATTTGATTTATTTCATTTTTCATCAAAAAGAGAGCTTTAAGTGGGGATTTTATTTATTTAATTAAAGAAGGATTTTCTTTCAATTAAATAATATTATTTTATTTAATTAAAATAGAGATTTTAATTAAATAAGATAATATTATTTAATTAAAAGAGAGATTTTAATTAAATAAGATAAGATCATTTAATTAAAGATTTATTTTAATTAAATAAGATTATTTCATTTAATTAAAAAGGATGTTTTATTTTAATTAAATAAGATTATTGGTGACATAATCAAACCTTAGGAAATATTGAAATAATTGAATTAATTACGATTTGATCAAGGAAATTGATTTGAATTGAAAATGTTGCAAAACATTGATTTAGGAATTTGATAAATTGATTCTGGTCATTTGATAAATTGAATAATGGGGGCCCATAGTCTAGGTGACCATTTTAGGGTGCATACACCGGCCAACTCCGCCTGAAGAGGTTTACCAGAGAATGAATTCTCCTGGCATCCAAGCACCTGGTAGTCAGGTCTCGATGGTGCGGGGGAGCTAAGTTAGGCAGGTGACTGTTGTTTGAGGAGATAGCTGGTTTTTACTCATCTTCTCAAGGATTTCAAAAGGGGTGGGGTTTCCTGCAAGCATTTAGAATTAATAAAGAAATTGCAAAAGATAGATCAGAGTTAAGATATATTTCTACTTATAGTTGCGTAATATATATTCAAACATCAACAATGCTCCAATACCAGAAAACCAAACTAAATATCAAATACACACAGAACCAGCAATTCACATGTATTCAATAGAAAAGGGAGATAGAACATTAACTAAGTGAAAAATACTAGAACAAAGGACATGAGAAAACATACAGCACAAAAGATATCGCTAACTTAAGAGATTAGAACAACACATAACATATAGCCACAAGATATTCTTCCTTCTTCATTAACTCAAATGGTTCCAACATTAATGATGAGTACATCCATGGCTCCAAGGGAGCATTCTAGGCTACTGAGAACAACTGCGTATTGAGCTCCTGAGAATAATTGAAAGTAAAATGCTATGCTTCTATTACTGCTCGACTGCAAAATAATCAATTTTGCCGACCCTTGTTATGGCATCAGACTTCTTATTTATACACACATTTGACCTAAAAATTAGCCTAATCTAACTGTACACTCACCAAATATAATACATTATCTGTGGCCGGTACTACCTGCACCACTTACAATCACCTCAATATGTATAGTGGTCTTACAAGACAGAAGAAGAAGATAAGAGGAGAAATCTAGAAGAATCACCCTAGAGAAGAGATCCGAGGTACTTATGGAAGAAATTTGATCATCTTGGTAACCTAGGCTACATGCCTCATAAATGTAAATTGTGGCTCCTTGTCTTTGATGTGCATCAAGTAGTTAATGCGGGAGCGGAGCCTCAGGAGAATCATCTCTTAGAGCTATCTCTTTCGCCTGACATACCTTATCTGGATCGCCTATCTTTTGACCCTTATTAACTACTTGACAGTGATCGATCAGTTCTGGGGAACTCTGATGGATATAACTATGAATGAATACAAAGCTTTTGGACCTGAAATTATGGAGTCTGGGAGCTTAAGCTCAAATAATAATGAATTTGAAAAACTGTACCCTACTGGTGAAAATCTCTGGAGACTAGAGAAATTTACTATTTCTTGTTCTTTTTAAAGGCCTCCAAAATTTGGATGATTCCTTCCTTGTCCACCTCTTTGATGCAGTCCCAATGGTCATTGATAACCCTAAATTTCTCATCAACATCGTCGGCCCCCTCCTTAAATTCTGCAGCTACCTTCACTGCCTCATGGGACCAGAGCATCATTTTGGTTAGGCGCAACATTTTCCCTTCATCAAAATCTTTGAAGGACCGGTACCACAACTCCATCAATTCATCAAATTTTCTCAATACAAAATCCTCCATAGCACATGTCTCAGTGGTGAAGGGATCAACTTGCAAAACCCTTGTTAAAAATGCCGTATATGAATTCAAAGAATTTTAGACTCCCAGGATTCTATCCTTAAGGGCCGCTACCAATTGCTTTCTCACCTTAATTTTGAGACCAATTCTAGAGTGTTAAGCCTAGAGGAACCCAAATGGTTCATCTCCCAAAATACCTATTTCTGTGATGACTTCCTCTCCAAAGTTCATTATTTCCTCTAGTTCGGACCTCTATTCATCATATTTTTCCATTTCTTTCTCCCATAGGGAGACACCACCGTTCATCTGGCCCAAGATGTTATTGGCCTAATAGAGGTCTGGGAGTGTCACTACCAAGAACTACCTTATGGATGTGATATGCTTAGTGACCCACCCATCCACTGCTTGTGCTTTCTTCTTCATGGCCCTTAGAGTATCAATATCACCCTGTGGGAGCGGTGTTCCAGATGTGGAGGCTTCCGAATGAAAATTGGCCAATGAATGTGTTAATTCTGTAAGAAGCCTAAGTAGATTTACATTCTTTTCTTTTTCCTCCTTCAGCTTCTATGCTTGTCTGTCGTATCAGGCTTCAATTGCTCGACTAACTTCTTTCAACAGGTTCAATTCACCCTGTTTGTCTCTCCTCCCCAGAGGAACTTCTATGATTGTATATTCTGTAGCTCCTACTACCTCTTGCTCTACATCTGGGGGAGGCGTCGCTACTAGTGCAACAGTATCTCCTCCTGGACTGGTTTGAAGAGTATGGAGGGTTCGGGTCTTCTTGGGCTTGTGAGCCTCTTGATTTTGGGACATCATTTCGGCTAGGGAGAGATGGGTTCTTTCCGCCATCAGGGCCTTTCTTTTATGGGATTCTACCAGCCATTATGGTGGCTGGGGTAGTCTTTCTGCTAAGGCTTGGGCATTAGGGTCTTCTTTGGGGCCATGTGGTGTTTCCCCGGTATCCATAGTCACTTTAGAATCTTTTTCTTGCTCCCCAGGATTTTTCATATCTTCCACCTTGGTGGCATTCACATTTGTATCTCCAGGATTCTCCCCTTCTCTAGTGTTTGTGTTCTTAGTATCCTTTTCTTTGGGGTTATCCCCCTCATCCTGTTGCTTCTATTCTACATCAGTGTAATCCGCTGGGACATTCTCATCCAAGGGCACATCTTTTGGAGGGGCCAAAGGTGTTTGGCCTGGATCTAACTATTAGGCCGCAAAGACCACCTTGCCGAATGTCACACTCTGGGGTACATGATCACCCAAAGTAACTAGAGGTGTTTGGAGCATGACAAATGGGGGTATGGTTTCTCCTGAAGGTCTGGTTTCCCTAGTTATTATCGGCTTCTCTTCTTGTATTTACCTCTCCTCTATCTTGGTCCCCGGGATTGGTGTTTCTTCCACACTTGGTATATTTATCTGTTCTTGCTCTTTCTCTTTCTCCCAAAACTCTTTTTCTAGGGCTACCTCTTTTTGTGCATCAATTTTTGCCACTGCCTTCTCCACATCGGCCTGCAAGTTCACCAAATCCTCCGTCAGGAAGAGGTTGTCAAAATCATCATGGGGAGGGGAGGCCGCTGGAGGATCCTCTGGTTTAGGAGAAGAAGGGATAAGTTCCTCTTGGGGAACGTCTGGCATCCTGGTGCTTGCATCTAAGCTTGGTGGAGGGTTATCCACCCTTGGCTTCTTTCTCCTAGTCTGCAGCGGGACCCCTATGTCCATAATAGCTACACTCTCATCCTCTATATTAACTATTTGACTCATAAGTGCTACAAGTGATGGTGAACCTGAAGGGAGGGTGGATCCCTCTGGAGTAACTAGAAGGATGAGAGAAATCTGAGTGCACATTGTTTTACTTAGCTGGCGAGATGCCTCAAGCTAAGTGTGAAGTTGTTCTAGAATAGGGAGGGGAGATGGGGGTGAAACCTAGGATAGGGCACTCTCCTTAGCTTTCCCCTTATCTTTGCTTAGCCTGGCTGCTCTAGAGATAGAGGTGGAACCTCACAAAATTGGACCTCAGTGGGTGCTTTTCTTTCACACTTGTGAAAAATACTCGTGGTTGCACTGTATAACACCCTGGGTGACGTCCTCAATTGTCAAAATCTCTGGGGTATCCCAATCCACTAGAAGGAGATAAAACTTATCGATCCCTTGTAGTTTATATGATGGGTGCTCCAAGGGCCCACTATCTAAAAAATCCTTTGGAAAGGTCTGAAGGTCGAGTCTCTTCATCATCCCTTTGGTCATCCTCTCGTACCTCCGACCCCAGACATCAAAATCATCTTCACAATCTGCCCAAAAATCCTCCATGTGAGACTCGTGGGGTTTGGACACCAGAGGCAGTGCTGTGTTTACTTTGCCGAGTGGGTCAAAATTGTTCCTTGCTAGGTAGAACTCGGCCAGCCCTAGACTTTTTAAGTCACTATTTGCCTCTTTGGCCGTCACAAGGCTGCAAGAATAATTCTTGCAAGTGATTGGGAAAGGGATGGAAGTAACTTTCTTGACTCCATAGAATGCATGGAGTTCCAGGATTTGCCTGCAAAACTCAATCAAAATAATCCTATCCCCACAATTCTTGGGGAGTAGGTATGGCTTGCCGAAGAACCCAATCACCCAAATGTAAGAACGCTACTAAAATTGAATAAAGTAATTTTTATAAGAACTCACCAAGGTTATTGCTTCCCTTGACAGCTGGTACCCAGAATCCTAAGAAGTGTTAAAATGTTGTGGTAAATAAAGGTGTCATTTACCTGACAAAAATTGGGGAAGTTGGCCTCCCATTGAATTTGGGGAAAATGATCCCACAGAGCATCCTAGCAAGGCCCGGTCCCAAGGACACCCACTGTAAGCAAACACCAGAGTGTGGGCCTCTATTTTTCCAGTGCCCATAATACATATGAAGTCATGTGGAACTTCAATGTCCAGCTGACATTGTTCAGTTGAAAATCCACATGGTTGGCAATAATAGTTGCCTAGTCAAAGTTCTGTTCATGGGTGGTGATGCAGTATAGAAAATAATACATCCATGCTGAAAAGTCCCTGACATGGGGTTCCCCAAAGATCCTTCATAGAAAGATGATCCCCGCCTATACACATTCCTTAAAATCTCCACGGGGGATCTCCAACTTCATTTTCTTATAGTCCTTCCTCAGGGACTTCAGCTAGTGGGAGTTGAGATGCTATGAAGCGAGCAATTGAACTTTGTCAAACTCCTTCAATGATGCAGCCTGGGAAATGATAGTAACATTCTTAAACTAAGGGATCCCCAATCCGGAAGCAAAAGTGGCAGCATCAAAAGTTCCTATGGGTGTCAGGTAATTCAATGGAAGGGAAACAACAAGCAAAACCACCCGGGTGGGTGTGTTGTAGTTCTTCACTAGGGAGAGAATGAGCTTTGGTACCTACACTAAGTAGGGGAAATAGGCAGCCTTAATGATGCTAGAAGTGGTCATGTTATTTTCCATGTTATCCTCGGTAGCTCATTGTTGATACATTACCCAGACAAGGCCCTGTAGTTTGGCTCATGATCCGACCCAACCTCTGTGTCGGTAATATTTTTAAGTTTGGAAATCCACCTGGGATCCCACAAGGAAACCATCCTTCAGGTATTTGGATGTTAATGGGAGTTTCTCCAACATTTTCTCAGCCCTAGTCTTGGTGGCCACTCGGGTGGAAGTGGTCAGGAGTTTTGGACTTCCGGGAGGAGTTGTTACTTCAGACATTGTTTGTTGGGTATTTTGTAGCCTACAAGACAGGACAACCATTAATACATATGATAAAATATGAAATAATTTCACAGTCTCCAGAGAGTTCACCACCATTTCACACCTATCCTTAAGAAGACATTAGTTCATCAAATCCCAAAAATACAACAATCAACAACTTACTTAGAATTTGATCGACACCCAGGGGTCTCGGGGAATTTGGCTCATGAAACAAATGGGATGAAGGCCCAGGGACTTCGCAGTGCTCAGAATATGGAGAAACTAGCCGTTATTGAAGTGACCAAGTAATAAGCCATACTAGGCTGAGGTGGGTTGTCACATGGTCATGCAATAAATGGAGTAATGACACTTAAATGGTGATAGATGTCTTCGACACAGATGGAATGAATGCCAATTGGGACAATTTTAAATGCTCATATGTGGGGGAATTTAATCCTGCCATGAATACTAAAACAATGGAGGAGAGAGAAATTAATCATAGCTCATGTTAGTAATAAGTGAGAGGGGGTGAATCAGTGGCCTCAAAAATGTATCCTTTAAACTTTAATCCACCAATTTATACACCTCAAATTATTATCCCTACAAGATGTATGCCTTGAAATACTTGAAATAATTTACTGTTTGTCAGTTTACCTTGTCTGTCCTTATTCTCCTTGATTACCGATAAGCAGTAAGGCTCATTTACTAATACTCAATAAATATGCAGAGTATACCAATCAATATAGAAATGCATATGTGAAATGTAAAACAATAAAGTAATAAAATATACACACATAACACATGGATTTTAACGTGGAAACCCTATTAAGGGAAAAAACCACTGGGACCGGTACCCCAAATTCTCACTCTTCTAAAGTGAGCCCTATTAGGAGCCAACCCTGTTAAAGGTTACAAACACATGGTTAAGTGTGACCTTGTTAGAGGATTTTTATACATAGGTTGTCACTTAGTATCTGGCATCTACGCTACCATTCTTGAATCAGTCTTTATACTGTCAATAGGCTTTATGCAAATCTTACTACCATCCTTGAATCAACCTCCTTCTTAAACTGTCAATAAGCTTTAGGTAAGACCACTGCTACTATCATGAATCAACCTTTTTTGTAATTTGTTAGGATATACCTCAATTACAAAAGACAGTTAAGTCCTACTTTGTTAAGAGACTTAATGCTTCAATGGTTAAACTGAAACACAATGACCTGTTTCTAATGCAACTTTGAATTGCTGATATTCAGATCTATTTACGTATAATACCTCTCTGATCAATGCATCAATTCAAGTCCTTTGTGCTTCACACTTTCTATTCTATGATGCTGTGCTTTATTGTTCATCGGTGTGTACAAAATTCTTTAGCTCTCCCTTAGCTTGATTGATCAAGACTGTATGAAGTTTATCCTTCACCAGTTTCTCTTCAGCATCCTCTTTCAATTCACTCCCCTGTGTATCTTAGTGCTTTCAAAAAATGAATTATGCTTGTCTCTTATATAGACATGATATTCCTTAATTCTTGATTCTTGGTGTGAAACATAATCCAGCCTATTTGATTTACGACTTTAACTCCTGATTTATCTCGTAGTTATCTTCTTGCCAACTGTATAAATCAATTTCTTAACTATGGTTGAATAAAAGAAATAAAACAATCAGTTAAGTCTATCCTTAAGCTCTGCCAGCTAGATATTTTGTCATTTTCTGATCTCTCTATTCTATCGATCAATTTTGCAATTCGTCGCCATTGACAATTTCTAGTTCCGTTGGTGTAACTTCAGTTAGCTTCGGGATCTCCATCCATCAGGCATCATTGGATCTTGCTCATCAGGAAACTATGTTTTTAGCTTGTCAAGAATACTGTGATTCTGCTTTATCAGGCAACACTATCTTTTGCTCATTGGGCACACTATGACTTTTTCTCTATCTTTACCGATGATGTGCACTCCGTCGGTGTAGTCTGTCACTTAGTAAATACTTGACTTTTATGCATTGCTGAAAGAAACAAGCGAGGTGCCGAGTTCAAGCTAGGTGGGAACCAAGTGTGCAAGCTCAGATTTGGGTACACAGTGTAGAGGGCATGGTGAGCTCACCACAAGACGGGTCAGACATGATAGAATATACAAATTGTACAGAGAAACACACTAACTAACCATAATTACACAAGAAGCTGAAGAACAAAAAAATTTACAACATACACGACTAACTAACCTACAGACTACTAGAAACTTACAAGAATTTACAACTATTGTACATATCTACAAAAATTTATGACTAATTTACACTAAGCTACAATTATTTACATGAATATACATAAATCTACAAAGGTTTACAAATGTACATGAAGATACAGTGCATGAAAGGTGGACATCCTTCCTGCAAGGCCATCCAACCAATGGGAGGTGACGATGAAGACCAAAAGATAGAAAGAAAACAAATGAGGGAAAAACCAGAAATGAAAGAACAAAGAAAACAAAACAAGAAAAAGAGAGAAGGGCAGGACGGACCTACCAAAAAACCAGAGAAATGCGGGAGGAAGGGCATGGGAGGTGCTCTGCAAATAAATAGCTTCACGAACACACCAAAGATGCACACGAGAACCTGCAAGATAACTGGAAGCACACACACTAGCTCGAACACCAACTTCACCATTAAACTCTCAAAACAAATCACACTTAGCACAAATTTGCTCTTAATCACTCTTATTCACTCCGAGGGTAATTTGTTTGCGGTAAATGTAAAAATGACAAGTGAAACCCCATTTATATGCCTAGGGTGAAAACACACCATTTTCTTCCACAAGTCCTAAGAAAAAGGAAAACCACTAGACTCTGGGCTTGGGGATCTAATGCAACCACTCCTTCTAGCTAAAAGGAAGTAATGGTGCAAGAATCCCAGAGTTTGGAATCTGGCTGGCACAAAGAAACAAAACACTCTGGGACCGAGCCCCGAAGCAAGGAAGAGAAAAAGGAAACACAACAATGACCACATGGAGGCAAAGACTGGAGAAAACAAAAGAAAAAGAAACAAAAGGACAAAAGCAAAAAGGGTGACCCAACATTTTCCCCACAAAATGTAGGGACAGGTATGCAGGGCATAACACACCCGAGAGAGATTTGCTTATATATTTTGATTCTAATCTTCAAAACACTTCAAACCAATTGCATTTATTCCTTAAATCATCCTATACATCAATTCATCCACTCATTTTCTTCTTTCAATCTGTACACGTTCAATTTGTAGACAGAATTTAGGGAAAAATAAGGAATTTTTATTGATTTCAAATTCATACTTACATCATCTTGTCTTCCACCCACCTGAAAGGGCTTATGAAGACCTATCCCAATGGATCCAACCACTTTTTTAAGGTTGTGACTGTTGGGAGGCAATTACATTATGTTTAGCAACTTTTGGTAAAATTTTCTTAACAACATTTCTTTCTTTGTGCAACTTTTTGTATTTCTTGCAAAAGTGCACTTTTTGATGAACTATAACTGATTGAATGATTTGAAGATGAAAAGTTGATGATCACTGAGCTACAGAAAGTAAATGCAAGAAATTAAATTAGTTAATGTATTGTATTTTCATTAATGTCAACTTGATATGGTATGAGTAATCATACACATTGTCACAACACTTGAAGAACTAAAGAGACAAAGTTTTTTTTATTGGTAAAGGTATACACCGAGGGATAGTGTAACCCCAGACAGTCAACCCCACAACCAATGTAACCTGATAGATAGTATAACCAGATGGATAGTGCAAACCAAGAATAGTGAACCCCGAGTAGTTCACAATATTTCTCGATGGACAAACAACACTGATAGATAGTGTTACCTGAGATAAGTGGTACCCGAGTAAGTGTCACCAAGCACAATGAAATTCTTTGACCGAAATTAACTGGAGTTAGGAAATGACAAAACACTTAGCTGGTAGAGATATATCTAAATTTAACTGATTGATTGCTTTATTTTCATTGACCCGTTTAACTAAGGATAAGAAGAATATTTAAAGCTATTTTTATTCCCAGCTGTCAAGGAGAAAATCTAAGAAATAAAACTAAAGCAAAGCTTTAAAGATTAAAGTAATGCATGGCAAGATTTGTGGATCAAGAAGGAATCTATGTCAAGAAAAAGAAAGATGAGGAGATTGAACAGTGAAATCATGTATATATAAAGAGATAAGTATGCATTATGATAAGAGGAATGTTGAACATAATTCTGGTGAAGTTAGAATACTTCATGCAGTTCTGATCATACAGACTGAATGAAAGAGTCAAGAAATTCTACAGACATTGAGCAATAGAGGAAAGAGAATTCACCGAGCAGAAGAAAGAAGGGGAGAAAATAAAATGAAGAGCATACATTGATCAAAGAGGTATTTTTGGACTTACAGTAGATCTTAACATCTACAAAGTAAGTTGTATTATTAAATAGATCATTTACTCTTTCAGTTTAACCATTGATTCAGAAAATCTCTTAACCGAGTGGGATGTAACAATCCTTAATGTTTTAAGATACTCAAAGAGTATCAAGAAGGTTTTTACTTGTTGACAACACAGTGAATTCGAGATGTCAAAAGACTAACCAATGGTTTTAAATCCTCTAAAAAGGTCGTACTTAACAACGTGTTTGTAACTTTTAACAGGGTTGGCTCTTCACCGATCTCACTTTAGAAGAGTGAAAATATTGGGTCATTGGTCCCAAGTGGTTTTTCCCCTAACAGGGTTTCCACATTAAAAATCTGTGTCAAATGTGTATATATTTATTGCTCTGTTAGTTTTCTTACACATTAAGTGATACTGGATTGATCGGTAAACACTAAGCTTATTTACTACTATTCGGTAAAGACTACAAAAGGATAAACAACATACATTACTGAGCAAAGTAAATTTGATAGAATTACTTAAGGAATTCGTCTTGATGGACTGAAAGATAACTAGAGGTTATTACATGTTGAGCTATAAGTTTTGGTTGAATTATTGGAATTATTTTTAAGGCCACTGATTCACTCCCCCTATCAGTTATTATAACAATTGGTATCAGAGCTTTGGTACTTAGAAGGAAAGTCTAAAGACTTAAGCTAAAGATCACAAGAAGAGAAAAAGAGATGCACCTAGGTTGAACAAGGAAAACTTTTCATCATGGAAAAGTAGGATAAGAATCCATCTATCAGGTATTGGTAATGAGTTTACAAATCACTTGGATAATGAATATACTATACCAACTGGACCTATGACTATTGATCAATTGAGAGACAAGAATGAACACAATACTATGATGATAGAACTTTCTTCTTCACTATCTAATGCTGAATTTGAAGATGTAAACTCATGCACTTCTGCAAAGAAAATGTGGGACAAAATCAAGCTAGTACATGGAGGAGATGCGAATGTGATAAGGGCTAAAGCTGAAAGGCTAAGAGGAAAGTTTGATGACCTCAGAATGAAAGAAGGAGAGAACATCAATCAGTACAGTGACCAAATCAAAGAGGTTGTCAATTCTATCTGAGGAGTAGGAAGAGTACTTGCTGAAGAAACAATCATAAGTAAAATCATGAGAACCTTACTGCCTATTTATGCTATTAGAGTATTTGCAATTCAAGAAATGAGAGCAGTAGCTGGTAACAATGTTACTCTTGATAGTTTGATTGGTAGACTTATTTCATTTGAGATGAACAACTATGGCAACAATGTCTTACCATCTATTGGGTCTGCATTCAAGTCTAATATGAAAATAAGCAAATCTAGTAACAAACACACTATGAGAAAAGATAGTGATAGTGATAGTGATGAACAAGAACTTGATGAAATTGAAGCACTAATGGATAAAAGATTACAAAGAGGTAAAGGAAGATACAAAGGTAAATTTCCATTGGTTTGTTTTAATTGCAAAGAAATTAGTCATTTTGCTGCTAGATTCCCTAACAAGAGAAATGATGAAAGAAACAATGAAAAATCTTATGAAAAGAAGTATGAAAAAAGTGATGACCAAGACTACAGAGGCAACCGATAATTTGACATAAGAGATAACCGAGATTAAAAGGACAAAGGCAAGAAGGCTTGTTACCTGGTTGAGAACAAAGATGAAAATACTGACACCGATTCTGATGAATAAATTGAGGTAGTTTTTGTTGCTATGAAGGATGATTCAAACGATGAAGAAAGGTATGTTGAAACTCCATTCATATCTAAAGTTAGTAAAAATAATGTCTAGATTATTGTGTTGGAAATAATGGGAAGTGTGTACTAAGAGGGGAGGGATGAATCGATACCTCTAAAACTTTTATCTCTTTTAACCTTTATCCATTGTGTAATCAATTGTATAACCAACCATCTGTTCTATACTATCTTTGTGTAAGATATATCAATTCATAAACTTTAACAAACATGTGAACATTCACAGAAACATTCATGAAAGTAATTGACACATAACACAAGATATGGTAATGCAGAAAACCCCTATTAGAAGGTAAAAACTATGGTGGGGATGGCACCCACAAAAAATTCACTATCTGTAGATTGGAAGGGGCCGGTTAAGGCTTACAATTTTGATCACTTTTGATGATCTACCTTGTTAGGAGTATCTGTGGAGACTTGTTAAGGTCTACTCTGTTAAATCCACCTTCCTTGAAAGGATTTCTTCTATTTTCTACACTTGTTAGAATGTAGAAAAAAATACTTATTGACCTGAGTGTATACAATCTAACAATTGTTGATTACATATCCATTATAAATCACATGTATAAATGTATCACCTAATGTGATTGATTAATACCTCTGATGTTCGGTAGCCTCTGTTCTTGGTTCTTGATAACCAATTTCATCTTTTGTTGTTCTGATTCTTGAAACTCTTAGTCTGATCCATAAATGTGCTTTTTGGCTACATTCATCCTCTCATCCATCAGTAATTCATGATTACAACATCTATTTATAACATAGAATTACCTAATTAAGTTTGATGTATTATAACTTAAACTCTATGATCAAAGGTTTACAAATTGACCTTGATCTCCTAGTTTTCATGTTTTTAATCAGTTAGACTGATTAAAACAATTACAATAATGTTTCTTGTTTCTCAAGAATTGGATTTAAAACAAATCAAAACTCTATAAATAGAATATAGTTGTTTTATCTGACGTGGAATTTAGATCCACTTTTCTTAGGATTCAATTGACTTTCAGTTTCTGATGCTTGGTTTGGTCTGAAGTGAGTTTGACTATCTTTTAGTGTTCCTTTGTTGAACTATCTGTCAGTGTCTTCTCTCGTCTGTTCTCTTGGTTTACACTATATTCTTCTTGTTGGGTCCCACTCTCGGTTTTCTCCTGTTGGGTTCCACTTAACCAACTTCAATTTTCAATTTGTAAGTTTTCATCTTCGATTTACACTGTAAATAGTTTTGTCGGTTTGTTCTTTCATGTCTTTTAATGTAGTGTAACCGATGGTTTATAACAATTATTATCTCATTGATACTAATGGAAAAGCTTAATGTCATCAATCTCCCCCTTTGACATTAGTATCAAAAACTAACATGTGCAGAATACTAAAGTGTTTAGTATGTATACCATGTATATTACCTTAGTCATTTTATGACCCTCGTATGTATATGTCAGTATAGTATAGTATATGTGTATGTACACTAGTCTTTATACTATCTCTTCCTTTTCCCTTTGTGCTATATTTTCCTTTTCTCCTTTTACCCATTTACTATATGCTCTGTACATATCATTTCCTTTTCCCCCTTTTTTATAGTAAGGGAAAAGGTGTATACCTATAGCTTATAAAAATTATGAGAGTGAGAGGATTGCATTTCCTCCATCATCTTCTCCCATTTCTCCTTTAAATGATCAAGAGCCATATGCTCTAATGTGATCCTAGCATGCATTTAATAGATGTTGTTTTCTATAGTCATCTCAGGGGTGGCAATAAGTTGCCTTGCCAAACTAAGGTGTTGTTGCAAAAGTGTGAGGTTTGGTAATAGTAGAGATTGTATCTCGGTTACCTCCTCTCTGAACTGTGACTCTTCTTCCCAAAGTTCTCATCTCAACCATTTGATCTCAATGATCTTCTCATAATGCAATTTTATTGCATTTCCATCTGTGGTTAAACTTTGTACACTTGCATTCAGATCTGAATCGATCTTTGCAATCTTGTCATTGTTATCCTTTGTAAATTTTTCTAGAGTGCATAGCTTTTAGATTAAGGAAAAAACTTCAGCAATTATTAGATCTAATTCATTTGCTAATTTTGAAAGCTTTACCTTATTTTTTTCCACTTCTTGGATGATGTTTTCAGTCAATTTGTATTGAAACTTATGTTTGTCTCACTCCTCAATTGCCTTTTCTGCATCTACATTTTAGTGAGAATGATAATTTGATCCAGAATGGGGGCATTTTGATCAATATCAATGTCAGAAACTATCTGGATTAAGTTATCCCTTGTAGTCTCTAGTACTATGGAGTCTTGGTGCTCCTTCTTGAGATTTTCTTGTAGTGCTTTTCTTTGATAGATTTCTACATATTCTTGGAGTGATTCAAAATCTAATGTAGTTGGGTCACACTTAGGTATTTCTATGATATCATCAAGTGTGACTTCCAACTTGTTCTTCTTTGTTTTCTTCTTCTTCTTCTGTGATGCACTTGTATGCAGAACCATAGCCAACTTCTCTGCTTGGTCTGATGTGCTACTAGATGGCTTTTGGGGAGTTATACCTTTCTCTTGCTGCTTAGTGTTTGCCTTTTGGTTGTCTAAGGACACATCTCCTTATCAAAATTCAGTGTTTCTGTAGCTTCGCCTTTGGTTTCCTTTGGCATGGTATCAACTGTCTTTTCTTTCTCATCTTTCTCTTTTTGCACTTCATCAACATCTTTCATCTGTGCATCTTTCTTGGTGGTATCTCTGTCTTTTTTTTCTCCATTGATGACATTCTATTCATCAGTTGTATCCTTATTTTCATCAGATGTATCTTTTTTCTCATCATTACCCTTATCCTCGAGTATGCTTGCATTGGGCTCGGGGGTATTCTCCTTTTGTTAGATTATATTGATTGCTTGAATCAATAATGGCATTTGGTCTGGTATGTGTACCTGTGCAGCATCAACACGTGTATCTTTATCCCTAGGCTGATCAGATGCAATAGTAATATCTTCATCTTTATTTACCTCATTTAATGTTGGATCATCGGTAATGTCAATGACAATATTGTCTAGCCACGTATCATCAGCAAAATCCATATCCTTGTTGCATGATGTGTTCAATTCTTCTTTATCCAATTCTATTATTGTGATATCCTCATCATTGATAGTAATATGTTTAGGGCTCTGTGTAGCCTAATCAAGTATCTTTCTCCATTCGGCCTCACTCTTTTTGTCTAGTTCCAGTAGATGTCCTTGAAGCACTTGGTAAGCTCTCAACTTCGGTGAGAACCTTTTGGAGTGATTTTTCATCATCTCTTTAATCTTCTCCATTTTTTATTTAGGAGGCATGGAAGATACTAGGGCTCTTTCCCTAATCTCTTTCTCAGAGTGTAAGGCAAATGTCCATCTTGCCAATAATCTATCTTGAAGTTCTTTTGGCATATTATCTACCAGTTGTATTGGGAGATATTTGAATATGCACATCATTTTGATGATTGCCTCTTGAATTTTATTTTGATCCAAGGGATCCAATGTCAACCATTTCTTAATATTTCTATCATTGACTGTTCCTGATTTGGTAATTGAGGCACATACTTCATCAACTATTTCAGGATTCTTAATCTTTTCTTTTTATAAAGATTCATCTTGTTCGGTGTCCTTAATGTCCTCCTTAGTTCTGATGAACTTTCTTCTTTTTGTTGGCCTCCTTTTCTGTGTTTGCATTTTCCTCTTATAAGTCCTTACCTGACCTTTCTTTATCGATAAAGGACTTGCATCCTTGGCCATTTGACTCCTTGTCCTTGTTGCAGATGTAGTCCTAAGCTTCTTAGATAGTGGAGGTAGTGGTGTATTTGACTTTGTTGACTCTGAGTCACTCTCCTTCTTAGCTTCACCGATGGGTGACTGACCCTTGGTTTCTTCTATCTGTTTAGTTTCTTCCTCTATTACCAATAGTCTTTTCTTTAATTTCTTGACCATCTTGTCTTTCTTCCTATCAATCTTCTTCACAACCAAGCTAGTTTTGATCCTTTCTTTGGCCTCTTCATAAGTTACAAACTTAGGTTGTGTTTTATCTAATGACTCATTGATTAGTGCCTCAATTGCATTAGATGCTTGATCTATGTTTACCTCATAGTCAAGTGGAGATAGCCATGCTATCCTTGGTACAACTGGCTTGATGTATGTATAATCAGTGTCTACCATAAAACATATATCAGTCTTGAAATTTTCAATTAACTATTCTGGAATCCTTACTTTCTTCTACATTCTATCTTTGAATCCAACAAAGTATTCATACATTACTGACTCAAAGTTATCTCCTAGTGATTTTATGAACTCACTAATCTGTATGGTCACTGGTCTTGTTGTGTCCCATTGCACATTACCTATTGATGAGAATTATTATTGAAAATAGAAGAATATGCACATTATCAGAGAACCAAACTTACATGAATTTGACTTTGCATTTCTTATTATCTTCATGTTCTCTTCCAATTGTCTAAGTGGCAGTTCTGATAGATCCAACTGCAGTCCCTTCTTGAAAATCTTGTAGGCTGTATCCACTGCTCCAGATGCAATGTTGTTCATCCTACTAGCCTGAAAGAACTTGTATCCTAACACACATGCTCCAAATTTTAGTTCATCATCATTGATGGTGGATACTCTTATTCCTCTTCCATCCCATGAAGCTTTGGTATTCTTCTCAATTTCTAGTTTAGGCGGGTGCTTCAATGCCTTTACCTTATTAGTTATGGGATAACCAGTGACAACATTAATTACATCCCTGGTAATTGGTTTAGGCTCATCTAGCCATAACTTTCAGTCATGTATCCTGCTCAGTACTAACCGAATCCATTCGGTCTTGAATTCTTTTGAGAAACATAGGAAATTTGTGAGCCCTTTGACTTCAATGTGCTTGTGTTCTTCCTTGATAGTGCCATCATCATTACATAGCTTCTTGAAAGCTTGTTCAACTTCCAGGTCTCCAATCTCTACTATCTTACAGTGTATATATGCTCACATGTCTTTGATGAGAAAAACCCTAGCTGGTATTCTGGAGAATGATCCAACATTCTCGGGTTGCGAGGCAACCTTTGGGCATACCTTATACTTAGGTTCCTCACATGTGTTGTTCTTGATAAGATTGACCTTGTTATTTTTAACATTCTTGAGCTTAGAGGTTCCTGATGTGGTCACCATTGATTATGAAATTAGGGCTTTCTCATAAATGATAAACAAATTTCTTGGTTAATGTGGGAACTTAATTTTCAACTCTATAGTTGTTTAGGAATATGCTTGGAGTGCTGTGAATTAGGTTGAAGTCACTCTGTAGTGTTGTCACTTCGTGCTCTATTTTTTCTCTTGTCGCTTCGCTCTGGTTGCTTGGTGAAAATGAAACCCTTCCATCATCTATTTATAGAATTTTCCCTAAGTCGAGTCATTAATGCTCAACAAATTCTCAGTGTGTGAAGATGGAGTCGTCGGGTGAAACACTAACTTCTCTTTTGGTTAAAACACAATGCTTTGGGGCAGCTTTCAACTTGTTTAGTTCTCTGACGGATTTTGGTGTATAGAAAAGACAACTTGTCAACTCACATGATTACTGATGGATCTTGGTTTACACTAGCAACTTTAGATTTTATTTGTTAACCGGCAATTCTCAGTAAGAGTTGGAAACTCAACTTTTTAAGTACACCGATGCATTTCGGTATGTATTGACCGATGAGATAGTTTTCATAGATTTATAACAAGTAGTACCATAGTGCATCTTTAATCATGCTGATTTGGTATTTTAACTATGTATAATAGAACTGATGCAAAATATAACTTGGTATTGTGCAGTTCCATACTTACTTATTCTTCTTAGGTGGGGGTGGTGATGTCACCAGATCCATTAGATAAGGTGTCACCAATTACATTGCTTGGTCCAGCTTCATCAGTGTTTGTAGCTTTCCTCCACATTTTGTTTCTCATCTTCCTGATGTCTTCAATGGTGTTTCCATTGGGAAAGGTGTTGGTCTTTGTCATTCGATCTCTGTAGTCTTTCTTGAGATGACCAACTTTATGAAAGTGTAGACATGCCATTCCGGGGTTAGTCTAGCCTCTAGACTTTCTTGTCTATTGTCTCATATAGTTTGTAGTTATGTGACCAAATATTCCACATGCTGTACAATTTTACCATGTGTTGTAATCCCAAACATACTAGTTACCAACTCTTTTCGGTTAATAGGCAATTTCTTAACCTTTTGGCTTTCATGCTTGCTTTTTATTTTTCTATCATTCAAGAGATGTATTCTCATGCATTTTGCAAGTAGGACAATATTTTTCCATGTAGGTTTCCCTTTTTGGTTGTTTCACCTCAGATTTACATTCATATGCTTTATGTCATTTCTTGTTACATTTATAACAAATTCCTATGAATGAAGATGTAGATTTAGGAATACCTTTCATTTTGCTTCTGCATACATTTGATGTGTGGCCTTGCCTTCCACAGTGATTGCATGTTAGATTTCTTGGTCTTGGATTTGCATAGACATTCTTTGGATTAGCTTGGTATGGTGATTCTCCACTCTCGGTATAGCTTAGATCAGTGTTGTTGTTGGCTCTCCTTTGTCCTTCAAGAAAATCATCCATCCTTTTATTGCTTTCTTCATCTCTCTTGATTATCTCATTATGTTGTTGCTGAATTCTTGTTTCTTGTTTCAACTTTTCATTTTCTTCTCTTAGCTCACTTATAGCTTCAATTATTTCAATGAGTTATGTATTCATTCTATTTTCCTCTTGACTCATAAGAACAATCTGATTTGTAATCTCATGATGATGTTCTATAAGTCTTTGTATTTTTGACTCTTTCTCTTGTAGCTTTTTAGTAATTTTCCTCCTATAATCAATAGCTAGTGTTCTTTCTTGCTCAACTTTTCTAGCATTATTCATGATGTCAATCATTCTTACCATTTGTGTCTCTTGACTGATTTGCAGAGATTTCACTTGTCCAGCCAGATGTTGATTGATTTCATTTAAGCTCGCAATGCTTTCTTCTGATGTATCTGATACTTTGCTAGTTATTGATCCTGAAGATTTAAATGGATCTGGTATATCTTCTTCTTGGTAATCTATTTCATTACAACGAGATGCCATAATCTTTCTTTCATCTAATAGCTGTCTCATCTTGATTCTAGCTTCTTTATACTTCTCATAGAAGATCTAAATTTCTAGCTTTTGATTCTCAATACTCTTGTCAAGTCTGTACTTCTCCATTGTATGATATTTTCTTAATATTTTCAAATAAGAGATCTAGCTCTGATACCAATTGTTTGAAATAATAGGAAGTGTGTACTGAGAGGGGAGGGGTGAATCAGTACCTCTAAAACTTTTATCTATTTTAACCTTTATCCATTGTTTAATGAATTGTATAACCAACCGTCTATTCTATACTATTTTTGTGTAAGATATATCAATTCATAAACTTTAACAAACATGTGAACATTCATAGAAACATTCATGAAAGTAATTGACACATAACACAAGATATGGTAATGCAGAAAACCCCTGTTAGAAGGTAAAAATTGCAGTGGGGATGGCACCCACAAAAACTTCACTATCTACAGATTGGAAGGGGCGGGTTAAGGCTTACAATTTTGATCACTTATGATGATCTACCCTATTAGGAATATCTATAGAGACTTGTTAAGGTCTACTCTATTAAGAGCTTTAAAAACACTATTTAGTGTGCACTCAGTTAAGAGATTTACAATAGGATTGTTAAATCCACCTTTCTTGAAATGATTTCTTCTATTTTCTACACTTGTTAGAATGTAGAAAAAAAATACTTATTGACCTGAGTGTATGCAATCTAACAATTTCTGATTATAGATCCATTACAAATCACATGTATAAATGTATCACCTAATGTGATTGATTAATACCTCTGATGCTTGGTAGCCTCTGTTCTTGGTTCTTGATAACCAATTTCATCTTTTGTTGCTCTGCTTCTTGAAACTCTCAGTCTGATCCATAGATGTGCTTGTTGGCTAGATTCATCCTCTCATCCATCAGTAATGAATGATTAAAACATCTATTTATAACATAGATTTACCTAATTAAGTTTCACGTATTACAACTTAAACTCTATGATCAAAGGTTTACAACTTGACCTTGATATCCTTTTTTGGATTTTTTTAATCAGTTAGACTGATTAAAACAATTAAAATAACATTTCTTGTTCCTCAAGAATTATTTAAAACAAATAAAAAATCTATAAATAGAATATAGATATTTTATCTGACATGCAAGTCAAATCCACTTGTCTTGGGATTCAACTGACTTTTGGTTTCTGATGCGCGGTTTTCTCTGAAGTCAGTTTGAATGTCTTTCAGTGTTCCTTTGTTGAATTGTCTATTGATGTCTTCTCTTGTCTGTTCTCTCAGTTTGCACTATATTCTTCTGGTCAGGTTCCACTGTCGGTTTTCTCCTATCAGGTTCCACTTAACCAATTTTGGTTTTCACTTTGTAAGTTTGTGTCTTCGGTTTACACTGCAAATAGTTCTGTCAGTTTGTGCTTATCTTATCTTTTGGTGTAGTGTAATCAATGGTTTATAACAACTGTTTTCTCTTTGCATACTAATGGAAAAACTTAATTTCATCATATTGATAGTGGCTGTACTCATCATATGACTGGAGATGAGGAAAATTTTGATACTTTTGAATATTATAATGGTGGATCAGTTAGGATGGGTAATGGCTCACCTTTCCCAGTTGAAGGTAAAGGAACCATCACGTTGAATAATTTGATCAGATGTGAAAATGCATATTGGGTAAAAGGACTTAACTATAATATATTAAGTGTTTCATAGCTGAATAACATAAGACACCGAGGTGCATTTGAGAAAAAAGGCAACGATCTACAATGGAAAAGGAAAGTTGATCGGTACTAGTGAACAAACAAAAGGTAACCTATTCTATCTTGATAATGTTGGAACCACTTTTTTATTGGCTAGAAATGAAGACATCTGGTTATGGCATAAAAGTTTGTGTCATGTGAACTTTGTCAACATGGTTATGATAAGTAAGAAAAAGAAGGTAAGAGGCTCACCGAGCATTTCAAAGCCTGAGCATGTTATGTGCAAAAATTGTCAAATGGGAAAAATGACAAAGTCTAGTTTTAAGAGAAAAAACCATAAATATAATGCTATTCTAGAGTTAGTCCATACTAAATTATGTGGACCAATGATAACAAAGAGCTATTATGGTGATATATATACTTCATTCTATTTGTTGATGATTATTCTAAGATGATGATTGTCATGTTCTTAAAAGAGAAATCAAAATCATTTAAGATGTTCAAATGGTATAAAGCCAATGTTGAAAAACAAAGTGGAAAAGAACTAAAATGTTTGAGATCAGATAGAGGAGAATTTATTTCTGATTAATTCACTAACTTTTGTCATGAGCATGGAATTAAAAGACAGGTTTCTGCACCGAGAACACCATAGAAAAATGAGATTGATGAAATGAGGAATAGATCAATTGTTGATTGTGCCAAAACACTAATGATTGAGAAAGGCATCACACAAGAATTCTGGAGAGAAGTTGTAAGTACTGTTGTCTATACACTAAACCAAGCTCAATTGAATAAAGATACAAATAAGACACCTTATGAGCTATGGTATGGATACACACCTAATGTGAGTTACTTTAGGATTTTTGGAATTCAATGTTATATACTAAAAGAGGATAGAAATGGAAAAATTGACTCCAAAGGTGATGAAGGAATTTTTCTAGGTTATTCTACCAAAAGTAAAGCTTATAAATGTCTTAACAAATATACTAACAAAATCATTGAAAGTGAAAATGTTAAAGTGGATGAATTTTCTGATAAAAATGATAAGGAAAGAAGGAAGGAACCAGAAGACTACAACATATTTGTCTACATTGATCATCCTGACACCTTGCCTGAGCAATAGATAGGAGCTACCGAGCAACAGTGTGAAGTTCTCGAGTGACAGAACAATGCACCCGAGCATCAGGCTACACACACCAAGAATCAGGAAGATGATCACAATACTGAATCAAGTGATGAAGATAAAAATGAAGAACCAAGATTTGGACCTGTACCTGTCAGATATGTTAGAAGATATCATCCACAAAACTAGATCATTGGAGACAAAAGAGCAGGAATGAAAACCAGAAGTAAGTCACTTAACCATAGATGTATGATTTTTGATTTTGAGCCTAAATCTATTAATGATGCACTTGAGAATCAAGAATGGGTTAGTGCAATGAATGAACAAACTGAAAAGAACCAGACATGGACATTAGTACCTAGACTGAGTGACAAAAATGTCATTGGTACAAAATGGATATTTAGAAACAAACTAAATGAGAATGGAGAAGTCATAAGAAACAAAGCAAGACTAGTATGCAAAAGGTATGCACAAGAAGAAGGTATTGACTATGGAGAAACCTTTGCACCTGTTGCTATACTAGAAGGAGTAATAATTCTACTTGCTTAAGGAGCTTTCAAAGGATTTGAGGTATACCAAATGTATGTCAAATCTGCATTTCTGAATGGAATACTAAAAGAGGAGGTATACATTAAACAACCTGAAGGGATTGTTGATCCTAAAATGAGAAACAAGGTTTTTAAACTGCACAATTCCTTGTATGGATTGAAACAAGCACCGAGAGAATGGTATGAAAGACTTCACTCTTATCTCATTATTATTGGATTCATTAGAATAAGTGATAACAATAATCTATATTTGGAAGGAGATATTGATGATAAGACATTGATTGCTAAGATATTTGTTGATGATATCATATTTGGAGGAAATAACATGCTATGCAAATCATTTGCTGAAGAAATGAGAAAAGAGTTTGAAATGTCAATGTTTGGAGAGATCAATTCTTTCTTGGTTTACAGATTCTACAACAAGCTACAGGAATCTACATCACACAGTCCAAATACATCAATGAATTACTGAAGATATTCAAAATGGAGGACTCCAAACCGGTTGAAACACCTATGGCTACCAGATGCAAATTATCAAACAAAGACAAGGGTAAATCAAAATACTGATCTATGATTGGTAAAATCATGTATGTTGTACATACTAGACCAGATATAGCACATGCATTCGGTATAGTTGCAAGATTCTCTGATAATCCTTAGGAATCACACATGACTACTGTCAAGAGAATCTTGAGATATCTGAAGAATACTAAAGACTATGGTTTGTGGTACAATAAAGAAGGAGAATTTGAGCTACAAGTCTATACTGATACTAATTGGGCTTGAAACATAGATGATAGAAAGAGAACAATAGGAGGAGCATTCTTTATGTGTGACAAACTTGTCACATGGATAAGAAAGGAGCAAGGATGCATATCTCAATCAATTGTAGAAGTAGAATATGTAGCTTCTACTCCAAATTTCTCTAACATTGCATGGATCAAACAATTGCTGAAAGGTATGAATGAAGAAATTATTGATCTAGTAATTATCTATTGTGATAATACAAGTGTTGTAAACATCTCAAAGAACCTGGTTATGCATGCTAAGACAAAGAACATAGCTATTAAGTATCATTACTTAAGGGAACAAGTACAAGAGAAGAAAGTGATATTGGTGTATGTACAATCCAAAGAAAATCTAGCAGACATATTCACTAAACCATTTCCAAAAGATACATTTGAGTACCCGAGGGATAGAATAGGGGTCCAACCCTTCTCTATTAGTCACTAAGCTGACTAGGATGCTGCATCAGCCTACACATTATTAGAAGATCATTAATGTTGATGGAAGCAAGGAACTGGACTACAATGACATATCAGTGAGAGAAAGCTTCCAAGGAAGAAAAAGATATAGTTGACTACTACAAAGCTGAATTTTTATTTGGAATTGCTATCATAGGGAGAGAGATATTCAATGAAATGTCTATCATACTCAGTATGGGAGAGAGATATAGGGAGAGAGATATTCAAATATCCATCAAAGAGAAGAAAATCCAAAGGGAGAGAAAGATTCAATCAAAGGGAGAGAAGTAGATGGATTCAATGAAGTAACCATCCATCTAAGGGAGAGAATTGAAAAGAGTTAACACTGTAAATCTATCCAGATAAGGGAGAAGAGATTCTACAACAAAGGGAGAGCACTCTGCAAGAATCAAATCGAAACTAGAAGAGCTCACCGAGACTCAGCCATTTGAAATTGGTTATAGAAACAAAGGTTGGTATGTTATGGAATATCTTATACTGTATATTTCATATTATATTGCCATCAATGCCAAAGGGAGAGACTGATGAACTATAACTGATTGAATAATTTGAAGATGAAAATTTGATGATCACAGAGCTGCAGAAAGTAAATGCAAGACATTAAATCAGTTAATGTATTATATTGTCATTGATGTCAACTTGATATGGTATGAGTAATCATACACATATTGTCACAACACTTGAAGATCTAAAGAGACAAAGTTTTTTGTTGTCAGTAAAGGTATACACTGAGGGAGAGTGTAACTCAATGGACATTCAACCTGACAAACAGTGTAACTTGACAGACAGTATAACCAGACAAATAGTGCAAACTAAGAATAGTGAACCTTGAGCAGTTCATAGTATTGCTTGACAGACATACAAAACTGACAGACAATGTTACCCAAGACCAGTGGTACCCAAGAAAGTGTCACCAAGCACAACTAAAGTCTTTGACCAAAAATAACTGGAGTTAGGAAATGACAAAAAAACTTAGCTGGTAGAGCTATATCTAAAGTTAACTGATTTATCGCTTTATTTTCATCGACCAATTGAACTAAGGATAAGAAGAATATTTAAATCTAGTTTTATTCCCAGCTATCAAGGAGAAAATGTACGGAATAAAACTAAAGAAAATCTTTAAAGATTAAAGCAATGCATGGCAAGATTTGCAGATCAAGAAGCAATCTACATCAAGGGAAAGAAAGAGAAGGAGATTGAACGGTGAAATCATTTCTATATAAAGAGACAAGTAATTCATTATGATAAGAGGAATGTTGAACATAATTCTGGGGAAGTTAGAATACTTCATGCAGATCTGATCATACAGACTGAAGGAAAGAGTCAAGAAATTCTACAGACACCAAGCAACAGAGGAAAGAGCATTCACCGAGCAGAAGAAAGAAGGGGAGAAAAGAAAATGAAGAGAATACATTGATCAGAGAGGTTTTTTTGGACTTACAATAGATTTGAACATCTACAAAGTAAGTTGTATTATTGAACAAATCATTTACTGTTTCAGTTTAACTATTGATTCAGAAAATCTCTTAATCGAGTGGGATGTAACTATGTGTGATTAAAAAAAACCTTCATGAGATTAGTTTATTTATGAGCAATCCTATGGAATAATAAAGACAATTTAATCTAATAATTGAAAATAAATCAATAAGCATCCCATGGCTCTCTATCTAAGCATGTTAATAGAGCTCTCAACCTTAATCTCTACTAATGACAGTCGTAGAATGAGAATTTTGATAAAGATATGCCTAATCTAGCTCTCAAAGTCTCTCAATTTGCTTCAATTATGAACTCAAATGCTCTCAATTGCCATTAAAAATGATCAATTATTCTTTGATATGCTCTTAATTGCTATGAAAATGGCTATAGTCTAGATGTTTTGCATTCAAATTTCTAGGATATCCTTATGCTTGCAAAATGGCTTGTATTTATAGGATTTTCCCAAGTGTAGGGGGTAGAGTCAATTAATCATGATTTAGCCTTGGTTGAGTGAAATGATTTCAAATGGTTTCAAATGGGTGGACAATTTAAATGCTTATCTCAAAGGGACAAATTTGAGTGATTGAGATTGAAAGTTCAAAATGAGTGATTCAAATTGCAAATTTGGAGTGATCCATGTGATTTGCTTTCTCAATTCTCATTTGTTCCTCAAATTCATGTTTAAAGATATTAGGATTTATTAAATTTAATCAATTAATTAAATTATCCATGTAAGGGAGTAGGTTGGATTTGATTTTTTGATTTAAACTATACAATTAATTGATTAAAATCAATTATATAGTTTGATTAATCCCTTTAGGATTATATTTAACCATTTGATGTCATTGTTTAATTGAGCCTTTGATCTAATTTATTTTATCCCAATTTAATTTAATAAATGTCCATTTAAATTGATTTGATCCATTTTGATGAGATTTAGTACAATTTGATGAAAAATGCAAATTTTCTTGATTAGAGAACACCTGCCCAGTTTTAGGTGTCTACAAATGCCCCTCTTTGAATTGATGTGAAAAGTACATTAGTTCAAAGAAAATTGAATGTCCTAATCACTGATTCAATGCCTGATTGATTGATTGATAACCTGATTCGATTGATAACCTGATCCAAAACCCTGATTCGAAGATTGATGAAACTGATTTGATAAAGTGTAGAATACCCCACTGATGATGTTTGAAATTTCAATGCCCCAGATTTAGATTGATATTTTGATGCAGATTCTAATTTGATACTGTGATGATGCACCCTTAGAAATGAAAATAGATTGATGTCCAAAAGCCACAAAATAATGAAACTAATGAAGAATATATTGAATATGTTTTCATTTCTAAAAACAATTGATGATGATTTTGGAAAAAAAACATGCCCTAGTGTAAAGAAGATGCATATTAGGTCAAAATGGTTAAAAACCTCTTCAAAATTAGGTCAAATAGCATAATAAGTTGAAAAATCCATTTTTACTATTCATTTTCACTTTTTACTGTAGAGATTTTGCTCTGATCTTGCTGAGATTGATAATGATGGTGGTCCCTATTCGAGAGCATTAGTTCAAGCGAGGATGCCGGTATTAAAGACTCACAGACTATGGACCTCCAATAAGTGGTTTTGAAACTCTTAGTGCATTTATTGCTTTGTTTTGACCGCATTTATTGCTTTTAAACATGAAATTTAGGATAGTTTAAGCCAAATGCTGCATAACATCTTTTAAATGACACCTAGCAATGTTAAATTCTACATCCACGTAGTTAAATGACGCCTATGCATAGTAAAACACTACGTGTATGTTAGGTAAACATATGCCTTTGATCAATAAAATGTCACCTATCAAACCCTAGGGCAAAAGTAGATTTTAAATGCCACCTAGGATGTTTTAAATGATGCGTAGGATAATGAAATGATGCGTACAAGATAAAGTACCACCTCTGATAAATAAAATCATGCCTATCATAGCTTAAGTGACGCTTAGCATGAAATGACACGTACACTATGCCAAGTGACGCCTGTAATGAAATTTTGATGAAAACCTGATTTAGAAAGAACAAACTGCTTTCTTCTTGAATGTCTGGATTACCGAATTGATTTCCAAGATAGATAGATGTGTTTAGTAATGATTCAAAGTGTTTAGGATAATAGAATGATTACATAAATGGATGTTTGATATGTCAATCTGATTGGGTAGAAAAATTGATAGATAGGATAACTGATATATTGATCCCTTCTCATGATCTAGAGTTAGGAATAAGAGGTTTATGTGATAAAAAAGAGAAGAGGATTGATATGATTGGTTTGATTGACTTGAAATGATCCACTAATATAAAGATACTGATATAATTCACTTGTTTGCAAAACAAGAATGGTTCTGTAAGTTGTATGTATGGAGTCTAGCTTCCTGGATACTTGATTTAGTTGGTGAGTTGACTGATCCAGAGAGACATGTGATAGAGAAGTGTGGTTTAGGTTTCCTGCTTGATATTCCTCGATTCCAGATGAACCGGGGTCTACTTACAGCTATGGAACTTTGACCATAATACTTTCCATCTACCCCTCGACGAGATGATGATCACTCCTAAGGATGTTTACAGATTGTTGCGTATCCCATCTCAAGGAGAGCAGGTTTACTATGATCAAGTTTACGATGACAACGTATGCAGATGGGTATTCAAAGATGATACTATCAGAGATGACACCATTACATGGGTGCAGTTTGCATCATTTCCTACTTTTCCAGCAGTGTTAGGTGCATTGATTGGAGGATTACTTCTCCCTGATAGATGATGTAGCATATTCTCTATCAGCTGGGGATGGATCCTGGAGGATTTGCTTGCACATCCTTGGCAATTTTATTGGGGATCCTATGTGTTGGCACAATTATATAATGATTTTCATGAGGTTGTATATCGAGCTAGTACAACTTTATCAGCAGGTGTGATTGTGTTACAGTTATGGACCTTGGAGCACATTCCCATGACGAGACTGATAGAAGATTGAGTGTGAGGTTAAGGATGGTCTTATGCATTTCTTTATGATGGCATGGTTGTCCAACATTGTCTGGGAAAGGTTGATTACTGGCGTATAATCGATGATATAGATCAGGTCATTTGGAGACCTTACCTTGGCTATGAGGGATGGAGAGAGGATGATGATGAGTTCTCATATATGTTTTCTCCTTGTTGGATGGTTGGACGATCACCTCTTGTGATTGAGAGATTCTTCTTTTGGATATTTTTGTGAAAGTTAGGCAGAGTACATGATATGCCTCATGGTATGGCCTTATATGCACATGTATAGGCAGAATGATCCATGTGAGGAGCTCAAGTAGATTATGAGTTCACCTGTGAGAAGATTGATAGACATATATTCATCCGTCGGGACATGTTAGATCATGTTGTTGATGTCGGTATGTCTGCTGAGTATAGAGAGTGGTTTTCTCAACATAGATTCATGATATTGACTGATCCTACAGAGCCTATCCCAGATATGGATGAGATGTATGGTGATGATGGTGAAGATGGTGGTGGTGGAGGTGGTGGTTCGAGAGTGCAGAGACAATGATCTCCTAGGGTACCAAGAGCTCCTAGATAGGTTGGACCTTAGATGCAGGGTGGACATGCCAGAGGTAGGGGTAGAGATCATGGTTAGCTGAGACAGAGATAGGTTTAGGTTCATCCCATACTAGCTACATAATGGGGCCATCAGTGACATAGACAAAGAGATGATAGGTAGGCACATATAGATGTGGCTAGACAGGTTCCTGGATCATAGGTTCAGGCTCCCTTATAGAGATAGGTGCCTCCATAGGTTCACGTTGCACCATAGGTACCTCTTGCACCACAGGCACCACAGGCTCCACAAGCTCCTCAGGCTCCTCAGGATCCTCATGTGATAGATGCCTTGACACAAGATGTGAGAACCTTACAGGTTGGGATGAAATTGATGAGCGGTCAGATTGATCAAGTAGATAGCATGATGCAACAATTTATGAAAATGATGGCATAGAGGCTGAGTGTAGGTAGCACAAGTCAGGCACCTCTGACTACACATGATAGATTAGGTGACAAAGATCCTGATGGTACATGTGAAATAGGTACTAGAGATGGAGAAGGTACTGTTACATGTGATAGAGTAGGTTCCCCTAGTGGGTCATGAGATAGATTTTTATTGATCCTCTAGATATGCATTGATGTACCATATTTAGTTTTGATCAGGACCTTGATGATGTATCACTTTATTGATGTATCTTGATATAAAGATGTTGATGGATCTTTATGCTGGACATTTATATATGATGCTCTTGGATACCCATGATGTTGATGTGAGATTTCTTTATATGCAGATCTATATGATTTCTATGATGCATTTACTTTTATATGCTATGGATGTAGTATCTTAGATATTACATAGATAAATGGATGCAAATGATTATGCAATTACTTCTATATGTTTTTTATTTTATATGAGGTATGTAATGGTTTATGCAACACAATGAAAAAATGAATGCAACCATCTTTTTGAATTTCGATGTATGCAACTTATATGAAATGCACTTTGTTAAATGGATGCAAAATGAATAATGATTAATACTTTATGTATCTTTTTTTCTTTTCTCTTGATATAAAAGATAATGAATAATGATTAATGAATGTAATGAATGCAATGAATGATCTCACATAATTGATTTGAAATAAGATAATTGATAATTGAACCCCAAAATTGATTAACCCCTTTATACTTGGAAAATCCTTTAAACATGCAATTAATTCTAACATGAAAATTCAATGCAATGCAACTAACTGTCATTAGCGTTTTGTGAAAGAAATGCAAAAAAGATATATTTTCATCATTGAGCATTGTGGAACTAGAAGCAAGTACAACCATCACTGACCACATCATGATGATATGAATACCGCTTATATCACTTTGGTAACCTTTGGGAAACTAGTACAACCCTCACTAGTTGAATAATCAATTATGGGAGTATGAATACCAGTTTCATCAGATTCAATGTTGCAAGTGGATTTTGGTATTAAGATATGGAAGATCTAAATAGCCAAGGTATCCATTTGTGTAAACAAACATAGGTTAACCTTCCTTCCTATATGAAAGTCCTCGATGGTTCTTTGATGACCATGTCCTTAGATTAATTCACACAAGTTGGTGGATCTCCCTCAAAATAGTCACTCAAAGTCAAGAAAATATCATATCTTCATCATCACCAATCTATTCGACACATCATCAATTAGCTAAAAAGACATGACAAAATGTAACGAATATCATCAAAAGCTTCAAGTGTTTTGTATTGTATCAAAATTTTCAATAGAATTTCCAAACATTCTGATCATTTAGGTTATGTCAATTTTTAATCCTGAATAATAAAGTCATGGAGTTCAAGGATCACGTTGCAAGATCAAATGCTCGATTTTGAACAATGATATCCATCAAAGGTTCAACAATGTCTCTCTTCTGAAGCTCTAAAAATTCCCTCTGATATGTGACCAAAAGTAGCACTGATTGAATAGGTTTGTACCAAAACCAATTTTGTTGCCCCCAAGTGATAAATGTGACCATGTGTAAATCTTGGGCAAATGAAACCTAGTATGCGATAATGCAGCTTAGAGACTTTATTATGACTATGCACACATGGCAGATGCAATGAGGATATACAAATGAGATGATGAAAAGGCAATATGTACAAATGCACCTAGGAAAGACCTAAGGGATCAAAAGGTGCTTGATTGCCAAGTTTTCACCTTTCAGGTTTATTTCTCTTTTTTCTCTTTTTTTTCTTTTCTTGCTACCAAGGCGCCTATTTGCTAGGTTTTCACCAAGGCACTTTTCTCTTTTTCAAAATTTTTCAATTTTTTCTTTTTTTTCAAATTTTTTTGTTATCATCAAGGTGCCTATTTGCTAGGTTTTCACCAAGACAACCATTTTTTGATTTTTGAATGTTTTTTCTTTCTTCATGCTCAATTTTCTCCTTTTCCTGATTTTCTGCTTTTCCATTGTTTTTAAACTTTTGATCTTTCTCATTTTTTGGGGATTTTGAAGCTTTTCTCATGTTTTTCGATTTTGAAATTTTCTCATGTACAAAGTGATGCTGAAATCATTAGATATACACTCGTCTGATACTCTTTCTTCTATTACTCTTTCATTTGATCAGGTATGAAACCTCTTTAGATGGATGCTATTAATGGGCTCTTGCAACTCCTCCCCATCACAATTGGCTAGTTTGTAGGTTCCCATTCCAAAAGAGGAAGTGATTACAAAAGGTCCAAGCCAATTTGCCTCCCATTCACCCTTGTTTTCTCTTTCTGCTTGATTTTTAGGGTTTTCCCGCAACACTAAGTCTCCCACTTGAAAGGTTCTAGGTTTGATATGCTTGTTGTAGTTTCTTGAGATTCTATTTTGATAGTTCTTCAAATGCTCATATGCTTGTGTTTGATGTTCCTCTAACAATTCCAATTGTTGAAGTCGGGAAACCCTATAATCCTCATCAGTTACTAACCCTTGTAATGACACTCTTAATGATGGGATTTTAACCTCCAAAGGTAGAACAACTTTTGCCCCATAAACCAAGGAAAATGGTGTAGGTCCCGTTGGTGTTTGAATGCTAGTTTTGTACACCCACAATGTCGAGTTTATCTGAACATGCCAATCTCTTCTTGATTTGTTAATCAATCTTTTTAATATTTTGAGGATATTCTTGTTTGTAGCTTCAGCTTGTCCATTACCTTGGGGATAGTAAATGGAGGAGGAATGATGTGTTATATGGAAGGTCTCACAAAGTTCATCCACATATTTGTTCTTGAATTTTTTTCCATTGTCTATGATGATGGCATGAGGAATACCATATCTACAAATGATGTGATTGAGGATAAACATGGAAATATATTTTCACATTGTAGTTTTCAAAGGTATGACCTCTACCCATTTGGTAAAATACTTCATTTCCATAATGATATATTTGTGACCATTAGAAGAAGGTGGATAAATCATGCCAATCGAATCAAACCCCCATTGATAAAATGACCATGGTCTAATAAAGGGGTGCAATTATTGAGCAGGTACATGGATCATGTCTCCATGATATTGACATTTACAACATACTTTCACAAAGTGACAAGCATCCTTTTCTAAGGTTTTTCCAGAAATAGCCCATACAAAGGATTTTCTTAGCTAAGTTTAAACCACTTGAGTGAGACCCACAAATACCCTCGTGAACCTCTCTTAAATCTAACTTTGACTCTTCATCCTTTAGACACCTAAGGAGTGTTCCATCAAGACCTTTGCGATACAATATGTTAGAAAGGATGGTGTAATGAGTCGCTTGTCTTATAGAATGTTGTTTTTGGGCATGGGTTTGGTTTAAGGGTAAAAATTAGTCTTTAAGATATGTATAAATGGGTCCGTACCAAGGTGAGTCTATTAGAATAACTGAGAGGGGGGGGGGGGGGGGGAATTAGTGGNGGGGGGGGGGGTGAATTAGTGGCCTAAAAAATATTCTAATAAATCAACCCAAAAACTTAGTACCACAATATTAAGCCTCTAGTTATCTTTAGTCCTACAAGATGAATGCCTTGAAATAAACTTATGAAATAACTACTACTTAGAGTTAACTTTTAAACCTTGTTCTTACTGTTTACCAATTAGCAGTCTTTCATTTACCGAAATATAGTAAATGAATTAGTGTATACCAATCAATCTAGATTTAGTTATGTATAATGCAAAAAACTAAAGTAATGACTCAAACACATTGACACATGGATTTTTAACGTGGAAACCCTGTTAAGGGAAAAACCACTTGGGATTGGTAACCCAAAATTTTCACTCTTTTGAAGTGAGCTTGGTGAAGAGCCAACCCTGTTAAAGGTTACAAACACACTATTAGGTGTGACCTTGTTAGAGGATTTAAATAGAATAGTTTGTCACTTGATATTGGGCATCTCTATGCTACCTTCTATGATAAAACCCAATGTAGTTTGTCAAATGGTATATGACATCTCATGCTATCTTCATGATCAAAAATTTTGATACTCCTTGGTATTCATCTCAATATAGAAATGATTGTTAAGTCCTACTTGGTTAAGAGAATTTTTGATCCAATGGTTAAATTGAAACAATAAATGATCTGTTCACATATAAAACTATAGACTTGCAAATTTTTAGATCAATTGTAAGCTCATTATACCTTTTTGATCAATGTATCTTTTCAATACCTTTTCCCCACTTATTTATTCTCGGTGATGCTATCCTCTATTTCTTGGTGTCCACAAAAATATAGCTCTATTCTTCAGCTTGATTGATTAGGACTATATGAAGTTGTTCTTCATCAGTTTCTCTTTAGTATCCTCTTTTTCTCTTCACTCCTATAATTCATAATGAATTATATTGTCTCTTTATAGACATGACTTCACCATTTCTCAGTTCTTGACTTTCTTGTTCTTGGCATGATCCACAATCTTAGCCAATCTTGCTTTAAAACTTTACTTCAATTTTATCCCGTAGATTTCTCCTTGACAACTGGAACAAAATAGATTTAAAGCTCTTACTTATCTCTGGCTTTAACTTTTCAATGAAAAAAATGTTAAAAAATAGTTAAATCCTTCTTTAGCTCTTTCTAGCTAAGTCTTTTGTCATTTCTAAACTTCAGTTCCTTTCGGTGTTTTAACTCTTGTTAGCTTCGGTCAAAACTTTAGTTCTCCTCAGGTATCTCTGTTGGGTTTGTCTTTCCGTTGAGTAACACTGTGATTTTGTCTGCCGGTAATTCTTGTGATTCTTCTTGTCAGTAATTCTTTTTGAGTTTCTTGCTCGGGCATCACTGTGACTTTCTTCTCAGGGTTCTCTATCCATCGGTGTGCACTATCTGTCGGTGTCTGGTTCCACTTTGTGAATACTAAAATTTTATGCATTATTGATAGCATAAAATTTATCTCTCTGGTTATTTGAATTCTTTGACACTTCATATATAACCAATCAGATTATATCAAGTTGACATCAATGACAATACAATCCATTAACTTATTTAATGTCTTGCATTGTCTTTTTGCATTTTGGTGATCATCAACTTAACATCTTCAAAAATTCAATCATTTATGGTTCATCAGAGTCACGTCCATTAATAAGGGCAATGATTTGGGTTTCGGGAAGGTCAAAATCCAGTTTCACCAACTCTTCCACCAAGAATTTGTACCTTGCATTTTTTATCAGGCATTTGGAGTAAAGTGTCCAAAGTAGCCATTGCATTTGCAACCCTATTCTTTTCTCTTGGAATTTGCTCAAATGCGACTAAAAAAATACTTCTTCCAATCATCAATCATCCTCTTATAAGGAATTAATTTTTTATCCTTTTTTTGATATTCATCATTTATTTGATTGATGACCAATTGAGAGTCCCCATAAACTTGTAGCTCCATGATGTTCCATTCTAAAGCCATTTTGATGCCTATGATTAAAGCTTCATACTCTGCAATATTATTGGTGTATGGTGTATGGGAACAATAGTTTGTAGGATTTTGGAATAGTGTATCCTTGAGGTGTAATCATAGAATTCTGGCTCTTGAACCATTTTGAGTATAGGATCCATCGAAATACAATTTCCATGCTCTAGCTTCAAGATTGAAAATTTCTGCATCAGGAAATTCCACTTGAATAGGATGAGTGGAGACTAAAGGATTTTCAGCCAATTAATCAGCTATGACTTTTCCTTTGATGACTTTTTGATCCACATATTCTATATCAAATTCACTAAGGACCATCACCCATTTATCAATTCTTCCTGTTAGGGTTGTTTTACTAAGCAAGTACTTCAATGGATCAATTTTGGCAATTAGCTTATGTTAGGATTGGATAATACTGAGAGGGGGGTGAATCAATATTACTGAACTTAATTAAATTCTTCAACCAATTAAACATTAACCATAAGCTTGTAGAAATGAAAAGAACATAAGAAAATAACACAGTACTCATAACACCATTATTTGTTGTCGAGGAAACCCTGGCCAAGGGAAAACCCCGATGGGGATGATACCCACAAGCATGCACACAAGTATAGTGTCCCTGTTAGGATACCTAGCCCTGTTAAGAGCTGAATATTACATCGTACATTTCCTTGTTAAAGTAATTACAACCCTATTAAAAGGCATAAAACACCCTGTTAGGAACTTAGGGGCCAACTGAGCATACAACTCTACAATAAAATTTTGTCACAAAATGTTCTCAACAGTGAATAATAAAAAGTATCTCTAATGCTTAGATAGTTCTTGTTTATAAATCATCAATGATCTCTATCATCCTCTTCTCTTTCATTCACATCTATCTCATATAATATCATCTCTCACTATCACTTTTTCTTTCCACAAAAAAGATCATACATATATATCTTTCTCTTTCACCAAGTCAGCTCTCAATGCAAATATTACATAGTCGGCTTCAATAAAAAATACATTTAACAAAGTAAATATCAAATGCATAGTCAAAACTCTTATATAGTCAAAGTATAGGTTATCATTAACCATAATCCAAATCCAATTTCCAGGAGTCCACGTCATACTCCCTTAATCATCGCTACTATCCAACTGCTCTGTATCACTGTTCTGCTACAGTCTGTTTGTCTTCAATTCTCTCTAACTCACTGTAGACATTACCAAAACAAAATCTATCTTAGGTGGAGGTAACACATACCCCATACTATCTTCCTCTAAGCTCACATGTCATAAGTCATTGATCTCAATCTTCGATACCCAAAATACTTCTGTGTCTCTGCTTCTGTACTTAGTCAATTTTTGAGTTAGAAAAACTTAACTTTATAGGAATCGATCTATAAACCAGATCTATTTCCATAAATGAAAACAAAAAATTGAATCACTTTACACAAAATTGATCACTTGCCAACAATCTCTCCCTTTGGCATTGATGGCAACACTTAACAAAAAAATGACTAAGTGTTCCAACAAAACAAAATTGTCTCCTTCCTTATTACTTCCTTCTTATCTCTTCTCCCATTAATTTTTTATTCTCTTCTTCCCCTTTGGAAACAATGAAAAAGGTGCATACAAAATAGGTTTAGTGCTTGCTCACCAGTTTCAGAATATCTTGAAAGGAATCTTCCAAGATCTTCACGTCTATACTCCATGTTTTAAACAATATTTGACTAACATGAATTAGTGCATTCAATGAAAATGATGTGGTCTCTACTTCTTTCAACTCTATAGGAATAGAATTAGTCAATGAATCTGTAACTTTCTCTAAGTCTAATAGATGTGCCTCAAGTATGGATAACTTAGGAGTGATAAAACTCTTCAGCAAATTGAATCTTGTTAATACTCTCCCTTTCTTAATATCCAATACACTAAGTTTCACCAAAATTATTGTTACTTACTTATCTAAATCCGTTACAGATTATGAAGAGGTTTCACAACTGTCCATCATATTGTTCAGAGTTTCCCTCTCCTTGGCAATAATGTCTTCAATGTTCTAAACATACCTAATAGGATTCATACAATAACTAAACAATTTTCTTCCATGTGCAATGCAACTCTTTGCATTTGTCAAACAAGTTTTTAGAATGCCTAAGTCCCATGCAATAGACTTGCAAACTTCAGATAGTTTCTTTTTTGAATAGTTCTTTTATGCCTTCTCTTATGCAATCTTTATCAAATTCTTATAATATCTATCAAATTCATCAAGTGTTATCTTTAGATTTTCAATGTCATCTCTGTGATGGAAAACAATAGGTACTAGAAGAAATTTTTTCATAGTATCAATTGCCCTGGTTATTAATTTATCCTTTTTGTCACCTTTCTATTCTGATCTTTCCTTGACTTTAGTTAGTGCAGTAAAAGCTAATTTTACTAGCTCATCTTCATCCATGTAGTCAACATTAACTTCTGTTGTTTTATCTTTTCTTTCCAACAATGAGATGGAAGATGTGTTTACCTCTTTTTTTATTCCTTCTTCTCTTCTTCCTCTTTCTACTCTGCTTCATCTATAATAGTGTTGTCCACATTCCCTGCAAATGGGGCCTTTTCATCAAGTGATGTATCAAGTGTCACAGGAACACCAGAAACGTAGAAATCGGGTTGTGAATCAACTTCTCTCTTCCCAGCATTTGCCTCAGCTATCTTTTAACTTTATCGCATTCCTAATGGTGTAGGTGAAGTGGTTTTAGGAGGTGGAGGCTTCTTAGGAGTAGTATTCATCAATATTCTCTCTAGTGCCTTCTGAATTTCCTCAGTGACTTCATCATATTTTCTTGCCATGATTTTCAACAGTCTTACCTTAGTCCTCAACAAAGGTTTTCAATTCCTTGATTATTCTCTCTCTTTCTTGTATAGATATCACAGGAAACATGTTGTCAATTTATTGATTTCTGATTGTTTCATCTTCGATTTGAGCTAACTGTTTCCTTATCTCTAATCTCCCATATAGTTCTTTAGGTATGTTTCCCTCAACTTCCAATAGAGTCTTTCTAAAAACAAGTAGGTGATTAACTACATCTTCAATTTTCTATTTGTCAGTCTCATCATACCTTTCATAGTATTTGTCAATTGAAACTAGCTTCCCTTTTTCTATAGCGCTCTTCTCTATCATCTTTAAGTTAGGCTTCCATACTTGATTACTCTTCTTAGGTTTCTTCTCTTCTCTCACAGTGCTTGGTTCCATAGATGATGTTGACTTGCTACCTCTGATGTTTACTCTAGGAGTAACATTTTCAGTTTGTGATGTCTGCTGTGATGGAGGAGGTGGACTATCTACCATTAGTACTCTAGGAGTGGGAAGGGCTATAGTACTAGCACTTTCCAAACTAGATGATAGCTCTTCCATTTTCCTTTTTACTTCTTTCAACTCATCTTCTGTCAATCCTGTCTTAACACCACATTCATGTATAATGTTATCAATTTTCCTTTTCCTCAGACTTCTAGTCTATTCCTCTCTTACCTTAGCTGATTTCTCCTCATATGTACCCCATCTTTCTTCTGATGTATCAATCTCAAATGCAAGAACATGTTCAACTTGCATGGTCAATACCTATGAACTTACTTCATATCCCATTGGATAACATCATTTCTTCCTAGGTGTGACTTCCTCAAAGCATACACAATCAGTCTCAACCATGAAATAGATTGTATCCTCATATTTTTCAACAATGTCTTTATGTAATTTGTATCTAGTTTTCATTTGCCCCTGAAGAATCTTAATCATACCAAACAATTCCCTATCAACCCATTTTTTTTTTGTCTTTTGTAGCTCTATGAAATTTGAAGACTAGTAGGTATCCCTTTTCTCCAACCACTAGGGTGCATGACATGAAATTTGTGTTTAATGTGTAAACATATGCATCAATATTGAGCCAAATCTTAAGGTCTTCGATCTGTCTTTCTTTATCAATTTAACATTCTCCAAAAATTGTTGTGCCAATACTTCGCATAGGTTATATTTCACATTTTCTTTCACCATTCTCCATGCCATCATAATGACTCCTACATATACCGAATTAGGTCTACTACTATAGTAGAATTTGTAGCCAAGTATCATAGAGATTATTCTCACATCTTGCTGAAAGATGTCATTTACTGTCATTGCTCGCCTGTCCCATCTCGAGTGAGTTAGGGTTTCAACTTCTTTCTTCACATGTTTTTCTGCAATAGGAATGATTCCAATGTTGTCTAGTCCAGTAATCTCATGAATTAAATCACTACAGATCTTCACAAGCTATTTGCCTATCCAAATAAATTGATCATGTACTCTTCTCAATAATATCTTGATCCATTATGTTTCGTCAAATTCATACAAATCCATAATTTTCATTATTCTCAACTGGTCAATGTATTTGTGTTCATATTTCATAATTCATTTCTCTATCATATCCTCTATCTCAGTGGAAATCTCATTAGTGCCAAGTATATCATACTTACAATGAATGTAATCCCTAATATCTTCTATGTGTAATACGCCATGAGGGGTTTGAGAAAATGCTCCTTCAAGATCTTCTTCACAAGAATTGAACGGATGTTTCTTGAATTTATACCTAGGTCAATCTACAACATCATAAATAATAGGTGCATCCATAGCTAGATGATGTAAATACCTCTATTCCACTGAATTCTGAGTTTATGCTTCAATCGATCACACATGACAATTGAAGAATAGACTAAGTTCCTTCACTCTCTGACCTCCTTAGGTATCTCTTGTCAAATGGTAAGGAAATAGATCATTGTATGGTGCTTTATAAAAGTTTAAGTTAGAAGGGTTTATTTTACTCAATACTGTCCAGTCGGCTGTAAATCTTGCGATCACAATATATGCATCAGCTGATGTTGTGCTCTTAGATGTATACTACATTATGTTGGCCATGTTAATACCTAATCTCTCTCAAGCTCAATCCACATAATTTGGAGTTGGATATACTTTGATATCTATATCCAATTCTCCCCCTAAGGCCATGATTGGCCAATTAGGTCAATTTTTTGTTTCTTGCATCAGGTGAAGATCCAGTAGATTCTACTGTCTCTCCCTAAACTAGTGTCTCACTAGTTTCTTTGATCTTCCAAATTTTACCACTGCTGTTATCTTCTACTTTCTTAAAACAAATGTCAAAGTCATTCTTCAAACTTGCAACACTCTTGCCAATATCACTTCCACTCTTCTATCAATTCATAGGAGGTGGTACCCTTCTATGGTTTACTCCATTATACCTCCAAAACTTTGCCATATGTCCTGGATTATTGCATTTGTAACATATAGGAGGTCTTTTTTCCTGATTTACTTGTAGCTTACAATACTTTGTAATGTGTCCAAGATTATGGCATTTATAGCATGCAAGTTCTCTTCTGTTATCTTGTTTATATCCATGCTGATTAGGTTTCCTGCATTCTGCTTTCTTGTGCCCATATCCATTGCAATTAAAACAATAACCATAAAAAGTTTTAAAATGGGCATTACCTCTGCAGTCTCTCTTCATGTGTCCAAATTTGTTACAACCAAAGCATCTACCTTTGAAGGGTCTAATCTTCTCTCTAGGTTCTTCAATAGGAGGTTTTTCAGCATCAATCTTCTCATTAGATTTCTCTTCCTGATTCTTTGAGCATTCAACTTCATTGAAGCCAATACCAGTCATATCACCTTTAGGTTTTTGTCTGTCTCTTTGTTCATCGATCAAATCATTGCTGGTGTGAATTTTCTCATTGTGTTTATTTGCCTCAACAATTTTACCTTTTATGATCTAATTGTATTTCTCCAGTTCTAGATACTTGTTTTTTTCATTGTCAGCCTCATTCTTCATTTGATCTAATGCACTGTTTAGAGATTCTTCAACTTTCTTCTTAGCATCCTCTTGTATCTGAATTTATTTAGTCATAGCCTCATTCTCAAGTTTCAGGGTTTCATTCTCTTCTTTAATTTTCTTTATCTAACCTGAATTATTTTTGTTTGAATCCTCTTTTATCTGAACCATAAGATCTTGGCTTTGACTTATAGAAAGTTCAAGCTGTTCCTTGAGTTTCCTTATAAATTTCTTAGCTCTTCGAATGTTGAATCTCAATTCTCCATTCTCTTCTTTTGCTTTGTCAAGGTCTTTAAGTGCAACATCAAAGTTGTCTTGCAAACTATCCAAATCCATTCTGATCTCCCTTAAGCTGTTAGACTTTTTCTCCAAGGGCCAAAAGATCTGATACCAATTGTTAGGTTTGGATAATAATGAGAGGGGGGGTGAATTAGTAATAATGAACTTATTTAAATTCTTCAACCAATTAAACATTAACCATAAGCTTGCAGAAATGAAAAGAACATAAGTAAATAGCACAGTACTCATAACACCATTATTTGTTGTCGAGGAAACCCTAGCCAAGGGAAAACCTTAGTGGGGATGATACCCACAAGCATGCACTAAGTATAGTGTCCATTTTAGGAGACCTAGCCCTGTTAGGAGCTGAATATTACATAGTATATTTCCTTTTTAAAGGAATTACAACCCTTTTAAAGGCATACAACACCCTGTTAGGGGCCAACTAAGCATACAACTCTACAATAAAATTCTGTCAAAAAATGTTCTCAGTAATGAATAATAACAAAAATCTCTAATGCTTAGATAGTTCCTATTTATAACTCATCAATGATGTTTGTCATCCTCTTCTCTATCATTCACATCTATCTCATATCATATCATCGCTCACTGTCACTTTTTCTTTCAACAAAAAATATTACATAGTCAACTCTCAATGCAAATATTACATAGTCGGCTTCAATACAAAATACATTTAATAAAATAAATATCAAATGCATAGTCAGCACTCTTACATAGTCAAAGTATAGGTTATCATAAACCATAATACAACTCCGATTTCCAAGAGTCCACATCATACTCCCTTAATCATTGCTACGGTCCAACTGCTTTGTATCATTGTTCTACTATAGTCTGTCTGTCTTCAATTCTCTCTAACTCGATGTAGACATTACCAAAACAAAATTGATCTTAGGTGGAGGTCACACATACCCCATACTATTGTAATACCCCAAAATTGGCACCTAATAACTTAATCAATTTTGGTGCATTTTCTTATCTTCGAAGTCCTATTTTACTAGGCAAATTCTTCTAATTGACTTTAATCGACTGAGTGTCAAATGCAGAAAACCCACATTTGCATACATCTGACATTACAATTTAATTCCTAAATCTAAAATGATTATTAGCTAAAACCCCTATGATTAATTGAATTAATCCTAAAGTCCTAAAGTACTTTTAATTAAATCAAATACACCCTCTTTGGCTAATATACATAAAGGAATTGAAGGGTTATATTATTAATAGGATGAATTATCCTCAAAAGGGATTTCCATAATTCCATACGAAGAGACACTTATGTGTCCATAATTCATTCTTTAATTTCAATAAATCTTGCATATTTGTCTCAAATGGAGAATGA
>MU225553.1:9155756-9207811 GCA_018584345.1 Thuja plicata | reverse complement strand
TTTCAAAGCTTTCTAGATTCATTTGCAAGTTCAATTCTAGCTTAAAAGCATTTCTTTTATATCTTAATCATGTCTCAATTCATAGAATAGCAGCACTTTTGCTCATATAGATGCATATTTTCTCACATTTGATGGCTATCCTTCACACACTTTCACTTTAAAATCCTCCGTATTAGAGAAGGTCAGGTTGTTGGCTCTCATTCTGAGGGTAAATTGCAGCAATCACTCCTAATTAGGAGGCAACAGGTCGCTTCAATCACGCTTGCAGAGAAAACAATCCATGTTTGTTTTTGTGAGTTTCTTGATTGTGTAATGACTATGTTGGGTTTTTTGTTGAATTGAGAGGTCACATTCAGCATTAAACAACTATCTTCCTCTAAGCTTGCATGTCATAACTCATTGATCTTGATCTTCGATACCCAAAATACTTATGTGTCTCTGCTTCTGTACTTAGTCAATTTATGAGTTAGCAAAACTTAACTTTATAGGAATCGATCTGTAAACTAGATGTGTTTCCATAAATGAAAACAAAAAAGTGAATCACTTTACACAAAATTGATCACTTTCCAAAAAATTCACCTTATGCATCAACATGTAATGTCTTAGTTTTTGTGATGCAAAAACTACCGCTATACAAGCTCTTTCCATGAAGCTATAATTCAATTCATACTTGATTAAAGTTTGGCTCAAATAGTAAATAGCTCTTTCTTTTCCCTCGTGATCTTCTTGTGCCAATAAAACCCCTAGAGATATATCAGTTGCTAAAATGTATAAAAGAAAAGGTTTTCCTTTGATTAGGGTATCAAAAGGGGTGGATTTACCAAGTATGTCTTTAATAAGGTGAAGGCTTGTTCACATTCCTCATCCCACTTGAAAATAATACCCTTATGTAGAAATCTTGTAAAATAATTACACTTTTCTCCCAATTGGGAAATGAATCTCCCAATTGATTGAAGCCTTCCTTGGAGTGACCTCATTTAACTAATATTTTTAGGAGTTTCCATTTTCACGATTGCTTGTACTTTTTCTGGATCCACTTCTATTCCTTTTGCAAAAACTATGTAACCTAATAACTTTCCAGATTGAAAACCAAAGGCACATTTGTTTGGATTTAGCCTCACTTTAAATTGTTCCAACCTTGTGAAAATATTCTCTAGAATATGTAAATTATCTTTTCTTTGATGTGATTTTTCTAATATGTCATCCACATAGTCTTCTAGCAAAGTATGCATCTTGTCATGGAATATGGTTGTCATTGCTCTTTATAAGTGGCTCCAACATTTTTGAGGCCAAAGGGCATCACATTCCAGCAAAAGGTTTCCCAAGGGCATGTGAAAGCGGTCTTCTCTTGATCTTCAGGTGCAATTTTAATTTTATTATATCCACTAAATCCATCTATCAATTAAAAAATAGAGTGTCCTACCGTTAAATCCACTATAGCATTAATGCTTGGAAGTGGAAAATCATCTTTAGAGCATGCAAGGTTGAGGTCTCTAAAATCCATGCATATGCGAATGGTTTTTTCATGTTTAGTAACAGGTACAATATTGGATATCCACTCGACATAAGCTATAACTCTTATGAAGCCAACCTTTAACAATTTTTCTAATTCTACCCTAACCAATAAAGCTATATGAGGATGCATTTTTTGTAGCTTTTCCTTCATAGGTTTCACACTGGGCCGCACTCTGCATATGACCATGCAAAATTGATTTGTTTATCTTGAAATAATTTGATGAACTCCTTCCTTTCTGATGGTGTTAGTGATGCTACTAGATGAATAAACTTAGGATCCAATTTGGTGCCAATATTAACCTTTTCCATTGGCTCAATGAGAATTGGAGATCTCTCTTCTTCATGTTCTGGTAGGGTATCCAACCTCTCTTCCTTAGGTGCCACAGTTGGGTTTTCACCTTTGGAAACATCCATTATTTTTACTTTTTTAGGGTCTAGTACTACCACATGGTGGTTTTCACCACTAGACCTTTTCAAATTTTTACTTTTTTTTTTCTTTTTTTCTTTGGGATGATAGATTGTACCCTTGCCTCCATTATCATGTTCAGATTAAATTTATTGTGAAAGAGGGATCAACGCATTAAGGTATTGGGCCATAGCTTGGTCATAAGGACATGAACTCATTGGAGGGTTCATACATTGTATCACTTAGGTCAATAACATGTGCTTGCTTAAGGTTCTCCATGGAAGAAGGATCAAAGTTTTCCTTGCTAGAGTCCTCGTGAATTTCTATGGGAAAGAATGTGTGCGGATTAAACCTAACATCTGAATCAATCCCCCACAAAGGCACCCAAGGTTCACCTATCTATTGAGTGTTACTAGATGCTTTCCCTATATTGGATTCTTGAGACATAGGTGGTACATGTGTAGAAGTTGAACCTTAATCCTCATTGTCTTGAATTTTTGCCTTAGGTATGGTGGCATAGGTATGAATTAAATCTACCTCTTTATCATGACAAGAGTCTTTGGATAGGGTATCCTAGTCATATTCTCTGGAATCATCCTCACTATCAGATTCTAACATGTTCACTTGCTCATAAAAATCATGCATAGGACTTGAACTTTCTCCTTTTTCTTGATAACCTATTCCGAATTTCTCATCCTTTGACCTCTAAGAAGGTTCAATAGGTTCTAGCAAGCCTATATTTCAAATTCAGAAGGGTCCTCTTCCTGTGTATCCCATTTTCTTCATTATTTGAAAGCCCTTTCCATATTGATCAGTTTGAATAGTGACATGTTGTACTCTTTCAATGGGGTTGTTTGAAGTATCGTCCTCTTTGTAGAGCCATTTTAAAACTTCATTATCCTCCTTTTCTAGGGCTGATTTATCACTCTCTCATACAAAATGAGAGTTGTATTTGTGAGGTGGATGAGCACTTGAAGGTTTCCCATATGTCTTTGGGGAAGTTGGTAGATCAAATAGGGAAATGGAATATTCCCCCACTCCTTTGGAATTGATTCTACATTAATTTTCAAATTGGTGCGCCATCTCACTCAGCTTTGAATAATTTTCATTTTTAACTTGTTCTCTCTCATCCTTAGACAGTCTTGAAATTTCTTCCTTTGGTGTAGAAGTTTTGACTGAATTTTCATTGGAACTTTGAACCTCATAACTAACTTTCTCCTTTCCATTAGTTGATGTAGATGAGTTAGTTTGATTAGGATTTGGAGTAGATGTAACATTTGATGTAGACTTAGGACCTTCCTCTTTGGATTATTCAATTTTGATACTAGGGACAACTCCTTACCTATTGTGAGGAATAAATAAATATTATTTGGTTCACCATATTACAATATTGTAAGGGATTAGAATCTCCTCCAATTTTTATCTCTTCACCCATGTAGGGAATCTTAATACATTAATGATAGGTGGAAGGCACCACTTACATCTCATGAATCCATGGCCTTCCTAATAAAATATTATAAGTTATCTTTATGTCAAGAACTTGACAAATAGTATCATTTTTGATAGGATCCACTTGAATTGGAAAAACCACCATTCCTTTTGAATATTTTTCTTCCTCATCACGGGCTTTGATGGTAATTTGTTTCTTGAGATCAATTGATGATTTAGACAACCCTAAAGCCCTAACAACACTCAAGGTACAAATGTTTAATCCTGCTCCTCCATCAATGAGGACTCTCTTGACCCTATGCTTTTGGATTAAGAATTCTATATGCAAGGGTAAATTTTGAGGATGATTGGTTGACATATCATCTTGTTCTGAAAATGAAAGGCAATGTGGTGCAATAAGATGTCCTACCATGTTTTTAAACTTATCTTCCTCAAAATTTATAGGAACATTTGTTTCCACTAGAGATTTTTCCAAGATCTCCTTGTGATTTGAAGAAATTTTTAATAAATCCAAAATAGAAATTTGTGCTGGATTCTTTTGCAATTGATCAACCAAACTATAAGGCTTTGTTGTAGTAGATGTTTGTTTAGCCAAAGTAGTCCATTGTGTAGGAAAAATAAGTTTAGGAGAACCCCCTTATAGGGTAATCCTTGATGCTTGACCCCTAGTGATGGTATTAAAAGTATCCTTTTTAGGCTGTGCTTTTATCACCACAACATTAACAATATTCTCATGTTCGGATAAAGTATTGGTAGTATTGTCATAATGATGAGAAAAATTAACATTGTTGTTGTCTTTGGGATTGTTTCCATTGTTGTTCGAATTTGAAGACTCATATTTTTCATGATTAAAGAAAGGTGTTTTAAAGGCCATATGATCTTCATTGTTTTGGGGCCCATCCACTTTAATAGCACCATTATAAATTAAATCTTGCACCACATGTCTTAGGCGCATGCAATCATTTGTTTTTTTCCCTCTATTGCAATGATATTCACAGTTGTTTGATACATTCCACCATGATGGCTTTATAGGTGGCTCAAAAGGTTTAGCTTTGGGTAAATCAATGATCTTGTTGGAAATAAGGGTTCACAATGCATTTTCAATGGGTTCTCCCAAAGATTTAAACTTCCTTCTAGGTGTTGGAGCAAAGAAGGGTTTAGGCTTGTTAGCCGCTTGATTATTTCCAAAGTTATTGCTATTGTTGAATGGAACCTTGGGAGCTTGATTCAAATTATTAGCTTGATTTGAAATTCGTGTAAGATTGAAGGGAGTAGAATTTAGGTTTTTTGCCTCCACAAACCCACCATTCACCAAATCCTTGTTATTATTCTTGACCCAAAAATGGTTGTTGTTGGGAGGAGCTTTGTTATTGTTGTTGTTATAATTATTGGAGGTATTGTGATTAGTGGAATTCTTGTTTTCCTTGTAAAGTTTTATTTCTCTACTTTTCAACAAAACCTCTTCCATGGTAACTCCATTCTCAATTAGGTCTTGGAATGAATGTGGGCATTGCAACCTTAATCGATAGTTCATCTCCATATTCAAGCTATTAACAAAGATGTCCATTTTTTCCTTTTTAGGCACACTTTGAGGGTATCTTGCAAATACCGTTCTCCATTGTTGTAAGAAAAAAAGGAATCCCTCTCCATCACATTTCTTGGTAATACATAAATTTATCATGGTGACCTCATGCTTAACGTTATAGGAGTAATGGGTCACAAAATTGGAATCCAACTCTTCGAATGTGCAAATACTGGAGGGTAGTTTTGAAAACCACTCCATCATTGTTCCTCCTAAACTCCTTGGAAAAAGTCTCATTAAATATGTTGTATCATGCATGAACCCCAAGATAAATGCACAAAATCCCCTTAAATAATCATTAGGATCAGATATTCCTTCGTATTTATCATACTTAGGAAAAAATTCATTTGGGGTAATGGAACCATAATTAAAGTTTTATCAAATGAAAATGGACATAGAACTTCAATTGAGAAGGGTTTAGGAGCCACTTCTTGTTTCATATTGTCCAATTGAGCTTGAAATAATTTAAATTGGTTTTTCATCATAGCCATGGGATCATCTTCTTCTTTCTTCTTCAACTTATAAACATCATAATCATGGGGTAATTGAACCCCTACTTGGGCTAAGTCAAAGAATTATTTTTCTTTATCCTTTTCTAAGATCTTCCCCATGACATTCATAAAGAGGCATTTTTGTAAGGCCTCATTGATCCTTTCCTCTGTGGGCTCTTCATCTTCTTGTTCATGGCCCCCATTAAAAAGAGGATCTTCTTGATGTATCTCCTCATGTCTTTCTTCCCTTCCACATAGACCTTGGTTTTGGTTTTGATCAGCCTCATGATTGTTCAAGTCATTCATATTTCCTAAAGGCATGGCCATTTTTGGTGGCTCTTCTTCTTTTTGTCCTTCAATGGGTAAAGGAGCTACAAAGCGATCTCAGATTGAATATGAAACTGATTGACAAAGGTAGGTCCTATTTAGTAACAAGTTATTTTTGATGTACTGTGACCTAGTGAAGGCTGACAATAACGCAATTGATCACAAGTTGACAATAAAACCCTAAATCCTTTTACAATTTTGAAACTTTAACCAGATGTAAGTATTTTAACTAGTTAGGATTATTACCACAGAGAACTATTAAAAGGGTATCTGAAAAAGTTATCAAATTTTGTCCAAGCCCTCTGGAAATATCCTCTATTTTCCTTTCTTTGTCTTCAGGCGTCACTTTACTGTTGTTTAGGTGTGATAGAAATTGTTTTAGGCAATAACTAGAAATTGTGTATGCGACACTCTATAAGTGGCATTTGACCATTTGTAGGCATCATTTAAACTCTTCTAGGCATCACTTTCCAATGACTTATGTGGTATTTCAATGTTTGCAGGTGTTTTTTCAGTTGTACAAGTGTCAAAGAACTTTTTGTAGGCGTTATTTGTTTGTTTGTACGTGTCACTTTGCAGATCAAGTTGGTTTTTCATAGTTTTGAGGGTTTTAAAAGGATTATATGGTGCTGGAGTCCTTTTTATCACACCACAAGGATACAAGATCCCAAAGGCTTATAAGATGATGTTCCCTTTCACTAACAACATTACAGAATATGAAGCTTTGGCAAATGGTCTAAAGATGACTATTGAATGAAAAATCACCGAATTACATATCTATGGTGATTCACAACTAGTGATTAATTCAATCAATGATCAATAACAAACAAAAGATGAAAAAATCCCACCATATAAAAGGATGATTGATCATCTTAAGAAATAATTTGTGTTTGTTACCTTTCGACAAGTACCAAGAGAAGAAAACAAAGCAGCCGATGCTATGGCCACCTTGGCCTCTATGTTACAGCTTGAAGAACATCACTTTCGCTATGACTTCCTGGTGGAAGAAATCCTTTTCCCTGCTTACGATTCTCCTAAATCCCAAGTTGTGTGCTCTCTGGTGGGTATCGATTCTTCTCATTATGCCCATATCTACTCCTACCTCCGCAATCAAACCTTGCCAACAGACCTATCCAAAAAATGAAACCTTATAAGGAATGCATCACGTTACCTGATCATGGTTGGTGAATTGTAAAAAAGAGGTCTCAATGGTACTCTCCTTAGATGCCTAGAAAATGATGAGTCTAAACATGCACTAGAGGAAGTCCACGAAGGTGTTTGTGGATCTCATTCAAATGGCCTTTCATTGGCTAAGAAACTCCTCCGGGTAGGATATTACTTACCCTCGATGAAAAAAGATGCTATACATTTTCCTAAAACATGCAAAAAGTGCCAAACTCATGGTCACTTGATTCATACTCCTGCACGTGAGCTATTACCTTTCATCACTCACTAGCCATTTCAACAATGGGATTTTGACCTAATTGGGAAGATCTACCCTTCGTCCTCTGGGGGACACAAATTTATCATAACTTCCACTAAATACTTCACGAAGTGGGTGGAGGTAGTCCCTTTTATTAAAGCTACATGCAACCAAGTATCTATGTTCATCCTTAATTACATCATTTGCAGATATGGAATACCTTCATCCATTGTGAGAGATAATGGGGGGTAGTTTAAGAATAAGGACATGGATAAACTTTCTCATAAGTTTAAAATCACCCAACATTGTTCCTCTACTTACTACCCTCAAGGGAGCAGATAGGTTGAGGCCTCCAATAAGAACATCTTGAAAATATTGCATCAAAATGTGAGTAAAACTGGGAAGGATTGGCACCTTCAGCTCAATCCAGCCTTATGGGATTATAGAAATAACATTAGAACACCTAAAGGGGAAACACCATTATCTCTATATATGGTGTATAAGTTGTATTTCCCATTGAGGTATAAATACCTTCACTCCAAGTTAACTTACATGGACTCATTATTGATGAAGATTATAGGATTTCCAAAATTCAGGAGCTAGAACTACTTGATGAACGAAGAAAAGAAGCATTTAATCATTTGAGGGTCTATTAAAAGATAATGTCTCGAGGCTATAACAAGAAATTAAGACATAGAGAATTCTAGGTTGGAGATCTTATGCTTAAATAAAATCTAAAGAATCAACAACATTGTGAACAAAAGGGAAAATTTGAACCCAACTGGATGAGTCCCTTTGTGATCACTGCGGCATTGGGCTCTAGGGCCTATCAACTGTCAACTATAGAAGGGGATACTTTTACTGATCCCATCAACACTCTCCACCTGAAGAAGTTCTATGCTTGAGAATTCTCACTCGTCAGCAACATGTATATATATGATCCTGAAAAAATGTCAAAAATAGCAAAAAGCAGAAAAGTAAAAAACATTTGGAAAAATTCTTGAAAAAATGGTTGCCTTGGTGAAAACCTAGAAAATAGGCACCTTGATGAGTAAATTAAAAAAATCAAAAAAGAAAAATAAAAAGAAATACAAAAATATTGAAAAATCAAGAAAATGTGCCTTGGTGAAAAGCTAGAAACAAGCCCCCTAGTAGCAAAAATAGAATCTCTGCCAAGTGGTGAAAACTGGCTACAGGTGCCTCTTGTACTCAACACTCCATCTATCAATGCGTAGCTTGGATCATCTCTTTTGTGTGATGAACTTCATGTTTTTCTAACCTATCACATCAATCCATTCCTCACTTCACTGATCAAAGCCATCTTTAGGTCTTGAATAGACCTCCTGTTCTCCTAGCATCTTGTTAGTTAACCTGTTAGGTCCTCACAATTGGCCTCCTTTTCTAGACAGTTTGCCACTGACACATTGGTGTTTCTCAACACCTTAATCAACAGTGTTTCTCAACACTCTCTTTTGGACAAACCTATGTTCCTCAACACAACATCGGATAACATACACTCAATAACACATAACAACGAACGTGATGGTGTTTTTCAACACCCTCATTAAAAAGTTAAACAGACTGAACAATTGCTGAAAATTTTCTTGTATGCTGTCTGTTACTAATGATTTCCAATGTTTTCTTTGATTTTTTCTTGTTGGTGTAGTTATAATGATCTTTATGTCAAGATAGTGGGGCGTATGTGATAAGATCTTCCGCATTTAGGTGGACCCGCCACACATCCCTCGATCCTACTCTCTTGCACCATAAGGTAAGGTTGGTCCTATCTCCTTGTCTGTTATTTTTCTTGTTTCAACAATAGCGCACTCATGGTTATCTTGACTCTGAATGCCTCGATACTGGTGTACTCTTGTTATATTAACTAGAAACAATGATTAGGTCATCTCAACTATTGTGCCTAGATGCTTACATTTGTTTCTCACATCTATCTGATGAAGATTTGTATTCATATCCTTATGGTCCCATTGGCGCTAGTAAGGATTATACTGACTCCGATGTCCCAAATGTCCAAATGATGAAAATATATAGCGACTAAAGAAATTGGTGACTTGACTCATGTCATAGGTTTCATTTCTAGTCTTGCATGATAGCATTATAACATACTCCATCAAATAATCTAAACACAGAGCTATTTCCTTAACCAATTACTCATCTAATCCTTGGCCAATGCAATCAACTACATTCCATCTCCTTAAAGTTACCTATGTGCTCACAAATGATTAATGATGAGAACAAGAGCATTACATATATTCAACTTAAGATAAATAAGGTAAATCTATTATCACATGATCTAAGTTATAAAAAGCATACAAAATCAAAAGATCATGCAAGATACATGACAAGAGATAAAGACAAGACAACATATTGAGCACCAAAAAGGATCATCATGTATATATATATATATATATATATATATATATATAATGTATCGATGTATACAAAAGGTGTACTCTCATAAATATCAAGAAAAAATATGCACCTTCTGTGTAGATGAATCATGTACAGTCAAATATATCTCAAAAATTGAGAATGGATAAGACAAGAAAGGGAATAATCAAGTCTCGCTTCCTCCTTTTCCACCATAAGGAGGTGGGTGTGGAGGAGAATATGCTCTAGGTAGAGGGATTGCTCCCTCAGATTGAGCCAAATACTATGAATATGATTGTACCTTTTGTGCCATAGGAACCACTGCGCTATACACAACTACATAGTAGGCCACCCTACTAGTATGAAATGTCACCTGGCTCTACAAAGCCTAAAATCTCCCATCATGCCCTACAATCACTCAATTCCTCTCTACAAATCTAAGACTGGGCTACTACCAGATGTGTTTGAGTGGCTCGAAGTCATGTCCTTAATAACCTAATCATGTCATGTGCTGTCTACGGCTCTCTTTATGGTCCCTCCTACTCCGCAGCCTCTCATGCCTCTCAACATTTTCAAACTAACCTAACTACACCATCTAGCCCTAGGTCAGGCTGCACGTCTAACATCTCCTCCTCAGCCATGTCTATGGTAGGGATTTTTCCTTCGGTGGATCCTAATATATCCATCTCCCCATGATCTCTTTGTCATCCTGACCCTAGTTTCCTGTTCATACTAGAACCAGCCTCTGCCCCTATTCTCAGTTGAGTAGGAGTCCTTTGTGGTGGTCTCTAAGGTGCTCATTGTGGTTCTCTTTATGGAGAAATTGGTACATCTTCCACGGGCGCCTACTCTGGGGCACCCTCATTGATCCTAGACACTCTCTCTATCAGGTCTATAAATATAGAAAAAGGATACGGAGACAAATGGTCCTAATACTCTGGGGTAACCCTCACATCTGCTACATCCTCCAGGTACTCCCACATCAGTCAATTGAACTCAATAAGATCCTAAGTACACAACACCTGAGATATCCTACATCATGAGAATTTCAAATGCTTAGTTTTAAAAAATCTAAGATATCTATGAAAAGAAAAAGAAGGAAAATATGCAAAGAAAAATCTTGCTTGCGAGACCAGCCTTTGTGATCCTCATCCAAAAATTGAGCATAGGAAGTGTACTCCATGGAGACACTCTGGATACGGTCATAGTGCCTCAGTACCCAAGATAACATGAATCTCTCGAACAATAAAGAGGTCTTTCCCAACAATGGGTGTGAGACAAAGAACTCCCTGCGAACTATCCTCCACTTAGCCCAGACCTCCACTTGCAAATAAGGTAGCCATGTAACCATGCTCAAATCATCAAGTTGGTGCCTCCAGTAATCTATCTTGCCCAAAAAATGCTGTGTAATAAAACCATAATATCTATAAACATAGGGATGTACACCCTACTATGTGTCTGCTATGATAGGTCTACACATTGGGAGATGTTCCCATGCCCATACGTGTAGGACCACAATTCCTGTGGCCATGCCTCAGATACCCCTATAGGTAACCTCGTGCATCTCATGATACATCTATTCCATAAGGAACTGACCCCAACCAAGCTGCTCAGGATGTGTGATCAATCTCTCCAGCATCCTAGCCCAACCGCAAAAGAATCCCTTCTATGACTGATCAACCATGAGGAAAAAACCAATGAACCCAACAAGAACACACTCCAAAGGAAACTTCTCTCCATAACTCTCTACCAGTGTATCCCATGTGACAGATTGATCTATAATCAAGGGATCATGCAGAAAGACTCGAGCTAGTGCCCGTACGCCCACTAAAGGTGTGGAATCATACTCCATGCGTACTCCAGTGAGCAAAATCTGAAGAATCCTAGAAATGTCCTTGGGATTAATGGTCATCTCTCCCATTAGAAAATGAAACATGTTGTCCTCATTGTGGAATCTCTCCACTAGCATGGTCAACATCCCATGATTCACCCAAATATCAGGCATTTGCAATAACAAAGAAATACCACAAGCTCAGAGATGTACCCTTTAGTCATCTAACAAACCATGAACTAACTGCATAGTGGTGGGATAGGTGGATCTAAACTGTATGTCCAACAACTGCACCTAAATGAAGACAAATAATGAAAAATCATTAGTATTATCATCAAATCGAAGTAAAATCACTACAACAGAATTAGAAAATCTCACAAATAGGGTACTGAAGAAAGCGAACACATAATTGGGCGATAAAATCAGGATAAAAATGCCTCTATTCTTATACAAAAAAGGCAGAAATGACCAAATTGGCCCTAAGGTTCATACGATGAAAGATTATAGGGCAGACAAAAAATTGGTATCATATGACAAATGATATAGACTCAGACGTCAAAAGGGGCAATGATGAATATTGTCGTCTAATAGGTGGGTTAGTCCCATGCGAAAAAACTAATGCTTTCATACAAAAAAATAAATTGTAGTAGATTGTCGTATGAGCCCTTTCGCAGGACCCTAAGACAAACCACATATGATTAACAAATGTGCAAAAACATGAAAAAATTGACCAAAATAGGAAAAATTTGCATACAAGGATGAAGTTTATCGACTACTTATAGGTGGTGCATAATCTTTGGGCCATCCATGGCTCCGCATATGCTTGAAACAATAAATAGACACCGAGACCACCATTCTCGCTCAGAGAAGCTTCTTGAAACTCAAAAGGTGGATGGTGAAAATGATTTGAAAATGACCCCTCCGGGGCTTATATAGAGATTTGACCTAATTTTCAAAAATGCTCTGATGGACCAAAAAATTGTACCCCTAGCTAATCGGACAACTCTAAACCCATTTTCAGGACAAAATCAAAATCTGATGATGTTTCAATCCTCAAAAGGTGCAATTTAACCTATTTTTGCAAATACAGTTGATTGTCGATGCTTTCCTCATAGGATTCTGATTGGAGATTCCTTTTGATCAAATTTGTTGCACATTTCCCTCTCGAATCTAAAAAGTCAACTTAAGTCAATTTTGGTCAAACTCAGTCAACTAGACCTCAAAAAGGCTTGTACCTCATATCTCAATGCTTTTTGATCTATTGGGCTTATGCTCCCCTCCTTTCAATTTTCTTCTCGAGGGGCAGTACCATTATATCAATAATTTGATTCACATCAACTAGTCTCATCTAGGGGCATCAGGCCCTGACTCAAATCAAGACCCAATCAAGTGATTCTCATTAGTGCGCATCAAATCTCAATCTCTAGGGGCATATTAGGTTCATCACACCATATCAATCTGAGAACTCCCTTCAATCTGGTAACTGGCTTCATCAGGATCCATACCAAGTCAATTATCTCAATCAACCAATTGAATGACAATCAGTCTCATCGCACCATATCAGGTTGGTTCATCATTCAAAATTAATCTTAAATTAGGAAATCTACTTGGAGGATGGACATTCAGTTTCATTGCTTCACATCAAGCTGAATGCTCAAACTCTTTTATCAGTATTCGCTTAATCAAGCTTGGAGCTGATATCTTCAGATCTCTTTGTCAGCCTTCGCTCAATTAAGTCTAGAGCTTATATCCTCAAAACTCCAATCGATCTTCATTCGATCAATTTTGGAATCAATTTTTGATCTGTGTGATAGTTTCATCGCTTCACATCGAGCTATTTCCAGATTCAGTCAAGCTTCAAATGTTCTTTGACTCAATGTGTTCCCATATTGATCATACATTAGTCAAAGAGGGGAAAATGTAATCACCTAAAAATGGTCTAGCAAACCCATAGCCCCCTTTTCTCAAATATTTGGTCTTAATAAATCTTAAATCTAAGACATTATTGCTAGACTCTAAATTATTGAGCATTTAATCAAACTTGCTTATATAATTTTAATCCTAACTTGTTGAATCAAATAATCAAACATCAAAGCCTAAACCCAAAAAGCATAAAACATTGGGATAAAATAAAAAATTCCTAAGTTTAAAAAGGGAACCCATTCACACATGGGTGTGCACTCAAAAATCAAATAAAACAAATAAAAAGGAGAAAATACCAATTTTGTCTTATTCTCCTCATAAGTTGACCAATCCAAATCACTTTATCACCTCACACGGATTAAGAGGAATTGCATCTCCACCCTTGATCAATTTATTTTTCCTCTTAATCTCTACCACTCATTCCTTGGAATCTCTTATAAAGGGGATATCTCCATTTCTCATGGTAGAAGAAGAAGATTTGGAGTAGAGTTATAATGCTATTTTCATTCTAGAGCTCATTTGTGCACTTATAGTTCTTATTTTCATAGTAGTTTTCTTGCATTGTTAGCTTCATTTCTTAGCTAAATGGCATTCTAGTTTCCTTTCATAGTTTAATGTAGATGCATTGTTCTTCTCATTTGGTAGCTTAAGCTTGCATCTTAGTTCCATTTCCTATAATGTTATGCATTTAGTTTGCTAGTTCATGCATTTCCATTTTCAAGCTTTCAAGAGCAAGTGCATACAAGTTCATGCATCTAGCTTCTTCTCTTTGCATTGAATCTTCCATTTTGGAGTAGTCAAGTCACCGCTTTCTCTATGTCCAATTTGATGGAAACTATGAGAATCATACTCGCTTCAACTAGGAAGAAATAAGCTGGTTTCAAGGGTTCATATGTTAATGCATTGAATCTTATGATTTTACTAACTCCCTTGATGTAATGGTTTATTGAAGTGTTTGGTGCAGATATTGATCACATACTTTACCATACACAATAATGAAATTAGTGATGACATGTAACTGATTGAATGTTTGATAATGTTAAGTTGAAGATAACACAAGTCATTAAATTAGTTAATGGATTGTATTGTCATTGATGTCAAATTGATATCATCTCTACGATCATGTACATAATGCCAAAGACTTCAGGGAATCAAGACTATGCTTTCAACAATACATAAAAGTCATGTATTCACTAAGTGATAGACAACACCGATGGAGTGCACACCGACAGACAGAGCAAAGATAACAAGTCACAATGATACCTACCGACCAGAAGAACAGTGTTTCCCGACGAAGAAAACCACAGAGTGCTCGATGAGAAAAGTCAGAAGGGTTCCCGACGAGCGATAATAAAAGGTTGCCCGATGAGTAAATTTCCAATGATTCCCAATGGACAGAGATCATGAAGCTAACTGGAGTCTCACTGACAGAACTGACAGTTCTCACCGACGGTTCAGTCAGTTATGACCGACAGAATAGAGAGTTCAAAAAATGACAAAATATATAGCTAGCAGAGCTAACATATAGGCTTAACTGGTTGCCTACATTGTTTTATTCAACCTGAGTTAAGTGATTGATTTAAAGATGATTTGTATAGTTGGAAATAATATTTGTACGAGACAAATAAGGAGTTATGCTTTAAATCAAATTGGCTGGATTGTTTTTCACACCAAGAATCAAGAATCAAGAATCAATGAATATCATGTCTATATAAGAGAAACTTGATTCATTTTCGTATGCATGGAAGGGGAGTGAATAAAAAAAGGATGCTGAAGAGAAAGTGATGAAGAATAACTTTATACAGTCCTAATCAATCAAGCTAAAGGAGAGCTAAGGAATTCTGTAGACATCGACGAACAGTGAAGCACAACATCATAGGGCAGAATGTGTGGAGCACAAAGAATTGAATAGATACATTGATCAGAGAGGTAATGTAATTAAATAGATATAAAAATCTACAATTCAAAGTTGCATCATGAATAGGTCATAGTGTTTCAGTTTAACCATTGAAACATATAAGTCTCTTAACTGAGCAGGACTTAACAGTCTTCTATATATTGAGGTACATCCCAAGGAGTGCCAAAAAGGTTGATTCATGAAAGTAGCATTGGAACTTTCCCGATACTTATTGATAGTCTAATAAGGAGGCTGATTCAAGGATGGTAGCAAGGTTTGCCTAAATCCTATTGACAGTCTAAGAAGGAGGCTAATTCAAGGATGGTAGCAAATGGATGCCCGATACTAAGTGACAACCTCTATGTATAAAATCCTCTAACAAGGTCACACTTAACCATGTGTTTGTAACCTTTAACAAGGTTGGCTCCTAACATGGCTCACTTCAAAAGAGTGAAAATTTGGGGTACCAGTCCCAGTGATTTTTCCATTAACATGGTTTCCACGTTAAAATCCATGTGTTATGTGTGTATGATTCATTTCTTTATTGTTTTGCATCTCACATAGTTAATTTTGGATAGACTGGTATACTCTGCTTATTTACTGAGTTTTGGCAAATTGTTTTAGTGCTTATCGATAATCAAGGAGAATAAGGACAAACAAGGCAAACCGATAGACAGTTTATCATTATAAAGTATTTCATGGCATGCATCTTGTAGGGACATAATAATATGAGATTTATTGATTAGTGGTTGAGTTTGAAGGATAAATTTTTGAGGCCACTGATTCACCCCCCCTCTCAGTTATTACTAACAATTGGTATCAAAGCTTGTGTGCTTAGAAGGAAGGTTTCAAGACCTAAGTCAAGATCACAAGATGAATAGACGAGATGTGCCCAAGTTGAACAAAGAGAACTTTGCTTCATTGTAGAGAAGGATAAGACTCCACTTATTAGGTATTGGTAATGATGTTACTCAATACTTAGATACTGAATATGTGTTTCCCACAGGAGCATTAACAATAGATCAATTGAGAGTGAAGCATGAGCACAACTGCATGGTCATACAGATTTCTTCCTCTCTCTCTGATGCTAAATTTGAAGATGTCAAAGATTTCACAACTGTAAAGAAGATGTGGGACAAACTGAATCTTGTACATGGTGGTGATGCAAATGTTCTGAGAGTCAAGGAAGAAAGCCTTAGAGGAAAGTTTGATGATCTCAGAATGAAAGAAGGAGAAAACATCACATAGTACACCACAAGAATCAAAGAAGTAGTCAATGCTATACGAGGAGTTGGAGGTACTCTTGAAGAGGAGACAATGGTAAGTAAAATCTTAAGAACCTTACTGCCTATATATTTTATTAGAGTTTCCGCTATTCAAGAAATGAGAGCAGTTGCAAACAATACAGTTACTCTTGATATTTTAATTGGTAGACTGATTTCATTTAAGATGAATTACTTTGATAATAGTGTCTTACCAAACTTAGAGTCTACATTTAAATCTTCTATGAGAATAAGAAAATCAAGTCAGAGACACACATCTAGAAGAGATAGTGAAATTTAAAGTGAAGAAGAATATCTAGATGAAATAGAAGCACTCATGGCAAGGAGAATGAAGAGAGGCAAAGGTAAATACAAAGGCAAGTTACCACTTGTATGCTTTAATTGTAGAGAGATTGGAAACTTTGCTGCAAGATGTCCTAACAGAAGAAAAGAAGAAAAAGGTAATGACAGATCTTTTGAGAAGAAATCTGACAGAGATGATATTAAAGATTACATAAGTGATGCAAAGTGGGCAACTGGAAGCTTGGCAAAGGTCTCTCAATAGGGAAAGGTACCCTATATTGTTATCTTTGTGATGGTCACAAGACTTTGCCATTATCACAAGTGTAGTAGAAGGACTTGATTAAGGTTCTCACAACCCCAAAAACCTAAGGGTAACCTAATCACTAGATTTATCAATCCTTCAATACCAACTATCTAGGTTGGTCTCACAAGCCAATGACCCTCAATCACAAGAATACCCCCAAAATGACCTGTAGGAATAGGGGTAACCTATACTTGTAGGTTTGGTCTATTTAGGTCCCTAATTCTTAGTTCCAATGGTTAAAAACACTTAAAGAAAACCCATACCCCATGGTTGCTTCACAAACCTAGGTTTTTCCTTGTAGCCTTTTTCAGAGGGAATTTTGATCTCATCTGAGATTTATCCACACAACCACATGAAATAATCAGGGTTTTAGATACCCTTTATGGCCAAAGGATTTGGGCTTAATCCTTGGAACTTGGAATTGAAAAGAAGATAGAATGGTGAACCAAATTGCTCTACTAATTAGCCCTAATTAGGCCTCCAATTACACTACAAGTACCCTTTAGGTACATCCAATACCCAAAATGACTATTGGATCATGTGAGGGGATGCACAAATGTCTCCTCCTCCAACTTAGAGCCTCTGATAAATCCAAAGACAAACATTATGACTGTTGTCCTAAATCAGGATTGGTGCATACATGTGCATATACACCTAGGGCATCAATTCTTTCCCACTTCCCTACAGCTTGAGAACCCTATCTTGCAGAATGTTAAAGGGAATCCTAAGAGCAAGATTTCCACCAAGGGTTATTAGTTTCCCATGGTGGAAAGTGAAGATACAAACAATTTTGTGAGAAACCCTCACTTAGGGCCTATAATCCAGGCAGTAGGATTAAAAATTGAATAAATTGCAACCTAAAAATGATAAAAGCATGAGAAAAAACCAAAAGGAAGAAGATTCAAACCACTATCTCCCTGTGTCAGGTTCACATGCTTATCTGGCCGTACTTGTCTATACATGATGACTATTTTTCCCAGAATGCAAGAAAATGGTTATATTTTGTTGATTTCAAATAAAAAATTACATCTCTTTCCTACCACCCACCTGAATGAGATATTTTAGGAACTCCCAATGGTTAAAAAACAAGTTTGAACCAACTTGACTGTTTGGGAGTTGATTTTCAAAAAGTTGTTAAGTTTGCTCAAAAGTTGCTTGACAACTTTTGAGCAACTTTTGCATTTTGTCCATTTTTGCAACTCTAGTGAAAAAAATTGGTCAAGATGTTATTGAGATGATCCCTAGTGGATCCAAACACTAAAAGCTCAAAAAAAACCTATTTCTAGGGTTTGGGATTATAACTGACTCAGTGACCCAAGGGCTTATATTGTGCCAATCTTGGTACTATGGTCTTACATGGTGATGCAATGACTAAACCTAGTGTGTTTATGTTTGTAAAGGCCTCTTAGGACCTTGAATGAACCCCTAGGGTCCATAGGAGCATGTGGTTTAGTTTGGGTGCTCCTGCACCACCCCTCTTTCTCTTGCACTTGTTCCCTTAAATAATGATACTTTATTGCTATATGCTTTGTCTTAGCATGCATGACAGGGTTCTTTGAGATATTGATAGCACTTGTATTATCACAATAAATAATCACTTTTTCAAGAATTTTCATATTCATACCTTCTAGTAATTGCTTGATCCATGCAATGTTAGAGCAATTTGTAGCAGCAACCACATATTATGCTTCAGCAGTAGATTGTGAGATGCATCCTTGCTTTTGCTTGTCCATGTGACAAGTTTGTCACCCATACAGAATGCTCATCCTGTTGTGCTCTTTCTGTCATCTATGTTTCCATCCCAATTAGCATCTGTATAGACTTGAAGCTCAAATTTTCCTTCTTTATTATACCACAAATCATAGTCTTCGGTGTTCTTTATATATCTCATAATTCTTTTGACAATAGTCATGTGTGATTATTTGGGATTAGCAGAGAATCTTGTAACTATTCCAACTGCATGTGCTATATTTGGTCTAGTGTGTACAACATACATTAGTTTTCCAATCATTGATCTATACAAGGTCTAATTTACCTTGGTTAACTTGTCTTCTTTTGTCAGTTTGCATCCGGTTGCCATAGGTGTTCCAACTGGTTTTGAATCTTCCATCTTGAATATCTTCAACACTTCTTTGATGTATTTGGATTGTGTGATGTAGATGCCTTCATCTCGTTGAAGAATCTATAGACCAAGAAAGAATTTAATTTCCCCAAACATTGACATCTTAAACTCTTAGCTCATTTCATAAACAAATGATTTGCATAACATATCATTACCTCCAAATATGATATTATCAAAAAATATTTCATCAATTAGAATATTATCATTAGTATCTTCTTTTAAATACAGATTACTATTTTCACTTGTTCTTACAAATCCAATACTTATGAGATAAGAGTGAATTCTTTCATACCATGCTCTATGTGATTATTTCAATCCATACAAGGCTTTGTGTAGTATACATACCATGTTCCTCTTGTTAGGATCAACAAACCCTTCTGGTTGTTCAATGTATACCTCTTCTTCTAGTATTCCATTTAGGAATGCAGATTTGACATCCATTTGGTATACCTTGAATCCTTTGTAGGGAGAATAAGAAAGTATAATTCTTACTCTTTCTAGTCTAGCAATGGGTGCAAAGGTTTATCCATAGTCAATACCTTCTTCTTGTGCATACCCTTTGCATACTAATATTGCTTTATTCCTTGTGACTTCTCTATTCTCATTCAGTTTGTTTCTGAATATCCATTTGGTACCAATGATATTTTTTTCATCTGGTCTAGGTACTAATGTCCATGTCTTATTATTCTCTATCTATTCTATCTCTTCATTTATAGCACTAACCCATTCATGATTCTCAAGTGTAGTATTAACAGATTTAGGCTCAAAATCACAAATTAAACATCTGGTGTTCAGTGACTTACTTCTTGTTCTCATTCCAGCCTTTTTGTCTCCTATGATATGGTTTTGTGGATGGTTTCTTCTAACATAATTGGAAATTATAGGTTTAGATATCTGTACATCATTCTGATCATCATCTTGACCTTCATTTTGATCTTCATCGCTCGATATATCATTGTGAGCAATTTCCTAATTTTCAGTGTTTACAGCCTAATGCTTGAGTGCATTGTTCTGTCGCTCGGTAGCGATACACTGTAGCTCAGGTAGAGTGTCAGGTTCTTCACTATAGACAAACTTGTTGTAATCTTCCAATTCCTTTATACTTTCCTCATCATTTTTCTCAATAAATTCATCCACTTTGACATTTGCACTTTCAATAATTTTGTTAGAGGATTTATTAAGACATTTATAAGCTTTGCTTTTGGTAGAATAACCTAGAAATATTCCTTCATCACCTTTGGAGTCAAGCTTTCCATTTCTATCATCTTTCAATATATAACATTGACTTCCAAAAATTCTAAAGTAAATTACATTAGGTGTGTGTCCATACCATAGCTCATAAGGTGTCTTATTTGTGTCTTTCTTCAATTGAACTCTGTTTAGCGTGTAGACAGTAGAACTGATAGCTTCTCTCCAGAATGTTTGTTTGATGCCTTTCTCAATCATCAGTGTTCTGGCACAATCAAAAAATGATCTATTTCTTCTTTCAACAATCTCATTTTGTTGTGGTGTTCTCGGTGCAGAAACCTGTCTTTTAATTCCATGTTCATTACAAAAGTTACTAAATTCATCTGAAATAAATTCTCCTCCTGTATCTGATCTCAGACATTTCAGCTCTTTTCCACTTTTCTTTTCTACTATAGTTTTGTACCATTTAAACATCTTAAATACTTTTGATTTCTCTTTTAAGAACATAACAGTCATAATTCTAGAATTATCATCAACAAATAGAATGAAGTATCTATCACCATAGTAGTTCTTTGTTCTCATTGGTCCACATAAGTTAGTATGACTAATTCTAGAATAGCATTAGATGTGTAGGTTTTTCTTTTGAAACTAGACTTTGTCATTTTACCTTTTTGACAATTCTTACACATGACATGGTCGGGCTTTGACATGCTCGATAAGCCTCTTGCTTTCCTTTTATTGCTTATCCTAACCATGTTGTCAAAATTCACATGACCTAACCTTTTATGCCACAACCATATGTCTTCATTTCTAGCCAATAAACAAGTGGTCTCAATATTATCAAGATAGAATAGGTTACCTTTTGTTTATTCACCAGTACTGATCAACCTTCCTGATTTATTAAAGATCTTTGCCTTTTTTTATCAAATGCAACTCGGCAACCTGTGTTATTTAGCTATGAAACACTCAGTAGATTATAGTTAAGTCCTTTCAACCAATATTCATTTTCACATCTAATTAGATTATTCAACATGATGGTTCCTTTACCTTCAACTGGACAAGGTGAGTCATTACCCATTCTTACTGATCCACCATTATAATATTCAAAATTCTCAAAATTTTCCTTATCTCCAGTCATGTGGTGAGTACAAACACTATCAATAATCCAGACACCATTCTTGCTAACCTTAGATATGAGTGCAATTTCTACATACCTTTCTTCTTCATCTGAATCATCTTTTATAGCAACAAATACCACCTTAATATCTTCATCAAATTCGGTGTCAGTGTTTTCATCTTTTTTCTCAGCCAGGTAACAAGCCTTCTTTCCTTTGTCCTTGTAGTCTCAATTATCTAATCTATTAGATTGTCAGTTGCTTCATTAATCTCAGTCATCACTTCTGTCATACTTCTTTTCATAAGATCTGTCATCTTTTCTATCTTTTATTTTGTTAGGACATCTAGCAGCAAAGTGTCCAATCTCTTTACAATTAAAACATACCAATGATAATTTAGCTTTGTATCTACCTTTGCCTCTCTGTAATCTTCTAGCCATTAGTGCTTCAATTTCATCAAGTTCTTGTTCATCACTATCACTTTCACTATCATTTCTCATAGTGTGTTTATGACTTGATTTACTTACTTTCAAAGGAGATTTGAATGCAGATTCAATAGATGGTAAGATATTGTTGTCAAAATTATTCATCTCAAATGAAATAAGTCTACCAATCAAGCTATCTAGAGTAACATTGTTATTTTCTAGTGCTCTCATTTCTTGTATAGAAGATATTCTAATAGCATAAACAAGCAGTAAGGTTCTTAAAATTTTACTTATCATTGTTTCATCTTCAAGTACACCTCCAACTCCTTGGATATCATTTACAACCTCTTTGATTCTGCTACAGTACTGAGTGATGTTTTCTCCTTATTTCATTCTTAGGTCATCAAACTTTCCTCTTAGGCTTTCAGGTTTATCCCTTAGCACATTTGTATCTCCTCCATGTACTAGCTTTAGTTTTTCCCACATTTTATTTCCAATGGTGCATGATTTGACATCTTCAAAGTTAGTATCAGAGAGTGAGGAAGCAAGTTCTATCATCATAGAATTGTGTTCACATTTTTTTCTCTCAATTGATCAACTATCAGAGGTCCAGTAGGTAACACATATTCAGTACCCAAATACTATGTGACATCATTTCCAATACCTAATAGATGGAGTCTTATCCTACTTTTCCATTATGAAAAGTTGTCCTTGTTCAACTTAGGCACATCTCTTTTGCTCATCTTGTGATCTTTATCTTAGGTCATTAAAACCTTCCTTTCAAGCACACAAGATCTAATACCAATTGTTAGAATAACTGAGAGGGGGGGGGGGGGGGGNGGAATCAGTGGCCTCAAAAATTAATCCAATAATTCCAACCAAAACTTTATACCATAAATATAAAACCTCTACTTATCTTTAGTCCTACAAGATGTATGCCTTTAAATAATCTTATCAAATAACTACTTCTCATAATATACTGGTTATCCTTTTTCTTAAGCTTTACCGAATAGCATTCTAGCCATTACCGAAATACAATAAATGACTTAGTGTTTACTGATCAATCCTATTTTAGTAATGTGTAAAGAAAAAGATCAAAGAAATGAACCATATACACATTTGACACATGGATTTTTAACATGGAAACCCTGTTAAGGGAAAAACCACTTGGGACCAGTAACCCAAAATTTTCACTCTTCTGAAGTGATCTTGGTGAAGAGCCAACCTTGTTAAAGGTTAAAAACACACTATTAAGTGTGACCTTGTTAGAGGATTTAAAACTATTGGTAATTTTCTTGACCTCCTGCATTCACTATGTTGTCAACTAGAAAAACCCTTTGATACTCCTCGGGATGTATCTCAATATATAAAGGATGGTTAAATCCTACTCGGTTAAGAGATTTTCTAGATCAATAGTTAAATTGAAATAGTATATGATCTATTCATAAATACAACTTAATATTGTAGATGTTTAGATCTATTGTAAGCTCATAATATCTTTCTGATCAATGTTCTCTTCAATTCCTTTGCTCCACTTCTTTTTGCTCGGTGAATGTTGTTGCTTCTTTGTTTCTTGGTGTCTGTAGAATTATTTAGCTTTGTTCTTTAGCTTGTATGATCAGGTCTGTATGAAGACTTATATCTTCACCAAAATTCTCTTCAGCATTCCTCTTTTTCTCCTATTTCTTATGAATGACTTGTCTCTTTATATAGACATGATTTCACCGTTCTTTGTCTTTCTTGTTTTCTTCGTTGATCACTTCTTGATCTGTAAATCTTGCCATGATTTCTTTAGTTTTATTCTACAAATCTCTCCTTGTTTTATGGAATAAAACATGCTTTAAATCTCCTTCTTATCTTTATCTCTTAACTGATCGATGAAAAGAAAGTAAAAAATCAGTTAACTCTATCTTTAGCTCCTGCCAGCTAAGTTGTTTTGTCGTATCCTAACTTTAGTTCTCTTTGGTCAACACTTCATTTGTGCTTAGTTAATACTGTAGATAGCTCAGGCATTAACTTCAGTTCTATTCGGTGACAACTGTAGTTAGCTCCGTAATGCTTGCTTGGGTAACATTATGAAATTCTGTGCTCGGGGCTCACTGTCACTCCATGTATAATTACCGTCAAAAAAAAATTTCTCTTTAGATCTTTAAGTGTTGTGAAAATATGAGTATAAGTAATCATACCATATTAAGTGGACATCAATGAAAATATAATACATTAACTGATTTTAATGTCTTGCATTTACTTCCTGCATCTCGGTGATCATCAACTTTTTCATCTTCAAAGATTCAATCAGTTATATTTCATCAATGTCAATGTGTGATTTTTCCCATCCCTAGTTATTCGCATATCGAGGATTTGTTTTGCTGCGCCCAAATCCTTCATAGAAATCACTATGCTAATTTGTGTTTAAGGTCATTTATATGTTTCATATTAGACTTGACAAAAATAATATATGTTGGAGATTTGCCTTTATGCAAATAGTTGATTGTATGTTTGTCAATGATGACAACATATAGTATACAACAGTGAACTGTATTCACTTTTCAGTATGGATATGTGGAAGCCTTGCATGGTTGTTTTTATGTTTTAGACATAGTTACTATACCATGTACATACACGCAGATTCAGATGTTTAGTAACAGTTGAGTTATGTTACTCTGTTTACCAGACATAGTTTTAGAAGATTGTTTTTGAAAGCCGACAGTAATTTTTTTTTGATTCTTTAGTTGCATCTATATATGGGATATGCATGTTCATATTCATGTTTAGTTACGAGTCTAAGTTAATTAACCAAAGGCGCTAATCATGTTTCATCATAAGCATGACGTTTGGGTAATTTTGGTGGAGCCGACCATGTGAAGTGATGCATCTATTCAGTTTGAGTTGCACGGTTCTAATTATGTTGCATTCTTGGTTTGGCCAACTAAAGAAGCATTGAAGATCATTTGAAGATCACCAAGTGTGAATGATAAGAAGAGAGATGGAAAAAGGATAGAACAAAATGCTGATTGTTTTGGGACAGTAAAGCCATTTCATTCATCAGATAAAGATCTATGTGAAGAATCAGAGAGTATATACAATTCATTGGAACTGATCAAGATAACAGGTCTACTCAAATAGTTCATTATCATATATAGTGTATATATATTTTACTAAAGGTTGTAGCCTTAATCATATTAGCAGTGAGCTTTTGGACAGTGAGTCCTCACCCCTAATAGGGTTATTTGTAAAAGACTCCTAACAGGGTCCAACCCTTAACTAGATCACTGTACTTATTGCATTGTAAATAACACCTCCTAATAGGGTTGTAAGATCTTCTAATAGGGATTATTATACTCAAGTACATTTCTTTGTGGGTGCTAATTCCCACTAGGGTTTTTACCTAGTTTGGTTTCCCCGTAACCAAAATTGTGGTGTTCTATTTTGTGTTATCTTAAATGTGTATGTGCTTATGATATTTTGTAATTGATTGGAGAAAAAGAATTTAACTTGCTGATAACTGATTCACCCCCCCTCTCAGTTATCCCTTGGGAATATTCCAAAAATTGGTATTAGAGCTAAGTGCCTTGGAGAGAAATCCTAACAGCTTAAGGTAGATCAAATGGCGTACTTCAGGAAAGAGAGTCCTAAGTTTGATGGAGAGAATTATCTAGACTGGAAGAACAAAATGATAACACATTTTCAGTGCATTGGTTTTGAGATATATGATATTTCTACTCATGCAATTGATGTTCCCACCTTGAAAGATCTTGCAGAAGAAGACTCTACTAATAAACAAAAGGAAGTATTCACCCAAAATGCAATTGCCAAAGAAGCCCTAATCAATGCCCTATTTGACAGTGAATTTTATGAGATCAAGAAGGCAGAAAAAGCATATTCAATTTGGAAATACCTAGAAGACATGTTTGAAGGAGACATCCAAGCCAAGAATACACACAGAAAGACATGGAAGAAAAGATACAACAATTTAGAGATGCTACCTGAAGAAAACATCAGAGCTTACAATCAGAGGATTAATGAAGCAGTCTGAGGAATCAGGAACAATGGTGGAGAAATTTCAGAGGATGATATAATGGAAAAATTAATGACCACATTGACAGTAGATTATGAAAGCAAGATAAACATCTTGGATGACACTAGACAATTTTCAAAGGACTTCAAAAGAGAAACCCTAATTAGAAAAATATCAGCATTTGAGACATCAAGATTGAAGACAAAACCTAAAATGGAAACAACTTTCAAAGCCTCAGTCCATGGAAAGAAATCATTGAGCATCTCTAGTAATATTGAGAAAGAAGAATTTGATATAGAACTAGAAAAAATAATTTCTATTATTGCTAAGAAATAAAGGAAAGGTAAAGGAAAATATGAAGGACAACTACCATTCAAATGTTTTTCATGCAAAAAAGTTGGCCACTTTGCATCCGAGTGTCCTACAAGAGTCAAGAAGTATATATCAGATCACAAACCCAAATATACTAAGGAATGCAATCATGTTTAAGATGGTGTAACTGATGATGATTTAGGAGAAGATGAAATTGGATTCATTGCAATTAAAGATAATGAAAAAATGATTGAAACAATAGAAATTGAAGATGAAAAGAAAGCACAAGAGTTGGCCTTAGTTTCACAAGCAAACATCATAACAGACTAGATCATAGACATCGGGTGTTCACATCACATGATAGGAGACAAAGATAGATTTGTACATCTAGATAAGTACAAAGGTGGCATGGTTAGATTTGGAGATAACACTCCTAAACCTATCATTGGCAGAGGATCTATCACCTTAGATGGAAAGAACAAAATAGATGATGTTTTGTATGTTGATGGTTCACATCATAACCTATTGAGTCTTGGAAAATTGCTAGATAAAGGATATTAGTTGGAATTCAAAAACAAAAGATGCATTATTAAAAAGAAAGAAGGAGACATGATTGCATCAGGCTCAAAGACCAAAGGTAATGTTTTTCAGCTTAACTCCGAAGTAAGTTGTTTTGTTGCAAAAGTGGATGATAGTTGCCTTTGGCACAAAAGACTTTGTCATATCAATTTTGACAACATCGTGAAGATAAGTAATGTAAAGGAAGTAAGAGACCTTCCTAGTATTGCAAGACCAGTTGATACTATGTGCAGGGAATGTGTGATGGGAAAGCATGTGAGGACCTCATTCAGAAGCAAACAGAACTCTATAGAGAAAAAATTAGATCTAATACATAGATACTTATGTGGACCTACTCAAACAAGATCATACTATGGCAAAAGGTATTGTATTTTTTTTGTTGATGATTTCTCCAGGATGATGTGGGTTGCGTTCTTGAAAGACAAATCAAAAGCTTTTGAGAAGTTCAAAATATTCAAAGCTAAAGTTGAAAATGAATCTGGATTAAAAATAAAATGTATGAGATCTGATAGAGGAGGAGAATTCGCCTTTGATAAATTTCTTGAGTACTGTGAAGAACATGGGATAAAAAAAAACTAAGTGCACCCAGAACCCCTCAAAAAAATGGAATTGCAGAAAGGAGAAATAGGATAATACTTGATACAGGGTGCACTATCATGATTGAAGGAAAAGTTGTGCACAACTATTGGAGAGATGCAGTCAATACAACAGTCTATACTATCAACATAATCCAACTAAGACCAGGCGTAGACAAAACACCTTATGAACTTTGGTGTGGTAATGTACCTATAGTAAAATACTTCAAAATATTTGGAAGAAAGTGCTACATCAAGAGAGATGATGGTGTTGGCAAATTTGATGCTAGAAGCAATGAATGTATTTTTCTTGGTTACTCTACCAAGAGAAAAGCTTACAGATGTTTCAATTTAAGGTAAAAGAAGATCATTGAGAGTGCACATGTGAAGATTGATGAGAAATTAATGATTCAAGAGAGATATTATGAATATGCACCTATGAGTGAATATGAATCTAGACCAATCAATAAAGATACAGTTATTGAAGAAATGTTTGATTGTATTGATGTATCATGCAATAACCCTGAACCAGGTCAAGAAGAATCACATATTACAGATGAGAGTGTCACACATAAAATCTCAAAATACGCATCCAGATATCACTCTAAAGAATATTTCATTGGAGATCAGAGCAGTAAATTCTTGACAAGATCTAGAGAAAAAATTTCAACCATTGATGAAGAGGTATGCTTACTTTCACAGATTGAACCCTTAAGTGTTGAAGATGTGTGCAATGATTCAGATTGGCAAAGTGCAATGCAAGAAGAATTAGATCAAATAATGAAGAATGACACATGGGAATCGGTCCCTAGACCTTGTGACAAGAATGTAATTGGAACTAAGTGGATATTCAAAAACAAAATGAATGAAATTGGGACAGTGATAAGAAATTTTCCCCTGTTAGTAGACTGGAAGCTATAAATTTATTTTTAGCCTATGCTACATTCAAGAACTTCAAAGTATATCAGATGGATGTCAAGTCAGCTTTCCTAAATGGTGACTTGAAGGAAGAAGTCTACATAGAGCAGCCTAAAGGAATCAAACTTTTAGACAAACCAAACATGGTATGCAGACTAAAGAAATCCCTATATGGACTTAAACAGGCCGCAAGAGCATGGTATGAGAGAATTGAAGGCTACTTAACAAAGATTGAATTAAAAAATGGAGCAATAGATTGCAACCTATTTATCAGAGAGACACGTGAAGGTTTACTACTTGTTGCTATCTTTGTTGATGACATTATTTTTGGAGGTAATGATAAGCTTAGTCCAGAATTTGCAAAGGAGATGCAGAGTGAATTTGAAATGAGCATGATTGGACCTATAAAATTCTTTTTGGGATTAAATGTAAAGCAGATAGACAGAGGTATATTCATAGATTAGTCCAAATAAGTAAAAGAGATATTGAAGACATTCAAGATGGAAGACTGCGAGCCAGTAAGCACTCCTATGATAATAGGAAGCAAGCTTTCTAAAAATGATGACTCCATAGAAGTTGACAAAACACTTTACAAATCCATGATTGAAAAATTCATATATCTCACTCAATCTAGACCAGACATATCTAATGCAGTTGGCATTGTTGGGAGATTTGTAGCTGAACCTAAATAGAATCACCTAATGGCAATAAAAAGAATATTTAGATATTTAAAGGGAACTATAGACTATGTTTTATGGTATCCTAACTCAGAAAATGTAGAACTTCATGTGTACATAGATGCATATTGGGTAGGTTGCATTGATGACAGAAAGAGTACCTTAGGAGGAGTAGTATTTATTGGAGATAGGTTGGTTACTTGGACAAGCAAGAAGTAGAATTGTATTTCTCAATCAACAGTTGAGGTAGAATATGTAGCAGCAGCATTGAATTGTTCTACAATTGTTTGGATCAAACAGATGATAAAAGACTTTGGAATTCAGATTGATTATCCTATTGTTATTCACTATGACAACACTAGCACTATCAATATGTCAAAAAAACCCTGTGATGCATGCAAAGACAAAACACATTAAAATAAAATATCATTTTCTAAGAGAAAATATTGCAGACAAAGAAGTAAAGTTGGATTATGTGAGCACTAAAGAACAGTTAGTAGATATTTTTAAAAATCCTTTATCAAAAGATACTTTTGAGTATCTCAGGGATAAGCTGGGAGTAATTCCCTTTCCTGAGTCTGATTAGAATTTGAAACAAGAGCATTAATCCTTGGTGACTGATGAATGGTTGACTAATCTACTTCTAGAGTAGTACCTACGCTTAATGGTATTTGGCACCCTTTTCCATTGATGTCAAAGGGGGAGTATATAGTAAGGGGGAGCATATACTTAGGGGGAGTATATAGTCATGAAAATAAAAACACAGTCAGAGGAGCTGTAGTAGTGAAGAGGAACCTTTGATGAGGATATTGAGAAGATTGTAAAAAAGAAGGAGGATACTTTGGGTTGATGGTGTTTTTTATATCATATGTTTCCATCAATGTCAAAGGGGGAGATTGTTGGAGATTTGCCTTTATGCAAATAGTTGACTGTATGTTTGTCATTGATGACAACATATAGTATACAATAGTGAACTGTATTCACTTTTCAATATGGATATGTGGAAGCTATGCACGGTTGTTTTTATGTTTCAAACATAGTTACTATACCATGTACATACACGCAGGTTCAGATGTTTAGTAACAATTGAGTTATGTTACTTTGTTTACCATACACAGTTTCAAAAGATTTTTTTCAAAAAGCCGACAGTAATTTTATTGATTCTTTAGTTGTGTCTATCTATGGGATATGCATGTTCAGATTCATGTTTAGTTATGAGTCTAAGTTAATTAACCAAAGGCACTAATCATGTTTCATCTGAAGCATGACATTTGGGTAATTTTGGTGGAGCCGACTATGTGAAGTGATGTGTCTATTCAGTTTGAGTTGCGCGGTTCTAATTATGTTACGTGCTTGATTTGGCTGACTAAAGAAGCATTGAAGGGATTCCTAAAGGTGACAAAGATTACATCTTTTGGATAAGATACTTATAGTAGATCATTTGAAGATCACCAAGTGTGAATGATAAGAAAAGAGATAGAAAAATGACATAATAGAATACTGATTGTTTTGGGATAGTAAAGCCATTTCATTCATCAGATAAAGATCTATGTGAAGAATCAGAGAGTATATACAATTCATTGGAACTGAGCAAGACAGTAGGTCTACTCAAACAATTCATTATCAGATATAGTGTATATCTATTTTATTGAAGGTTGTATCCTTCATCATATTAGTAGTGAGCTTTTGGACAATGAGTCCTCACCCCTAATAGGGTTATTTGTAAAATAATCCTAATAGGGTCTGACCCTTAACCAAGTCGTTGTACTTATTGCATTGTAAAGAACAACTCCTAATAGGGTTGTAAGACCTTCTAACAGGGATTATTATACTCAAGTACAGTTCTTTGTGGGTGCTAATTCCCACCGGGGTTTTTACCTAGTTTGGTTTCCCCGTAACCAAAATTATGGTGTTCTATTTTGTTTTATCTTAAATGTGTATGTGCTTATGATATTATTTAATTAATTGGAGAAAAATAATTTATTTTTCTGATAACTGATTCACCCCCCCTCTCAGTTATCTCTTGCGACTATTCCAACAATATCATCAACATATAATAACCGAATAATATAGCTACCATTATCCAATCTCTTGAAATAAACAAAATGATCAAAATGACATCTATTGCAACCTTGTTCATCCATAAAAGTATCAAATTTCAAATACCATTGTCGGGGTTCTTTTTTGAGCCTATACAAGCTCTTCTTCATCCTGCACACTAGAGTTTTCTTCCCTTTGACCTTATACCCATAGGGTGGCTACATATAAATCTCCTCCTCCAAATTTCCATGGAGAAAAGTTGTCTAGACATCTAATTGTTCCAATGTAAATATTTTGTGGCTACAAGACTTAGAATAGTTTGAATTGAAGTCATTTTAACAAAAAGAGAAAATATCTCATCAAAATTAATACCTTTGTCTGTGCAAAACCTTTGACCACAAGTCTAGCATTATATCTTTTCTTGCCTCCATGTTCTTCATTTAACCTGTAAACCCATTTGTTAAGAAATGCTCTTTTACCTTCAGGAAATTCAACTAACTCCCAAGTTTGATTTTGTATAAAGGAATCCATTTTCTCTTTCATTCCTTGCTCCCATTTTTTCCTAGTTTCAACCTCCATTGCTTCTGCATAACTTTCTGGTTCACTAGAATCAACCAATAAAACATAATATAATGAAGGAGAAGATCGTTCAAGAGGTCTATTTATCCTATAAGATCTTCTTACTGGAGTGTGAGGAACTTGTTGTGCTTCTGGTTGTTCAATATTTTCTGTCACGTATTCTCAATAGTAAAAGCATTACCTGATGTCTCACCTGTGCTTTTCTGTTATATTTCCTCGCTAAGGATAACACTAACAAAATCATGAAACTTTAAAGTGTTTGAACCAGAGACAAAGTTACTTACAATCAATGACCAAACCATTACAACTTTCAGGAAATGAGCATAAAATCAGCAAATCCCTAACTTCATCATCAAAATTTACTTTTATATAACCTAGTTGACTAGTAACCATGTTAAACTCATTTAAATGTTCAGTAACAAACCCACCTTCTGGAATCTTCATATTAAATAAATGTTTCATAAGAAATACCTTATTTGAGGCTGAGGGTTTCTCATATGGTTCATCTAATGCCTTTATTAGACCCTCCATTGTTGTTTCTTTTGCTATATTGAAAATGACCAATGATGCCAGACACAACTATTTTTCTCTTAATATCTTCCTATCAAGAGCCTCCCATTGTTCATCTGACATAGTTGGCACCTTCTTTTCTTTTCCACCCAATGGTAGGTAAAGATCCTTCTGATATAGATAATCTTCCATTTGTGTCTTCCATAGCTGATAGTTTTGGCCATTGAACTTATCAACCTTAAGTCTTCCTTCCTCTGCCATTTCTCCCACTCGAATATGAGATTTCTAGCCAAATCAATGAAGTGTACACTACTTTGATACCAATTGTTAGGGTTTGGGTAGATATGAGCAATAAACAATATTAAGATATGCAGAAATTAAGAGGAAACAAAAATACAATAACACAAATATTTAACGTCGTTTCACCCAATATGGGCTACATCCACCTGAGAAATAGTCCTCCACTTGTTTTATTATCCAACAAAGAGAAAATTATAGTCTAATCTTTTACATTACACCACCACATATTTATAGGCATTTTAGGTGGTTTACCAATGTCTATTAACCAATTAACCTTAAATATTTGTAACGAGTTAACCTAGGGAAATAATCGACAATTTAACCAATCTTGATGAGTTAACCTAGGGAAATGCTTGATGAGTTAACAAAAAATGCTTGATGATTCAACCCAAAAACATTTCGCGAAGTGTGTACAGTATAGCATGATCAATCTCCATATACCAACAGACACCAATTGGTCAATTGGGAGTTTTGACTAACTTGTTATTTTTAACAATTTTTATTTATAGTAACTTCTATTTTTTATGGTCATTCATAGCTTTAGTCTCCTCTCTCAGTTTTAGTGTGCATCATCTTCAGTTTCAGGGTTTAGCCAATTCTTTCTTTTTTTAGCACTTGGTCATGGCTTCCATTTTTTTTCAGCTCGGTGCAATACTCTTTCGCCTTGGCCTTGGGGAGTTCTAATGTTTTGAGAGAGATATTTGATTTTTATCACAGAAGTCTATTAAAAAGTTACTTCATGACTTATGTGAGGGTAATGGGTTAATAAGAGAACCCCCTTGATCACAACTTATAAGTAAAGTGGTGACTTTAAGTTGTTTTAAAGACAAGAATAAACTCCATTAAGGGGACACCAATGTATGCAGGCATTTGAATATTTTAAAAGACTACTTTATTGCCTCCAATGTGGATGCAAAGATTGAAGAGAAAAAAATAAATTTTAATGTGTCAATTTGAGAGCTATAAGAAAATGCTATTTTGGAGGGAAATGAATCAAAATTGAAAGGAGGTTTTTCTCACTCTTTATTTTCTCATTTGAGCATGCTTGACTTGAAAACTTAATGAAATGTTGATGAAATGTGTTCAAGGATTTCTTTATTTATTGAATACAAAAACCCTCTTCTTGTCTATCGGTTATGGTGGTGAGAGACTCACCCTAGCTAGTTGATGTAGTTGTTTTGAGACTTACATTGATTTTGGCTTTGTGGGTGATTTTGGATTTTAGAAAGATGAATCTTTTCTAATTTTTCTGATGTGGGTTTTTTCATATTGGTGTGGTGTGAGTATTTTGGAGTGTTGTTCATGTTTGGTAGTGATTAGATGTTTTTCTTGAGTAGCTAGGAATCAAACTTTGGCTCATATTACAATGATCAAGCTTGCTATCATTTTTAGTATTCCTCTTTGCTGGGTGATGCATTTTATTGGTCATTTGTCATCTTTGGTGAACAACTAAATTAATTATTCCAAATCCCCTCTAGAAGTATGTTCCTTCTCTTGTTAGCATTTGGGTTTCGTAAGGAAAGATTAAGGGAGTTTTTTTAGCATTAAAAAGTGGCCTTCAATTCAGTTTAATACTGATGTTCACATATAAAGAGAACTTGAGAAACCTTGGAGTAGCCAGTAACATATTCAATAATTCCAAAAAATTTCTTAAGTCCATATTAACCCTTGCTTAGTGTTGGTAATATTTTTTAGTAGATTTTAATGATCTGTGATGATAATTTCAAGTTTGATTTTTATATTGAAAGTCTGATTTCAGTTTTCTTATCATACCCTTTGATATATTAATTGAGTTATCATATGCTTGATGTGAATAAATTATTTTCTCTTGCAATTCTATACTATTTTCTATGTTAATGTACTAACTGAGTGGAAATGGTGTAAAACCTCCCACTTCATCTAGTTAGTTGCAATCTCTTCTTATTATTATAATGTACTCACTGAGTGGTAATAATGACAAACCACCACTTTATCTAGTTTTTTATTGAGAGCATTTGCATATATGAGTTTATTATCATGCATGTAATCTAAAGCTAAAAATCAACAAGATAATCTTCATTAGTTTATATTTTGCACCATATATTTCAAAAAAAATCTAGGGTTGTTATTACAACCTCCTCGAGTTGAATTTCATAAGCCACCTTAATATGCTCTTATATCAGACACCCTAGGTAGAAGTAAATATTTCATACATCTAAAACTCAAGAAGATCTTAAGGAATTTAAAATTAGAATTCTTTGTTTGGGAATTTGTATTTCTTGTATCCAAGTTCCTTCCTCCATTCTCTTATTATTCTATTTGATCAAATAGTCCATGTATTCTTTTCTTCTTGTTCTCTTGGTTGTTCAAAAGTCATATAAAGTTTCAATTTCTTCCCTTTTTCAAGAAATTTTCTACCCACTCTTGTTGGTTATAGGTATGTAGACTTTGATTTTCACATCGGTTCTTCATAATAATGATATAAACCAACAACATTAAAATTGGTGAAATGTCAATGCTTTCAAGAAGTCCAACCCCATTGGCATTTGCTAAAATTTTCTTTAAGACCTTACATGATCAAACCTTATTCAATTTCATATTTTTATAAATTCCATGAGGAAAAAATTCATTTCTTAAAGGTTCCAATACAATTTCCCCAACTTTAAATTCATCCTCCCTCTTTTTATGATCAACATGCTCCTTCTACTTCATTTCACTATTCTACAAAATCATTTTGAATTAGTGCTGAAATTAAGTCATCACTAAAATAGGAGCATGTTTTCTCAATACATTCAAATAGGTACATTAAAAATCTATTTAACAAGGTTGGATACTTACTAAAATCATTTTCTACGACACTTTTTCTTCTACAGTAAATGGTATCCCTCAAAGTATCTTACCCCCTTGGATGGTGCTCACATACAATTTGAAAAGAAGTCTTTTTTATACTTATATTAATTAAATTAATCAAATTTATTTTGTTCTAAGACCAAATCCTATTCTGTGTGCTTCTTCCAACCAAACTCAACAAATTTTCCTAACTACCATTAAAAAATTATATTTATCCAATTGTTTAAAGGAAATAAGTTGAACTAAATCTCAGCTTAATGTCCAATTCCCTCCATAAAATTTGCCAAAAGTAGCTCACAAAATTAGTATCTTGATTTGAGATTATATTCTTTGGCAATCCACTAAATCTTACTATTTCCTTTAAGAATAAATTAACAATGTAGGATTCTTAATTTTATTTCTTACAAGAAATAAAATGCACTATTTTTAAAAAAATGATCCAACTATAATCATTACTTCTTTGCGCTCTTAGAAACCCAAGAACACAATCCATTCCCATATCTTCCATTAGTTTCTTTGGAGTATGTAATGGCTGATATAATCAAGTGTTTTGACTCCTTCCTTTAGCAAGTTGACAAATTTTGCATTTTTTCACCAATGTTGTACATCCCTATTAATTTTGGGTAAATAATGATTTCCTCTTAATTGAGTTAACATCTCTTTAATTATGAAGAGTGTGATCAATTCTCCTCTTTTCTTTTCTCTTATCAATTTTTCCCTTATGAATCCTTTTGGTATGCATAAACATTTATCCTCGAGGATAAGTCTTCTTGGATGAAATAATCAAGCCATGGTGTCATATCTTAAACCATTAGCTTTTTACATGCAACTCATATATCTTTGAAATTAACATCATCCTTAAATAATTATTTTATTGCATCAAATATAATGAATTGAACCCTTATTTTGGAGAACAAATTATTCCTCCTACTTAAAGCCACCTTAAAGAATCTAATACTCAATTGGTTTTAAAATTTGCCACTTTTTCCACTTCTATGTTTAAGATAAATGAATAATTTTGAAAACTTTCTACACATTTTGTGTGTCTTTAATTGAGATTACCTTGACTATTTATGTCTAAAAAAGCTCGATGACCAATATATAGAACAAGACCTTTGGGAAGAAAGTAATATTGTTGCATGTTAAATTCATGTATAATAGCATAGAATTCTCAATCACAGATTGAATACTTCCATTTGACTTCATTTAACTTATCAGTGAAATAAATTATTCTCTTTCCTTCTTTACTCAAAACTTCTCCTATAGCTATTCTGATTGCATCACAAACTACCTAAAATACCTTTTTAAAATCTGGTAAATCTATTGTAAATTGAGCTATTATATTTTTGTAGAAGTTGGTTTAAAGTGCTTTATACCACATAAGATTCGGGTGAACATGTAGCCACCCAAGATTTAGGAGCTTTGAAATGAAAGCACAAGAAGATACATAAAGAGAAAATAACACAATGAGAATGGATTAAGAGTACAAATAATTCCCCTTGTTTATAGAGACTAAGGTGAGACATAGGATTACATAAGATAATGGCACGTATCTTAATCTTACAACTTGATACATAAAGTGATAAGTATCCTATGTGTACCCTAAGTAAATAACTTGTGTGAATAGGACCTAGTTGATGACCTAATTAAGTGACATCCTCATTCACACTATATTCCTTAAGTGTAACATAAGGATAATGTGCGAGGTACAAAGGTGTAAGAATGTAAAGATAGGTACCAAAAATTAGGCCACAATAGGTATCCATGTGCAAATAGAAACTCTCATAAATAGAGAAAAAGAGAGAGCTTCATGGGAAAAAAATGTTACCCAAAAGAGAAAATATAAAATGGTCTCAAAGAATAATGAGAAGAAGAAAATCCCATGTGAGGAAAATATCCTACGCATATGAGAGAAGAAGGAGATAGACTATGTAGTTCCCCCTCAAAATAGAGTCTCATAATGGATCTTGACAATGAACATTGCAGATGGTCTAATCTTGTTGAACAACATTCCTTCACTTAGGAAGATACGAAAGCAAAAAAATATGCATGATGTATTCCCATTCCTAAAAGGAGGATGAGGGAAGAAAGATATGTGATGTCTTTGAAATTTTGTCAACTATCTCATGTTGATGCTGAAAGTTGTGACATTCAACTCAAGTGTTCAAGGCCACACTAAAGAAGATGACAATCCAAAATCTTGTGGAAATAGATTTAAAACATGATCTAAAGATAAAAGTGACTATCCAAATGTTGCTCAAGAATCTTCACCCTAGTTCCAAACTATAAATATGGAGGTAGAGAAGGAACGAGAGAGTCTAAATGCTCCCCCACATCTAAATTAGATTACGGATCTCCATAATAAGTAACATCAAAGAGGAGATTAATATCCTCAATAGTGTCCTCCAAGTATGCAGGATATAGCTCGCAATACAAGCCTGCAATATTTTTCAAGTAATAATCCAAAGTAATTATATTTGGAAGATGGCGTATGTGATCCTTTTCTATTGAATCATTACAAGACAAGGATGTAGCAATAGTTATCTTATCATAATAAACAATAGATGGAAGAGGTGAAATGCCAACGAATTTCTCTAGAACCTCAGTAAATGAAACACCAAGATTCACATAACCATAATGAATCTCCTCAGAAGTATCCCTCACTAATTACCCAAGTGTCTACATCAAATAAAGGAATAATAGGAAAAAATATGTGAATTTGTAAACTTGAGATTAACGGTCAACCTTCCCAGCTAAAATTATATCTTTGCTATGAAAATCCTAAATGATGTTATAATTTGGTAGATAGACAAAAATGATTTTGGTTGAAAATGAAGGTACACAAAGAACATTAAATGATCTATCATCCATGTCAATAGATATTTTCCCACAAAAGCATATATATTTGAACAAAGTCAAGTATCCACTTCCATGGCTTAGAATCTATAAGTATAACTACTTACCCCTTCTTTTTCTCTTACTTTCAATAAGGAAAAAAATATCCTACCAATGTTGCATGAGAATTGTTTTGATTCTTCTAAAGAAAATGTTTCAATTTGTCAATATATTTTGAATAATATTGATGTGCATCATACGTGATTTCTTGCAATATGCACACTTAGGCTTCTCTGGCTTAGAGATTCACCTAATTGAACACTTAGGCTTCCCTTCTTAGAGATTCCATTTGGGAGGGAAAGGGTATAGAATCTATGTAGATTTTTATTTTTCTTCTTTTTGCTTCTTTTCAGGATTCCCTAGTTTTTATGTACTAACGATCATTATCCACCAATGCTTGTGGTTATAAGATTTGACGAGACCCATTCAAATAAACTTTGTTTCCCCTTGGATTAGAAGATTTCCAAACACACCAAAAATAAGCTCAACATATGCATCTATCATAGAAAGTTGTTGGGTATGAAATCCAAAATAAATACTGCAAACTCATATGCAAGCTCTAATAATACATTTAAAATCAACTGTAAATCCTTTTTTAATATCCCCTTCTGTTGAATGGCCAAAAAATTCCTTTTAGCTTATTTAATTCATGTAGGCTAATTTTAGTATTTATTGGGGAGTAATTACTTAATTAGATTTTAAATAGTCATAAGCTTTTCAGGATTATTTATATTAAATTAATTAAAATTTAATCCTAGGTTATTTTAATAAAGTGACTTTATTTTATTTTAATGGGAAATTTATAAAAAGGGTCACTTGATGAGTGGGAATGAAATAAAATAAAAGAAAAATAAATAATTATCTGGACATAAAAGAGTTGAGGGCCAAAAAAAAATTCAATATTGACTTGTTATTTTCTTGGAGAGCTTTGAGAGCTTTTACTTTCACTCAACAAATCCTAGGTCAAAAATACTTCAGTTCCTTCTTGATTGATTAGATGAAAAACTCATTTCAACTAACCTCGTTAGATTCACATTGTTGGTGTAATTAATTATTCACCTAATTACACTTTACTTAGGCTTCCTAAGGATAACACATACATAGTAGTTTACATTTGAGACACTCGGGAGTTTGCACCTTTAGTTGCACATGGTGTAGAAGTAATTTCTGTTAGGAATAACAGTCCACCAACACAACTGAGAGGGGGGGTTGAATCAGTTGTGAGACAAATTATTAAACATTAAACTTTATAAACAAAAATTTTAATCCAAATGATAACACAGTAAATACAAACACCATAACACAATCCTTTGTTGTCGAGGAAACCCTATTAAAGGTAAAACCACGGTTGGAATTAGCACCCACAAATGATGTATTGAGAGTATAGTATCCTTGTTAAAGTATTTATCCCTATTAGGAGTTTATTGATGCATTATAGTACAAAGTCCCTGTTAAAGGACAGAGCCTGTTAGGAGTCAAGAGTAACAGTTTGAAATACAAGTGTATATAGAAAATATACAATTGAGTGAACTGTCTGATAAAAAATTTCTTTGCTTGGTCAGTGCCTGTTAGAAACATAAAAGAAAATGAAAAGAGATAAGGAAATAATCCAAGAGATAGTGAAAAAGGAAGAGTTTTATCAAATACACACACACACACACACACACAGAGAGAGAGAGAGAGAGAGAGAGAGAGAGAGAGAGAGAGAGAGAGAGAGAGAGAGAGAGAGAGAGAGATTTTCCTTTAATAGATCAAACACCAAATTCACTAAAATTATCCAAGACCAACACAAGAACTCAAGGATTTTGAAAGGGGAAAGAAATAAAAAGTCCATTGTGTATAATATGAATGAGGAACAAAGCCTAAAGAAGAAGAGAGAAATAGAGCAATAAGCTCATTACAATAATGGGAGCAAGTTTGATAATGTGAGGAGAAGTGATAAAATAGAGAAGATTATTGAGAAAGTGTGTGTAGAGGTATCTCTTAAATAGAGATGAGTGGAGGAGTTTTCATGTAAATATCATCTTCTATGAATACCACATTCACATTGAGTGTGTGCCAAATGTGAGATTCATCTTAAGGAGGAATATCTAATTTCCTTATTAAAGTAATTACAAAATGTGACATGTCCTCCTAATTGGACTAGAGGACAAATACAATTTAGGATACCTTGGTTTATCCTTTAATTACATACTTCACCAAGGAAAGATTAATCTATAACACCCCCCTTTAATCTTGGTCAAATTTACATCAAGGGGTATCAAACCAAATTTTTTTGCAATGAAATTCAAAATTTTCTCTAGAAAGTGGCTTTTTCAAAATATTTGCAACTTGATCTTCACCCTTGCAATAGATGAGGGAAACTTTATTTTCTTCAATTTGATTTATAATGAAGTGGTGGTGGAGAAAAATGTGCCTTGACTTTGCATGGTAAACTAGATTCTTCTCCAAGGCTATTGCACTTTGATTGTCACAATATAAAGGTGTAGGTTCTTGTTGAGGTAGACCCAAATCTTCAAGAATTCTTCTAAGCCATAAAGCTTCCTTAGAGGAATTAGTACAAACTTTTATTCAGCTTCAGTAGAACACACTGAAAAAATTTGATCTTTGTTTACTTTTCCAAGATATAGAACCTAAACCAAGAAAGAAACAGTACCCAAAAGTAGATTTCCCATCATTGGGGTCTCCACCTAAATCTGAATCAGTAAAGCCTTTTAATGTAAAATCAGAATTTGCATCATAAAATAATCCTACATCAAGAGTACCTTTTATATATCTTAATATTCTTTTAGCATTTTTTAAGTGTGTTTTTTGAGGTTTGGACATAAATCTTGAAACTAAACCAACACTAAAAGATATATCAGGTCTAGTGAGAGTTAGATAATATAAACTTCCTACGAGTTGTCTATAAGGAGTAGCATCTATAAATGGAGATTCCATATCTATCATTAACTTATTTCCTAATTCACATGGAATTGAAACATGATTATCATCATTCATATGAAATCTATCAAGAAGATCTTTAGCATATTTACTTTGTGAAATAAAAATACCCTTAGGGGTTTTCCAAATTTGCATTCCTAAGAAATAATGTAGAAGCCCTAAATCGGTCATTTGAAATTTTTGGTTAAGTTGAGACTTAATATCAGAAATTAAATGGTTAGAACTTGAAGTAAGAATCAAATCATCAACATAAATAATGATGATAATAATGTCATTTTCACTATGCTTGATATACAAGTTAGGATCATTTTTAATTCTAGCAAAACATTGAGCAATAAAGAAAGCATTGATTTTGGAATACCATTCTCGAGGAGATTGTTTTAAACCATAAATAGATTTATTTAGTTTACATAAAAGATGTTCATTACCTTCTTTAATAAAACCAGGAGGTTGAGACATAGATTTCTTCATGCAAATCACCATTTAAAAAGGCACTTTTAACATCCATTTGGTGAATAGGCCAATTCATTTTTGTAGCTAAAGAAAGAACAAATTTAATGGTAGGAACTTTTGCAACAGGAGAAAAGGTCTCATTATAGTCTATTCCTTCAATTTGAGAGAAAAATCTTGCTACTAGCCTAGATTTAAACTTACTAATTGTTAGTAATAACTGAGAGGGGGGTGAATCAGTGGCCTCAAAAATTTATCCTTCAAACTCAACCACTAATCAATAAATCTTAAATTATTATGTCCCTAAAAGATGCATGCCATGAAATAATTTATAATGATAAACTGTCTGTCGATTTGCCTTGTCTGTCCTTATTCTCCTTGATTACCGATAAGAAGTAAAACTATTTACCAAAACTTAGTAAATAAGCAGAGTATACCAGTCTATCCAGAATTAACTATGTGAGATGAAAAACAATAAATAAATGAATCATACACACAACACATGGATTTTAACGTGGAAACCTTGTTAAGGGGAAATCCACTGGGACCGGTACCCCAAATTTTCACTTTTCTGAAGTGAGCCCTGTTAGGAGCCAACCCTGTTAAAGGTTACAAACACACAGTTAATTGTGACCTTGTTAGAGGATTTTATACATAGAGGTTGTCACTTAGTATCGGGCATCCATTTGCTACCATCCTTGAATCAGCCTCCTTAGACTGTCAATAGGCTTTAGGAAAACCTTGCTACCATCCTTGAATCATCCTCCTTCTTAGACTATCAATAGGTATCGGGCAAGTTCCAATGCTCCTTTCATGAATCAAACTTTTTGGCACTCCTTGGGATGTACCTCAATAAATAGAAGACTGTTAAGTCCTGCTCAGTTAAGAGACTTATATGTTTCAATGGTTAAACTGAAACACTATGACTTGTTCATGATGCAACTTTGAATTGCAAATTTTCAGATCTATTTAAGTACATTACCTCTCTGATCAATGTATCTATTCAATTATTTGTGCTCCACACTTTCTGCTCTGTGATGTTATGCTTCACTGTTCGTCAGTGTCTACAGAATTCTTTAGCTCTCCTTTAGCTTGATTGATCAAGACTATATGAAGTTATTCTTCATCAGTTTCACTTCAACATCCTTTTTTATTCACTCCTCTTCCATGCATATGGAAATGAATTAAGTTTGTCTCTTATATAGACATGATATTCATTGATTCTTGATTCTTGGTGGGAAAAACAATCCAGCCAATTTGATTTAAAGAATAACTCCTAATTTTTCTCGTAGAAATCTTCTTGCCAACTATACAAATCATCTTTAAATCAATCACTTAACTCAGGTTGAATAAAATAATGTAGACAACAAGTTAAGCCTATCTGTTAGCTCTGCCAGCTAGATATTTTGTCATTTTTTGAACTCTATGTTCTGTCGGTCATAACTAACTGAACCATCAGTGAGAACTGTCAGTTCTGTTGGTGAGACTCTAGTTAGCTTCGTGATCCCCATCCATCAGGAATCATTAGAAATTTACTCATCGAGCATCCTTGTATTATCGCTCGTCGGGCACCCTTCTGACTTTTCTCGTCGGGCACTCTATGGTTTCCTTCATCGGGAAACACTGTTCTTCTGGTCATCGGGTATCACTATGACTTGTTATCTTTTCTCTGTCCAATTGTGTGCATTTTATCAGTGTTGTCTGTCACTTAGTGAATGCTTGACTTTTATGTATTGCTAAAAGCATAACCTTGATTCCTTTGATTCCCTGAAGTCTTTGGCATTATGTACATGACCATACAGATGATATAAGGTTGACATCAATGACAATACAATCCATTAACTGATTTAATGACTTGCATTATCTTCAACTTAACATTATCAAACATTCAATCAATTACATGTCATCAATCTCTCCCTTTGGCATTGATGGCAACATACTATATTATCACACTATACTATTTCTAATACAATATGAAATACGACAATTTGAGATTCATCAAACTACCAATCTGTGTTTTGATAACCGATAAGAATGTCTGACTATCGATAAGCTCTATTTAAGCTTAGATTTGACTCTTGCAACTTTTCTATCTTTCTTCTTTTGATGTGTTTTGTATTCTTCTAATGTGTCAATTTCTCCTTTGAATGTTCTTTCCTTTTGCTGTCTTTTTCTCTTGTTAGCAACTCTTCTCTCTCTTTTGTTTACAATCTGACATAATTGACAATCTCTCCCTAAGAATATAATCTCTCCCTTTTGGAGTAATCTGATAATGAGATCTGTGATAATATGGATAATCTCTCTCCCTTTGACAACAATGCCAAACATAATCCTTTTAGATATCTGACATTCATGTCAAGTGACCTTTTCTCTCCATCCATAATATATTCCTTGAATTTCCCTTATCCATCATCAATACATCAATATGCTCTAGTGCTTGTGATGATATATACCTGACTGTATATATATGTAGCTTTGAAGTTCATCTTTGTGCGTGCATCAACATGAATGATATTCTGATAATATGTAGGTTGATGCAGCCTTCAGTCTTTTACTGACTGGTAGACAAGGGTTTGACCCCTAGTCTTTTCCTCAAGTATTCAAATGTATCCTTGGGCAGTGGCTTGGTGAAGATATCGGCAAGCTGTTCTTTGGATTGCACAGACTCAAGTATCACCTCTTTTTCCTGAACTTGTTCTCTCAAATAATTTTACTTGATGGAAATGTGTTTAGTCTTAGCATGCATGACTGGATTCTTGGAAATTTTTATTGCACTAGTGTTATCACAATAGATAATCACTGGTTCTAGGATCTTCATATGCATACCTTCCAGTAACTATTTGATACATGCAATATTGGAGCAATTTGCAGCAGCAACAACATACTCTGCTTCTGCTGTAGATTGAGAGATGCATCCTTGCTTCTTGCTAATCCATGTGACAAGTCTGTCACCCATAAAGAATGATCCTCCAGTTGTGCTCTTTATGTCATCAATGTTTCCAGCCCAATCAACGTCGGTAAACACTTTTAGTTCAAAATTTCCTTCTCTTCTATACCATAAGCCATATTCCACGGTATTCTTTAGATATCTTAGAATTATTTTCACAGCAGTCATATGTGATTCCCTGGGGTTAGCAAAAAATCTAGTGACAATTCCTACTGCATGTGCAATATGTGGTCTAGTATGGACAACATACATGAGTTTTCCTATCGTTGATCTACACAAAGTCTAATTTACCTCTGGTGTCTTATCCTCCTTTGTTAACTTACATCCAGTAACCATCGGTATTCCAACTGGTTTGGAATCTTCCATCTTGAAAATCTTCAGGACCTCTTTAATGTATTTGGACTGTGTAATGAAAATACCTTCACTTTGTTGTATTATTTGTAGACCAAGAAATAACTTGATCTCTCCAAACATAGACATCTCAAACTCCTTTCTCATCTCATTAGAAAATGATTTGCAGAGCATATCATTGCCTCCAAATATGATGTCATCAACAAATATTTCAGCAATCAAAGTGTTAGCATCAATATCTTCCTTCAAATAAAGATTACTATTTTCACTAGTCCTTACAAATCAAATACTTATAAGATAGGAATGAAGTCATTCATACCAGGCTCTAGGAGCTTGTTTCAATCCATACAAAGCTTTATGAAGTCTACATACCATGTTTCTCTTGTCTGCATCTACAAACCCTTCTGGTTGCTCAATGTATACGTCTTCTTCAAGTATTCCATTTAGGAATGCTAACTTGACGTCCATCCGGTATACCTTGAATCTTTTGAATGCAACATAAGAAAGTAGTATTCTTACTCCTTCTAGCCTAGCAATGGGTGCAAAGGTCTCTCCATAATCTATACCTTCCTCTTGTGCATATCCCTTGCATACTAGTCTTGCTTTGTTTCTTGTGACTTCTCCATTCTCATTCAGATTATTCCAGAATATCCATTTAGTACCGATGACATTCTTGTCATCTGGTCTTGGTACAAGTGACCATGTCTTATTTTTCTCAATCTATTCAATCTCATCATTCATAGCACTTATCCATTCTTCATTACCAAGTGCAACATTGACAGATTTTTGCTCAAATTCACAAATTAAACAACTTGTGTTTAGAGACTTACTTCTTGTTTTTGTACCATCTTTGTTATCTCCTATGATCTGGATCTCTGGATGGTTCCTTCTTACATATCTTGCAAGTACAGGTTCAGCTCTTTGTCTATCATCTTGATCATCATTTTGTCCTTCATTCTAATTTTCATCACTCTGCACATCATTCTGATTATTATCTTGACCATCGGTATTTGCAGCCTGACCGTCGGTTGCAACATTATGTTCCTCAGGGATTAAGCATTGTTGTTTAGTGTTAGGGTCTTCACAGTATACAAACTTTTCATAGTCCTCTAGTTCTTTTTTTTTCTTTTCAACTCATTCTTTTCTGTAGATTCATCTATCTTTACATTTACACTTTCAACAATTTTGTTAGAAGCCTTGATAAGACATTTATAAGCCTTGCTCTCGGTGGAATACCCTAAAAATATACCTTCATCACTTTTGGCGTTAAGATTTCCATTTCTATCATCCTTTAAGACATCACATTGACTACCAGAGATTTTGAAGTAACTTACATTGGGTGTTTTACCATGCCATAGCTCATAGAGTGTCTTCTTTGTGTCCTTCTTCAATCGTACTTTGTTTAAGGTGTAGACAGTAGTACTGATAGCTTCCCTCCAGAAGATTTGGGTGATTCCTTTCTCTATCATCAGTGTTCTTGCACAATCAACTATGGATCTGTTCCTTCTCTCAGCAATCCCATTTTGCTGTGGTGTTCTTGGTGTAGAAACCTGTGTTTTTATATCATGCTCATTATAGAAATTAGTGAATTCATCTAATATAAACTCACCTTCTCTATCTGATCTTAAAAATTTTAGATCCTTACCACTTTGTTTCTCTACCATAGCCTTATACCATTTAAACATCTTGAATGCTTCAGATTTATCTTTTAGAAACATAACTGTCATCATTCTAGAGTAATCATCAACAAAGAGAATAAAATATTTATCTCCATAATAACTCTTTGTCCTCATTGGTCCACATAGATTAGTACAGACTAATTCTAGAATATCATCAAATATATGGTCTTTGCTTTTGAAACTAGACTTTGTCATTTTACATTTTTGACAATTTTTACACATGATGTTGTCGGGCTTGGTCATCGTCAATAAGCCTCTGAGATTTCTTCTTCTTCTTATTTTGATCATGTTGTCTAAATTCACATGACACAATATTTTGTGCCACAACCATATGTCTTACTTTCTATTCATCAAGAAAGTGGTGTTTGTATCATTCAGATAGAATAAGTTACCTTTTTTCTATTCACCGGTGCCAATTAGTTTTCCTGATTCATTGAAGATCTTTGCCTTCTTGTTCTCAAATGCTACTCTGTGACCTGAATTATTCAGCTGAGAAATACTCAATAGATTATAATTCAATCCTTTTACCCAATAACCATTTTCACATTTAATCAGGTTATTCAACATTATTGTTCCTTTACCTTCAACTGAACAAGGTGTATCATTACCCATTCTTACTGTACCACCATTATAATACTCAAAAGTATTAAAGTTTTCTTTGTCACCAGTCATGTGGTGAGTGTAGCCACTATCTATAATCTAGATGTCATTCTTACTAACCTTAATTATGAGTGCAGTTTCTAAATTATCCTTCACAACCACAAACACTATCTTGATGTCTTCTTCAAATTCGGTGTCAGTATCTTCATCTTTGCAAGCAGCTAGGTAGCTAGCCTTCTTGTCATTTCCCTTGTAGTCTTGGGTATCTCTTCTTTCTGATTGTTGGTAACTTCTTGGTGTAGGAGCACCCAAAGAAAACCACATGCTCCTATGGACCCTAGGGGTTCATTCAAGGTCCTAAGAGGCCTTTACAAACATAAACACACTAGGGTTAGTCATTGGATCACCATGTAAGACCATAGTACCAAGATTGGCACAATATAAGCTCTTGGGTCACTATGAGTCAGTTATGATCCCAAACCCTAGAAATAGGTTTTTTTTTATTTTTTAGTGTTTGGACCCACTAGGGATCATCTCAATAACATCTTGACCAAATTTTGTCACTAGAGTTGCGAAAATGCACAAAATACAAAAGTTTCTCAAAAGTTGTCAAGCAACTTTTGAGCAAACTTAACAACTTTTTGAAAATCAACTCCCAAATGGTCAAGTTGGTTAAAAATTGTTTTGTAACCATTGGGAGTGCCTACAATAGCCAATTCAAGTAGGTGGTAGGAGAGAGATGTAATTTTTGATTTGAAATCAATAAAATATAACCATTTTCTTACATTCTGGGAAAACAGTCATCGTGTATGAATAGGTACGGCCAAAGAAGCATGTGAATCTGACATAGGGAGATAGTGGTTTGAATCTTATTCCTTTTTGTTTTGGTCTCATGCTTTGATCATTTTTAGGTTGCAAGTTATTCAATTTTTAATCCTACTGCCTGGATTATAGGCCCTAAGTGAGGGTTTCTCACAAAATTGTTTGTATCTTCACTTTCCACCATGGGAAACTAATAACCCTTGGTGGCAAGATTTGTCTTAGGGTTCCCTTTAACATTTTTCAAGATAGGGTTCTCAAGTTGTAGGGAAGTGCGAAAGAATTGATGCCCTAAGTGTATATGCACATGTATGCACCAATCCTGATTTAGGAAAGTAGTCATAAATTTTGTCTTGGGATTGATCAAAGGCTCTAAGTTAGAGGAGGAGACTTATGTTCATCCCCTCACATGATTCAATATTCATTTTGGACATTGGATGTACCTAAATGGTACTTGTAGTGTAAATGGAGGCCTAATTAGGGCTAATTAGTAGAGCAATTTGGTTCACCATTCTATCTTCTTTTCAATTCTATGTTCCAAGGCTTAAGCCCAAAGCCTTTGGCCATAAAGGGTATCTAAAACCCTAATTAGTTCATGTGGTTGTGTGGAGAAATCTCAGATGAGATCAAAATTACCTTTGAAAAAGGCTACAAGCGAAAACCTAGGTTTGTGAAGCAACCATGGGGTATGGGTTGTCTTTAAGTGAAAGAACCATGGGAACTAAGAATTAGGGACCTAAATAGACCAAACCTACAAGAATAGGTCACCCCTGGTCCTACATGTCATTTTGGGGGTATTCTTGTGATTGGGGTTCATTGGCTTGTGAGACCAACCTAGATAGTTGGTATTGAAGGATTGAAAAATCTAGTGATTAGGTTACCCTTAGGGTTTTGGGGTTTTGAGAACCTTAATCAAGCCCTTCTACTACACTTGTGATAAGTGCAAAGCCTTGTGACCATCACAAAGATAACAATATAGGGTACCTTGCCCTATTGAGAAACCTTTGCCAAGATTCCAATTGCCCACTTTGCATCAAGTGGTATCAGAGCTATGTCTGCTCCTAAGGATGAGGATATTCCTTCAAGGGTCACAAACATTGAGTTAGAAAAGATGGTAAGAGAACAAAGGGCAGCAAATGCAACATTGACAAGAAGAATCCAAGAGTTCAAAAACAAGGTAGAGAGGGGTAAGGGAGACACTTCTGGTGGTGAAGAAGGGAGTGAGTTAGAGAGTGACAACCTTGATCAGGATGTAAATATTCCTGCAGACCAGAGACCTTTCATAGATGCCTTGAAATCTATGGGGAGAAGAACCATGGAGGAAAAGTTGGATTTTCCAAATTTCAATGGGAAGATGAATGTAGACTTGACCTTAGATTGGATAGAGGCCCTAACAAGTTTTATTGAGTGTGAGGAAATCCATGAGAAGTAGAGGGTAAAAATAGAAAGATCCAAGTTGAAGGGAGCATCCCTAACTTGGTGGAACTTCATCCAAACAGAGAGGGTTAAGAATGGGAAGAGCATGATCTCTTCATGAAATGGGATGATTGCACTAGTCAAGGAGACCTATGTGCTTGAAGACTATGGGGGAAAACTCCATAGGAAGAAGCAAAGTCTAAAGAAAAAGGACATGGATGTGGGCTCATACACCAAGGAGTTCCTAAAATTATGCATGAAGACAAATGTGGCAGAAGATGAAGAAAAGTTGGCAAGGTATATGAATGGGCTTAAAGTATCCATTCAATAGGAACTCAGCCTACATTGCCCTACCTCAGTGAAAAAGTGCTATCAAATGGCACTCAAGGTAGAGGAAAAGTGGAAGAGAAAGTAGGAGTTTGGAAAGGGAAAGACTAATGACAGTGGGAATAATTTTAGAGGAAGAGGAACCTCTTGGAATAGAGGAAAATACAGTGGTAATGGTAGCAGGACCCCTGACCAAGGAGATAAAGAGAAAACTGATACAAACTCCAGAGGTAACTATAGAGGGAGAAGGCCCTTCAATAGGGGAAGAACAAATAGTGGTAGAGGAAATGGACCATTGAGGTGCTACTATTGCAACTAATTGGGACATCATGTAGGCAAGTGCCCTGAAAAGAGGAACAATAAAAATCATGGAGAAAGGAGAGCACAACTCATCCAAGAGGACAAGAAAGAAGACAATTCAAATCAAATGGAATTAGAACTAGAGGAAGGAAAATGCTTCATGATGAGGCAAGTCTTCCTCCAAATGCCACAAAGACAAGAACCTCCACAAAGAAAGAATCTCTTCCGAACAAAGATCAAATACAATGGAAAGGTATGCCAATTACTTATTGATTCTGGCTCAAATGAAAATCTTGTTTCTTGTGAAATGGTACAGAAGTTAAACCTCCCTAAGAAACCTCATCCTTCTCCTTACCATGTATCTTGGTTAACAAAGGGTCAGAAAAATTTATTCACTGAACAAGCATAGATAGAGTTTTCAATCTCTGATTTTAAAGACAGAGTTCTTTGTGATGTTGTGGAGATGGATGCCTCCCACATTATTTTAGGTAGACCTTGGAAATATGATGTTGATGCCACACACCACTATAGGAAAAATACCCACTCTATCACCAAGGATGGAAAAACATTCACCATGAAGCCCCTGCTAGATAACAAGACTGAGAAAGAACCAACTGTCATAGCCATGGGGGAGAAAAAAATGTTAAAAGTTTTGAAAGAATCTGAAACTGAAGCATATGTCTTAATATCCAAACCTAAGGGAAATGCCAAATCTAATAAGGATGACCCTATACCAAATGAAGCTAAGGATTTGCTTAGAAAATACAAAGATGTCACTGTTAGTGACCTGCCCATAACCCTCCCTCCCTTGAGAGATATCAGTCACCAAATTGACCTGATACCTAGTTCATCCCTGCCTAACAAGGCCCCATACAAGATGACACCATTACAACATGCAAAGATTGCAAAATAAGTAAATTAACTACTAGAAAAAGGACTCATTCAAAAAAGTCTCAGTCCATGTGTAGTTACATCAGTTTTGGCACCCAAAAAGGATGGCAAGTGGAGGTTGTGTACTGACAGTAGGGCCCTACACAAGATCACTATAAGATATAGATTCCCCATGCCAAGAATTGAGGATCTATTGGATCAACTAGGAGGTGCTTGCTACTTCACCAAGATAGACTTGAAGTCTGGCTACCATCAGATCAGAATCAAACCAGGAGATGAATGGAAAACAACATTCAAGACCATTGAAGGTTTGTTTGAATGGTTAGTAATGCTCTTTGGGCTAAGAAATGCCCCTAGTACTTTTATGAGGCTTATGAATGAGATATTCATTGATTTCATTGGTAAATTTTTTGTTATTTATCTTGATGACATACTGATATTCAATCATAGCAAAGAAGAACATCTTAATCATGTGGAACAAGTCCTAAGAAGACTTCATCAGCACAAGTTGGTGATCAACTTGGAAAAGTGCATGTTTATGAAGAAGGAACTTGAGTTCCTAGGATTTGTGATCTCACAGGGAACCCTCAAAATGGGTCTAGAGAAGGTTGCAGCCATAGTTAATTGGCCTCCACCCAAGAACCAAGGTGATGTAAGAAGCTCCCATGGATTGGCCACCTTCTATAGGAAGTTTATTAAAAACTCCAGTCATGTGTGTTCACCAATACTTGACACCATTAAAGGAGGTAGAAAGAACAAGTTTTCTTGGACAAAAGAAGCCAATGATGAATTTAAATACTTGAAGAATAGAGTCTCTCAGTATCCTATCTTGACTCTCCCTGATTTCAACAAAGTCTTCACAGTGGAGAAAGATGCAAGTAACTTGGCAATAGGTGCAGTCCTAAGCCAAGAAGCTAAACCAGTTGCCTTCTTCTCAGAGACATTAAATGAGGCTAAAAGGAAGTACTCAACCTATGACTTGGAACTCTATGTCATGGTCCAAGCCCTCAAGAAATGGAGGCACTACCTAATTCCCAAAGATTTTGTAGTATACACTGACAATCATGCATTGAGTTTTCTCAATTCACAAGAGAAACTCTCTGTCAGACATCTCAAATGGGTAGAACAGTTGCAGGCCTACACCTTCAA
>MU225553.1:9137376-9149573 GCA_018584345.1 Thuja plicata | reverse complement strand
CTTTCTCAAGTGGGTTGAGTTGCTAAGTATTTCTTAATGGAATGTGACAACATTAGGAGGTGGGTTAGAGAAGAATTTAGGATTAGGATTAGATTAGCATGGGTGAATGGGTTGAGAAGGGTTAGAAACCAAGGTAGAAGTGGTTGAGATAGGTTAGGTTGGGGTTTGATGGAATATTAATAAATGAAATAAATTTTTTTAATTCATTTAGAAATATAAGAATTAATTATTTAAACAATGAAATTGCTTTTTAATAATTAGGGGACTATAGCCATTTTAATTAAATTAAATAGGCTAGGGGAATGGGTTAATTGCAAGTGGATATTTGATTTAGGGATTTATTTAATTCCTTTATAATTAAATACTATAGCCATATTTGATTTTAATTTGATTTGATTGGTCGAAATTGATTTGAATTGTATGGCTATAATAGTTAATATAAATCAGTGATAAAAATCACCTAGGATATTAAATTGATTTAAAAAATTATTCCAAGTAGTAACAAGGTCATTTGGACATAATCGAGGGTATGATTGCATTTAGGGTAAATAGGGTCCATAGTTAGAACAAACCAAATTCAGGTGGTTACATCTGCCCCTCTTTGAATTGATGTGCGAGCAGCGCATTGATTCAAAAAAAGTTTTTGATTTTGACTTCAGAAAGATTGAGAATTCCGTTCTTGGTTGTTGAACGAAATGTTGATGAGATCAGTCTCACACTTGATCAAACAAAACTGATAGAATTGATCTTGAACTTGGTTGTCGTCCAAAGATCAATAAAAGATTTTAAAAAAATACCAATTCTGAACTTGGTTGTCGTCCAAAGATTGATAATACTGATTCTGAACTTGGTTGTTGTCCAAAAGCCAGCATGAATCTACTAGGAGCTTTAAAAATCTTTAAAAATGAGGAAACATAACATATCCAGCTCATGAGAACCAAAGCTTTCTATCCAACAGATCTGACTTAGTCAAGGAACTGTTATGCCCCTAGTTTGTTTGATAACGAAGTCATTTTGATGTTGTTTTGAGCAAAATTTTAATTGATGATAGTGTGATCATGCCCCCTCGGGAATGAAATCGAAGGAAAAGAAATAAAATCCCTTAGTTGAATAGAACATAACACTTGCAGGAAGTGATAAGGCCAGAAAGAGTGGAGTAGAAGACGGTGTGTTTAAAAATAAACACATGATTATCAAGTTAATTATGTGAAAATATGAGTGATAAGATTGACAAAATGATGTTTAGACCAAGATGTATAATGAAATGTGCAGTATCTACCAATGTGGTGAATAAATGAAGCAAAATCACAATTTGCGAAACTGTCGCAAAAATGACACTGTGTTGCTGAAAATATCGTAGGTACCTTCAATTTGGTTCTTGATTGAGGAAAAAAAGAGAACACAAATGATTTTGTAGTTGTCTGAGAGGAGTTTCATAAACCCTAAATGTCTCAAAAGACCCATATAAGCCTCCAAATTGACCATTGCACTATTCATTTTCACTTTTAGCTATAGCAAATCAGAGAGTTTTGTAGAGAAAATGGTGGTCCTTGTGAGGAAACATTGATTCGAGATGAGCCGACGACACCAGCGACCAGCCGACTACCCACCGCCAGTAAGTGCTCGATAAACTACCCTATGAAATTTGCATTTTTTAATTTTATTCATTTTTGTGAATTTTAGAGCCCCTAGAAGGTAGGATCGCATCCGGGATTCTGGATCGTATCCTGCGAAACGCGCATCGCATCCAGTTTTTTTTGGATCATATCCAGTTTTTCTTAGATTCTGCGTCGCATCTGGGTTTTCCTAGATCGCATCCAGTTCTTTAGATTTAGTCTTGTTTTTAGCTAGAATCCATCAGGGGATCGCATCCTAGATTTTGGGGATCATACCCCGCATTTAGGATCGCATCCTATTTTTCTAGGATCGTATCCCATATGCGTAATTGCATCATGTATTTCTAAGATCGCATCTGGTAGAAGACTTAGGTTTTTAAGTTGCTTTGATCTGTTTGTGTCTGGCGAACTTGGAATGACTTAGAAGAGTAGGAATGTGCCCTTTGTTGTAGATAGAATGCTGATGTTTTACTGTGTTGTCAAAAATCAGGCCCAGTTTGAGGTAGTCACCTTTCGTGGCACTTATCCTACATGAGTGCTTGCATTGTCTGGCCGACTGTCAGATGATGAGAAGACCACCGTGATTTGATGTGGATTGTAGTCACTGATAGGTTTACCCGAGATTGGGGTAAACTGAGGGTTGTTGACTGCTTTGGCTGAGAGGTTGCATTCTGAGCACAACACCTTCCACTTACCCACTGGTGAGATTACTGTGACACCTGAGGACGTCTGGAGGATCCTACGTGTACCGATGGTGGGACATGAGGTGTTCTTCGAGTCTAGAGCTAGCGTGGTGATTGTGACCACTCATAGATTCTTCCAGGATGACAGTATAGATCATAGATACCTATCCTGGGATTATATGGTCGATCACTATGATCGATTAGCTATATACTTGGCTAGATTGGGAGGCGGCATCCTTATGCCGAATAAAGGGTAGCACAGTTTCTTGGTGGGCTGGGTCAGCATGGTGGAGCAGATGATCGTCCACCACCGACGGTTTGCCTGGGGGAGCTGTATACTAGCTCACATATACCGAGAGCTCCATGAGATTTTATACCACCATACTCATAGCATGATTGTGGGTATACTGATTCTTCATATTTGGGCTTGGGAGCACATCCCTATGACACGGCCGATTGTTGACAGGCAGAGAGCACTGGAGCAACCCTATGTGTACATGTATGCAGGTCTCTTACAGCAGCCCCACCTAGGCAAGGTTGAGTATTGGCGTCGATTATTCAACGATATGATAGAGGTCGTGTGGCAACCATACCTAGACTGTGAGGTATGGACTTCTAATGCATGACAGGTGCCTTTCTTATGCCAGAGCAGATATTTGATCGGCCGCATGAGATATATTATTGAGTGTTTCTTGATCACCAGGGTTTTGAGACAGTATGGCTGACAACAGGGCTGCACAGAGGATGTGGCAGTGTATGCTCGTATCAGGGATGAGGAAGCTGATTGGGGTACAAAGTTGACATATGAAACTGCCTCACAGGAGATACGAGACATGGTAGTGATAGACTGGGACCCTCGCCCAGATGTTGAGGATGTTGGAGTGTCAGATGGGTATGTTGCAGAGATGCTACAGTATCCATTTCCATGATTTACAGTGCCTGAGGAGATCATTCCTCATATAGAGGAGCCACTAGATTATGATCTTGAGGATCAACCTATCAGGGGGAGAGGTGGCAGAGATAGAGCACTGGGGAGACATGGGGGCCGTGATGGTGGTAGAGATGGCAGTAGGGATGGTAGGCATCCTTCCCCAGATGATAGACATGATGGTGATGATAGGGGGGAGGTGGAGAGGCAGTTGATACCGGTGGTCTGAGTGGAAGTGGCCAGAGACGGCAGAGATACAAATTTGTGGCCCCATAGAGAGATCATGGCCCTTTACTTACTCTAGAGTAGTAGAGACAGCGGAGATAGAGAGTGCAAGAGTAGGATCCTGGTAGAGATGGGGACCCATTATCTCAATGCAAGTAGGAGAGAGAGAATCTCAGAGCTTAGATTACAGCCTTGGAGGCTAGGGCCACAACAACAGATTCAAGGCTAGCTATATCAGATGCATTAATTTTGGATCGAGATAGGCAGATGGAGAGGCTTAGGTCAGAGAGGGATGCTTAGGCTCACATAGTAGTCCATCAGGGATAGAGGGCGACATACTATTATGCCTTATATCACGCAGTAGTACCAGAGGGTCAGAGAGCACCTTCCTTTTCTCATGCAACTCAGTAGTCAGAGGGGGCCATGCCACCTCTAGTAGCTCCATTCATGCCACCTCCTCCTCCTCCTGACCATGGAGAGGGGGCGGGCCAGAGTTAATATCTTGCACCATTTTGTTTATTTTGAGATCATACATGTATATCTGGATCCTGTTGAGATCCCCCCTTTTGTACATTACATTGATTCATACATATATCTGATCCTTGTTTTGGCGTACTGATACTCTTTATGCTCACTGATACACTGTATACTTTTTGATACACTTTATGCTTTGATATTCTTTATGCTCATTGATACTCTTTATGCTTTGATTTGTACCATGTTTATGATGATATGATGTAGTTTCTGGATTCTGACATGTTTCATGTGGTAAATGTATCCATTTTGCTTTCCATAGTCATGGTAAATGTATCTGTTGCACATGTGATGATATGTTGATCTCGTGATGAGTTAGTTTATAGATGAGAACATCATTTCATAATGTGGATGTGATGAGTATATTACTGATATTATATCTATGTGAAAAAATGCAAATGTATGTTTCTTTGTTTTTCCAGTTATGCAAAAATGTATGGATGCACTTTAGGATGTAGAAGTAAAAATGCAATACATGGATGCTTTATTTTTGTATTTTCCAGTTTCATTTTTCCAAATAAATGCAAAATGTATGCTATGGATGATATCAGTAATAAAAATGGTGTAATTAACTTGATATTTGTAGAAGGAGATAGAAACCATGTTTTGAGCTTAAATTTCCTTATGCTGTTATGTACTATTGACAAAATGCATCAGGAAATCTTTAAATGCAGCTACATGAAGACTCTTAGGACTTGTCACTGATTTGAGCAAAGTCTGCAACATTTTTATCATCATTGGGAAATTTTCAAAATGGATACCTAATAGTACAACCATCACTAATACCCACTAATATTATGATAATATGAATACTATGTTTTATTGGAATGTCGGAAATAGACTTAAGCATCAAGGCATAGAAGCCAGGATAACAAAACAATCACCTTCCTTTTAATATACCAGATTCTAATTAAGGCAAGATATTGGACCCACAATGACCTTGAAAATTCATATCCTTAGGTAAATTATGATTCATATACCTTAGTGAGAATCTGGATCAGAAAATAGACAAGGAAATTGTGTCAAACTCACCGTAGTTTACACATAACAAAGATCGAGATATATGCGGCTATCCACCCATAGTGGCAGCTCTTACCGTAAACATCCAAGTTAGGTGAAATCTATAGGATCATATGAAACAATCACCATATGTAGAAATTCAAGAAAACATTATGCCCCCAATCCTTGCGACTCTTTGTCTTTATGCAGACGTCATTGAGTAACTAAGAAGACATAGCAAATCATCAATTGAGAATCAATCAGATAAAATTCACAATTACTTAGATGCCCCTAGTTGAAAACATCATTAGGAAATTTAAAGAATCATAATCAAACCATTATCAAACTGTGTGCTAATTAGTACTTTGTTCATCCATATGTCAAACACAGTAAAGATTCATCAATTAGAAAATCAGAATATAAGCAATATGGTGTTCCATGTCTGTGCCTTGATAGGATAATCCATTCATGTTTGTGATCTAATATGGCTTTGTAGGAATGCTATTGAATGTCAATGTCATGTCCCATGTTTTGAAAAGATATTTTGGTTTTTTGGGAAAGTGACATTGCTTTGCATGTGTCCAGAAACTTTGTGTTCATGAGGCAAACCATCCTAGAGCAACCTAGCAACTGTAACTAACTATGCCAATAAAGATGCCCCCAGTACAGAATAACTTATTCCTAAGACGTAAAGATAAAAAAATCCCAAGCGAGGATAAGATAGTCATGTAGGAATATGAAGTCAACGTATGAGTACAGACAAAATTATGAAGGCCTAGTATTAGTAGCACATTGATAGATGGAGCGTAGAACACAAGTGATGCCTGATTGCCAGGTTTTCACCACTTGGAAAGATCTTTTCTTTCTTTTTGCTACCAAGATGCCTGTTTTACCAGGTGCTCATCGAGGCACTTTTTCTTTTTTACTTTTTTTTTTTTGAATGTTTTTAGAGTATCAAGGCGCTTGTTTACCAGGTTTTCACCAAGGATACCCATTTTGTAGGACTTTTTCCACTATTTTTGGATTTCTTCAGGATCAATTTTCTGAATGTTTTTGGTATTTTGCAAGAACTTTTTGCTGTACAGGCTCTGCTAGCCAAACATTAAGCGTAGAACTGCTTCAAATGTAGAGTGTTGATAGGATCTAGAAGAACATCTCCCTCAAGTGTAGCTAATTGATAAGCTCCAGTCCCAAAAGTAGCAGTGATAACATAAGGTCCTAGCCAATTAGGTTCAAATTTTCCTTTCTGTTCTCTGTTAGGCTGGTTCTTAGGATTCTCTTTTAGGATAAGGTCTCCTAATTCAAACTTGTGTGGTTTAACCTTCTTGTTGTAACCTTTGGACATTCTTGCTTGGTACACTTTGAGGTGATCGAACACTTGTTGTCTGCGCTCATCTAGTAGGTCTAGAGAATTTATCCTATCTATGTAGTACTGTTCATCAGTAACCAGTCCTTGTAAAGAGATCCGTAAAGATGGAATTTCAACCTCAATAGGTAGTACTGCTTCAGCGCCATAGACTAGAGTAAATGGTGTGGCTCCAGTTGGTGTTCTAATGCTTGTTCTGTAGGCCCATAGTGCCATATTTAGTTGTAAATGCCAGTCTCTACCAGACTTGCTCATAGTCATGTGCATAATTTTGAGAATATTTTTGTTTGATGCCTCAGCCTGTCCATTACCTTGAGGATAATAGACCGAGGAGCAGTGTTGAGTAATATGGAACCATTCACAGAGGTCATCAATGTCTTGGTTTTTAAATTGGCCCCCACTATCTGTTACAATTGAAGAGGGTATCCCATATCTACAAATAATGTAGTTCAGAATGAACATAGCCACCTATTTGCCAGTGGCTTTGATTAGCGGCATGACTTTGACCCACTTTGTGAAATACTCAGTGGCCGTAATGATAAACTTGTGTCCATTTGAAGAGTTGGGATATATCTATCTAACCAAGTCAAAGGCTCATTGTTGGAATGGCCAATGTGTTATAAAAGGTATGAGTTCTCTGACAGGAGCATGGATGAGGTTTCCATGTGTCTGGCATTTAAGACATGCTTTGGAAAATTGAATAGCATCTTTCTCCATGGTAGGCCAATAATAGCCTACTTTGAGAAGTTTTTTAGCTAATGAAAAGCCATTCGAGTGTGATCCACATACACCTTCATGGATGTCTTTTAAGGCTAGATCGGACTCTTCGAGTTCTAAACACCGAAGAAGTGTACCATCGAGACTACGTCGATATAGGTTGTTAGTTATGAGGATGTAACATGATGTTGTCCAAATCAGGGATCTTTTCTCATTTCTAGATAGATTGGTGGGAATGGTTTGGTCAGAAAGGTAGGCAATGATATTGGCATATCGGGATTGATCTGGGGTATTCAAGGCACATATTACCTAGTATTTAGGATTGGCAAAGGCGGGATAGGATATTTCTTCCACCAAGAAGTCATAGCAGAATTGATGGTCCTCTAGTTGTAACATGGATGCTAAGGTAGCCATAGCATCTGCAGCTTTATTCTCTGATCTTGATATCTGCTGGAAGGTGACGAAGACAAAGTATTTCTTCAAATCATCAACTATTTGTTTGTAGGGCATCAAATTTTCATCTCTTGTTTGATATTCCCCATTGATTTGATTGATAACTAATTAGGAGTCACCATATATGTGTAACTCGATGATCTTCCATTCCATGGTGAGTTTTAGGCCATTGACCAAGGCTTCATATTTTGAAATATTGTTGGTGCATGGCAACATTAATTTGTAAGATTTGAGAATCTTATATCCTTGTGGAGTAATGAAGAGAACCCCTGCTCCAGATCCTTGTTGAGTAAATGAACTGTCAAAGTACATCTTCCATGGATGTTCGGTGAGATGCATGATTGTTTCATCAGGAAATTCAATTAGTAATGGTGCATCATCCCAGAGTGGTGAATCAGCCAATTGATCCGCAAGTACCTATCCTTTGATAGCTCTTCGTTCAACATAGTCAATGTCAAACTCACTTAGAATGAGGACCCATTTTGCCAAGCGGCCTGTTAATGCTGTTATGCTCAAAAGATACTTTAGAGGATCGATCTTAGCAATGAGCTTGAATGTATGTGAGAGCATGTAGTGTCTCAACTTTTATGATGTGAAGACGACTGCTAAGCATGCTTTCTCAATAATGCTATAATTGAGCTCATATGTGACTAAAGTTCTACTAATGTAGTAGATAGCTCGCTCTTTCTTTGTTTCATCCTCTTGTGCTAACAATACTCCTAGGGATGTAGTTGTAGCTGAAATGTATAGGAGCAAGGGATTTCCATGAATAGGAGCCATAAGAATAGGTGGAGCAGCCAGGTACCCCTTTAATTCTCTGAAGTTGGCTTCACAGTGTTTATCTCATTTGAATGCAACCCCTTTATGTAGTAGCTTAGTAAAGGGTTGTGCTTTGTCTGCAAGTTGGGACATAAATCTCCTGATAGACTAGAGTCTCCCTTGTAGTGTCCTCATTTGACTGATATTACATGGAAGAGTCATCTCTAGAATAGCTTTTACCTTTGCCAGATCTACATCGATTCCCTTTGCCGATACTATGAATCCTAGGAGCTTGCCTGATTGGACCCCAAAGGAACATTTCTTTGGGTTGAGCCTGAGTGGGAACTATTCCATTCGATCCAATATCTTTCCTAAATCAGCAATATGAGTACCTCTTTCTTTGGATTTAGCCAGTGTGTCATCGACATAGTCCTCCATGTTTTTGTGCATCATGTCATGGAATACTATTGTCATAGCTCTCTGATATGTTTCTCTGGCATTCTTTAGCCCAAATGGCATGACATTCCAGAAAAATGTGCCCCGTGCACATGTGAATGCAGTTTTCTCTTGATCCTCAGGGGTGATCTTGATTTGATTATAACCTGAGAATCCATCCATTAATGAATACATTTGGTAGCCAGCTGTAAGGTCTATGATCATGTCAATATTTGGGAGAGGGAAATAATCTTTTGGACATGCTTTGTTGAGGTCTCTAAAGTCCGTGTAGATCCTAATAGATTTATCAGATTTAGAAATAGGGACCACATTGGATATCCATGCTACATAGGCGATGACTCAAACAAATCTAGCCTTTAACAATTTTTCTAATTATGCTTTCACCAGCAATGCAACATGAGGATGCATTTTTTTGAGTTTTTGTTTCACGGGCTTGATCCTAGGAGATATAGATAAGTGGTGCATAATGAGATTGGGATCTAGCCCTAGCATATCAGTGTAGGACTAGGCGAAGTTGATCTTTTTCTCCTTCAGGAATTCTATGAATTGTAGCTTCTCCTCTTTTGATAGGGATTGTGCTAGATGAACTATCTAAGGATCTTCAACAGTGTCCAAGTTCACTAGCTGTGTTGGTTTGATCAATACCAAAGATCTCTCCTGAAAGTGTTCTGAAAGGATATCAAGAATCTCATCCTTTGGTGCCTCTGAGAGGTTTTCACCATGGGATACGTCTTTTTTCTTTACTATTTTGGGATCTGATATTGCCACAGAGTGGTTTTCACCATCAGTCTTCTTTTTCTTTTTATTTTTAAATTTGTGACTAAGAAAATTGATATCCTCTTGTGACATATTCTTGCTCCTTGCATTGGTGGAAGGAATATGAGGTTCACAAGTATTAAGGTAACAAGCTAGGGAGTGGTCATTGGGAAAGTCGAGGATAGTGGTAGGATCTATTTCGGTCCAATCAATGAGGTCTGGAAGTACCAATGTTAGGGAGTCAGATTCTAGGAAGGACAACATCATGTTAGCATCAAAACTATTAACCGACATGACACAGTCTGTTAAGTTAATATCTTTGATGTTTAGATCAATAAGAGTAAGATCATTGTTAAAAGGATCATTGTTAGTTATATATGGATCAAATTCTAGTGACTTGTCAGTAGATATCTCATCATCATCCCTTTGTAAAAGGAGGCTTCTTGCTTGTAGCCTATGAAATTCTTCTAGAGTTGTGTATTCACCAGTGTCTCCGTCAATGATTGGAGGAAGGAACTCTTCTTTTGCTTCAGGAGGATCAGTGTCATTGAAAGGAATGTTTGGTCATTTACTGAGAGCTAAGGAAGCTGCAAACATTTGAATTGTTTCTATCCCAATTTCCTTAGAGGCAATAGATAGCCGATCCCACTCATAGTCATGAGAGTCTATGATATCATCATTAGATTTGTCCAAATATTTAGCAGTGTTTATTTGATGGACCCGATTAGCGACTTATAGATCAAAGTGAGGTAGATCAAGAATATGTGTAATGGTGACCAATTTCCCCCAGTTAGGATGTAAATTCTGTGGCTGGGGTTCCTCTTGAGTGATTGTAGCTATGGTGTCTCCTACCTCTTGAATGGGCGGTTGTTCTAGCAAAGGAGTATGAAGATCCTGTGGTACCTCAAAACTAGGTACATAGTGTTCTCCTTGATATTTAGGATTCTCTATACCAATATGTAGCAATATCTCATAAAACCATGGTTCTAATACTATTTCATCTATTTTATCACTCTCTGCTCCAGAAGGTGGACTCTTTTTTGAAGTAGGTTTGTTGGATTGAGTATTAAAGCCCAGTCCTATTTTATCTCTGTTGAGGCGGAACTCCATGGGTATGGGTTCAATGATCCCTCATCCTACATCATTTAGAGGTTCTTTTCCTTTGTATCCCATTTTTTTGAGGAAATCATACCCCTTTCCATACTATTCTGGGGATATCTTTACATGTTTGACCTCAGAGTTTACTGGTTCTTCTTTGTAAAGCCAATTCAAGACTGCCTGCTCTTCTGTGTTATCTGAAGAAGACATGGATGCCTTTATCATCCCAGTAGCCTTGTGTACTTCTAGATTTTTGACTGTGAGAGGTGTGAATGTTGATGACGGTTTTCCATAGGATCTTGGTGATATTGGAAGCTCTGTTAGTGAGGGAGTCAGGTCCAACTTGTATTCTCCCATACCTGTTTCTTGAAGTTTCAATTTTTTGCTAAAGCCCTTCATGACCATGTCCTTGGTAGTTTCAGGAGTAACTACATCCATAGCCTCCTTGTTGTGTGGGATCATGCTACCTGCCTTGATATTGTCGCAAGTGTAATTGGCATCCACAGGAATTGTCACCTCTATCCCATTATGTGGGAACTTGATGCATTGATGATAAGTGGATGGTACAACTTGCATCTCGTGGATCCATGGTCTCCCTAGTAGAATGTTGTAGGCTAGTGGTAGATCTAGAACTTGACATATAACATCTCGTTCAATTTTTCCAACTCTGATGGGTAGGCAAATAATACCTCTAGAGGATCTTTCTTCCTCATCATATGCTTTAATGGTTATCTTATTTTGAGAGTCAATTGTTTGCTCTGAGAGGCCTAGCCTCCTGACAAGATCTAGTGTACAGATATTCAATCTGATGCCTCCATCTATCAACATGCATCTAACACAGAATTTATGAATAAGAACTTTGATATGGAGGGGTTGATTGTGTGGATGGATGAATGACTTGTCATCCTCCTCAGAAAAGGAGAGGTAATGTGGTGCTGAGATGTGATTGACCATCGCTTGGAATTTGTCTATATCTATATCCTTGGGAACATTAGCAGCATGTAGAGCTTGTTCTAGGATTTCTTTATGCATCGTGGATATTTTGAGCAATTTGAAGATGGAAATTTTGGCAGCAGTTCTTTGCAATTGGTCTACCAAGTCATATTTTTCTCCAGGGATAGTGACCACATGTTTTGCTTCTAGTTTTGGAATAGTTACAATGGGAACCTTGGGTGTTGATGTTGGTTTTGGAGGCCCTTTGATTGTAACCTGTGCTTGGCTCTGAGTTACAATGTTTATGGAGGATGAGGCTCCTTTGATTGTGATCATGTTGACAGATTCATTTTTAATGTTGAGCATATTGATCACATTGTCATTCTTGGAATAGGTGTAGTTTATCTCATTACCTTTCCCTTTAGATGCTTCTCCTTGATTATAATTAGGGAATGGTTTATTAAATATTGTGTGATCTTCATTTGTAGTGTGTCTATCCACCTTGATCTTACCTCCTTTGATGAGGTCTTGGATAATGTGCTTGAGTTTGAGACAATTATTTGTCTTGTGTCCCTTGTTTTTGTGGAAGACACAATAGGAGTTATCATCCCACCATCTAGGTTTGACCATTGGTTCCCAAGGTTTAGAATCGGGAATCGTAAGGACTTTGTTAT
>MU225553.1:9116295-9136912 GCA_018584345.1 Thuja plicata | reverse complement strand
TTTCAGGGATGACTCTTGAATATCGTGCAAAGATCTTCCTCCATCTTTGTAGGAAGTGTGTAAAGGATTCTCCCATTTTTTGCTTGGTGTTACATAGATCCATCATGGTGATGTCATGTTGGATGTTGTAGGAGTAATGCTGAATGAACCATTGCATCAATTCCTCGAATGTTTTGACTTTAGGATTCAACTTTGAAAACTATTCCATGACATTTCCTCCTAGACTCCCTAGAAACAGTCACATGAGGTAAGTGGGTTCATGCATGTACTCAATGCTTAGAGCACAAAATTATCTTACATGGTCATGTGGATCAATTTCCCTTGTGTACTTTTCATACTTTGGTCTTGTCACATTAGGAGGAAACGGGACCATAGTGATACCTTTGTCGAAAGGAAATGGACAAAATGCGTCCAAAGAGTATTTTGTTTTTGGTTTGTCCTTCTCTTGTTTGAGGTTTGTAAGCTCTGTTTGCATTTGATTGAGCTATTTAGTAAGGATAGATATGGGGTTTGGTACTTCCTTTTCTTTGAGATCGTCCACATCGTAATCCTTGGATAATTTGACATCCATGGATGCTAAATGGAGGAAGTATTTTTCCTTGTCATCTCCAATTATTCGTTCCAATAGCTTGTGGACTCTTTTACTTTGTTTAAGCTTCTCGTATTCATCTTCAGGGATCTCTTCTTCACTATCTGAACCAAATAAATTACGTTCAAACCTGGGTCTTTCTTCCTCCTTCGTGCCTACGGATTGTGCTTGTTTTCCATCATCATAACCCTCAAAGGCCTTACTCCAATCGTTAGTGTTGTTATCCATTTGAGGTGAATCAAGATAAAAAAGGGAACTGCGAGAAGTTTCTCCTTGGAAGTATAGTGTTTTAGGAGGTACTTTTGATCCTTTAGTTGTGTACTAGTTGCGTCTTGTGTTAACCATGAAGTTTGTTTCTCCACTTCGTCAACATTTCCCAATAGTGCAAGTATGGTTTTCAGATCGTTCAAGTTCAAGCATGTGTCTAGGTAGAAGCAACTGCTTGTTTGTTTGGTGGATGTAAATGATTCCAGTATCAGAGGGTTAGAATTCCCTGATAGTGAGCTGGGAACCAAGTTGTTGATAGAGAATGGGTAGACCACACATATTGAACCAATCGTGAAAGACTGACTGAGCATGCAAGGTAGACGTTTCGAAAGTGTTTGAAAATAACAGCAGGGAGACCAGAAGAGACAATAGGGACCAGCTAAAGAGAAAAAAGGGTACCTAAAACAACTGAGACTTCCTAGGAAAAGCTGCTAGAAATGCCCACTATCCTAAATACGAGCTCCTAGATACGATCCTTTGACGGAACCAAATGCGATCCTAAAACCTGGATGCGATCCTAAAAATTGGATGCAACTATATGTTTGACCAAATATGATCCAATGCACCAGATACGATCCTAAATACAGGATACAACTCAGGAAAAATGGGATGCAATCTTATGATGGTTTTGTCAGTTTTGGTCAATTTTGAAAAATTTGTTTTTGAGGAACGTGAAGTTGTTTGTTTCCAGATTGCATCAAGAGGTATTATAGAGCGTGAAAAACACTTATACTCCAGGGTATGAAATTTATTTATTGTTTTGAGGAGATTATCTTTTTAGTGATCTTTTTGACACGTCAAACAGTTTTGCATTATTAAAAGGATGAATCAAACACACATCTTTTCCTATTCTCTAGGTGGAGGATGAAAATCTTTGCTTATTGACTTAGGTACACAATTAAATGCTAATCAGAATACAGCCATCACCAAGCATGCAATGGCTCCAGTCATGATGCTGTATTAGCTGAATCCAAATGCAAGTGAGGGCACGATATGATGAGTGTCTTGGGGTCGTGTTCAAGAAAACAATAGATCAAAAGTTGTGGCCTTTGGAGAAAGACTCAGAGTAAAAGAAGCCATGTGTTATGGAAATAAAAAATATACACTTTCCTTCCTACCAAAAGCTCAAAATAGAAGTTCTTTCCCATAGAACATGGCAGATTTCATTGCAAGATCATAGTTTCAAAACCAACATGGCGGTATTACAACAGAAAACCCTAAGATGCAAAGTGAATCGATGAGCAAATGCAATGTGTTTTAATCAAAACTGAAGTCCGCAGATAGATGAATTAAAAGCTATGTCAGTACCAGTGCATCAACATCCCTTCTACAAAGCCAATTGGTACTTTTAAGTGCCACGACATCTGCAACTATCTTTTCTTTAAATATGGTCATATCGACATCCAATTTGAAACAAACTGCAGTTACCTCCAAAGCTCGGGTGTGGTTTCAATAGAGTCTATGTGTGGTAATGATGTCGAGTACTGGTTAGGTTTTTTTCCCTCTCGATTTGCTAAGTAGGGTTTTAGGGTTTGGATATTATGTATTCGAATTAGGTTGATGGATTTAGAAAATAAGATATATCATGTTAATAGACCTTAGGGGTTCTATTATTTAGGCCAGATTTGGGGGAGTTAATTATGGGTTTTGTGTCTTACTTATGGTAAGATGGTTTTGGAGGGAAGAAGATTTTGAAATTAAGCCATGTTGGCTATTTAGAGAGAGAATCTGCATATTCTAAAGGGGGTCAAATTTGGTGGAGATTGAGCTTAGTGAATTTCTACTATTCCTATAGTTGTGGATCTTTCATTTTTGTATCCTTCGAGCTGCAGATATTGGAGGAAAGGTTAAAAGTGAACTCATTGTTCCTTGATGCCTTGAATTCCTATTTGCAATCACATTCTATCAGATTTTGGTGCAGAATAAAGGAGATATTTTTGGCTCATACATGTGGAGTTCTGATTCTATAATCCTATTTCATCTTTCTTTGCAAGTGTTGATTTCATTGTTATCCAAGAGAAGTGAGTGTTTCTAAACTCCTTTTTTAGGTGATCAATTATTTAAAACCTTGTATGGAAAATGTATGTTTGTGAACTATCTGAGCTATTTATGGTTTAACACTAGTAGTAAGGTCTGTTAACCTATATGTTGATTAGACATTTGAAGGGTCAAAATTTTGATATGTGAGTTGGAGTTACTATTTTTGTCTTCTCATCAAAAATCTGAATTCATTCTTGGTGTATCACCCCATTTCCCATTCAGTTTTATAAAAATTTCTCCCTTTTCCATATACAAAATTACAAATTAGGAGAGTGATATCCCATATTTTATAGGAACCAGCCTAGAATCCAGAGATTCCTCTTCATTCATAGTCTACCCATAGCTAGGAGAGGTTTCCATTGTTAGGATGGAATTTTCATGTAGCCCTAATGCCTGAGTTAGGGTGACAATTCTAAGCCTGAACAATTTTTGGCACGCCCGGTGGGACAGCGAACTGCTTCTTAGTTCTGATTTAAGTTCTGTGATTGCTCAGTGTGGATTTTAATGAGCAGAACTCCAACAAGATCAAACAAGCAAGGATTTGTGTACCAGGAGTTACAGACCAGCATAAGAGGAGGAAGATCATCCAGAGGTGGAAGAACATCACAAGATCCAAGAGGTGCTTTATTGAGTTCAAATTTTTCTTCATTTGATAATCCCATTTTTGAAGATCAAGCTATGAATTTAGAAGAACTTGAAGTTATTATTGAAGAAATTAATCTTCCTGGAGATCTAAGTGTTCCTACTCATTTTGGATTAGAGTTCCAAGTATTGAAGATCTGTCTATAAATAATTCTATTTTTGGAGCTTCTACAAGTATTACTATATCAAATCCCCATAATTTGAAGACTTACCAAAGGAAGGCAGTTTAGCATACTCAACCTCCTATTGTACCTGCTATTCAGCAACAAGTACCACCAACAGCAAGAATGGAAAGAAATCTGCCTTTTGTCCCTTTTGATCAAGGTAGTCCTCTCCACATTGCAAATCATAATAATATACCATTGGCTACCTTGAAAGGTTTGCCATCTTTCACCGGAGAAGGTCAAGTGACAACTATTGAACACATCAGAGATATTGCATCCTTGTGTAATGTCCACCATGTTACGGAGGAGGATGTGGCTATGAATCTGTTGGCTGCATCACTTAAAGGTAAAGCTCTTGACTGGTTTAGAAATCTTCTAGTCAATTCTATTTCTACTTGGGATATTTTTGGAGATAGGCTTTCTAAGTTTTTTGAGGACAAATCTGACAATTTGTCTTTAGTGGAGCAATTAACTACTATCAAAAGGGCTCCTCAAGAAGAGTTAAGTGATTTTAATCTCAGATTCCAGAAAACTTGGAGTAGAATCCCTGCCATGGTAAGACCCTCTGCCGAATATGCTTTTCTATACTTTCTCAAAAGCTTGAATAGTGATATTTCAGTAATGATCTGGTACATGGGAGGAAATTATTTACCCCAAGCCTATGATATTGTAATTAGAGCAGAGAATAGTCTCATTCAGGCAGGAAAGATAGCTCCTAGACCACCCATGCCCTACTTTCCAAATATCCAGCCCAATATGCCATTGATTACTCCACCATTAGCTCCATTGCCATCTTACAAAAGTGAGGAAATCATGCCTATAGCCCCTCCTAGTGAATTGCAGAGCATAAAAGATAGTCAACAAAAAATTGAGAGCTTGCTACAGACCTTTGGGAATGAATTAGTGAACCTAAAAAGACAGCAAAGCCATCCCATAGCCCATACTCAAGGTCAATTTGTTGGTTCCTCTTCTCAACGGCCTAATTAGCCCAGTTATCAAGGCAATAAACAGTAATGCAAATAGGCAAAACTGGAATCAAAGGCCTTATAGGCCATACATTCCAGTACCTCTCAATGCTATTAAGGATATTGTTCCTAGCCAGAATAACTTTGTTGCAGATTATGAATGGTGTTATCCATGTAATGAACAACACAATCAGTCTAAGTGTACTAATGGAGTGCTCAATCAAGCCTTGATGATTCAGAGTATCATAGATTCACAGCCTACTAAAGAGGCTCAGCAACACTGTGATACATCTGCCCTTGACACTACATTCCTCAATTGGCAAGAGGAAGAGTTCTGTGGAGTAAATGGTGACTCATCCATATCAGAAAATACCAAAGCCAAGAAGAGAGCCCTGGAAACAGAGCAATCAATTGTTGGGATTGCTGCTACAAATCAATCATCACTCACTCCACCAATTTCAATCCTAAAGGGAACCTCTACTCATGCAAACAGAACAATGCAGTATCAGAAGCAGCCGGATCAGAGTATTATTAAGTCTCCTCAGAAGGTACAATTTGTTGTTCCTTACAACATTATTGATAATATGAAAAAGATGAATGTTTCTATTTCCATGTGGGATTCATTAGCTATTCCAGGGCAAACTGATTTATTAAAGGAGGAACTATCAAAAGGAACAAAAATTTCACATCAAGCTATAAATAATCCTTCTAGAGTGGTATTGGCCAATTTAGAACTTTCAGTTGTTCAGGATGAAGCAGTCAAACAGAAGGAAAAGAAGATTGGTAAAGTACAACAACAATTATCACAAGAGAGTAAAAATGCCGCAGAATTAAAGCAGCCAGCAATACAAACTGAAAGAAAATCAGAAAATATGCAAAAGGTGATAGAAAAGGGAGGTAAGAAACTTGCAAATGTTAAGCCTCCTCCTTTCTATGTTTATTAAATCATTGGAAACAAATTAGTGCATAATTGTATGGTTGACAGTGGTGCAACCAACACTGTCATGCCAAAGAGTATAGCTAATATATTAGATTTGAAGTATGAACCTCTCGAGAAAGGAGTTGTTCAACTTGATGGTTCTTCAGTTAAAACTGTTGGGGTTGTTAAAAATGCAAGTCTAACCTTGCACTCATGTCCAATTTTCTCCATTTCTCAAGATATTTTTGGCATAGATCTGCCACCTTATTTTGCTCTATGTTTATCAAGAGACTTCACAGCCAAGATAGATGGATATTTCTTATCAGATTGGTCTCACCTATATTTTAGAACTAGGTATGGTACTAAGGTGACCATAAAGTCAAAGTCATGGGCCAAAGACCATATAGAACCGTATAATCCCAGCCCTATAAATGCAAGTTGTGTGATCATGGATCCAGATGAAATCAATGAGAGTTCATCTTATAACACACAAACTGAGGAGTATCCCGATATGGTTCTTGATGAATGGGAAACTAGAAATGACCAAGAGATGGATGTGTTTGATGCTGGTTTTGGAAATTACATGATTTTAGAATCTGATTCAGTGGTGCCTAATTTGATTAAAGACCCAAAATCTGAATCTGTTGTATCTAACCAACTTTGGGAGTTGTATTTTGATGGGTCAAGGAATAAGGATGGAGTGGATGCAGGGGTTATGTTGGTTTCACCTAATGATGATAAGTTTTATGCTGCATTTAAATTGTCTTTTCCTTGTTCTAATAATGTGGCTGAATATGAAAGTTTAATCTAGGGATTAGAATGGGCAAGATTGAAAGGTATCAAATGTTTGAGAGCATTTGGAGACAATGAGCTTATTGTTAAGCAGGTGAGAGGCATCAATACTATTAAAAATGATCTGCTTAAGATGTATAAATCTAGAGTTTCTGATATTCTAGATGAATTTGATGCTTTCAACCTGATTTCAATTTCTAGAAGGGAAAATACACATGCGGATAGGCTGGCTGGTATTGGTGCTCATATTGCAATAACATAAAATAAAGGAATAATTTCAGACCAGTCTCATAGTAAGATAATTGTCAGGCCATCCATTCTAGATAATGACATTTATTGGCAAGTTTTCAATACTGATGAGCATATCCTAAGTTTTTTGACAGAAATAGATGGTTTTTCAGCTTCAAGAGATAAAAAAAACATTCAACAAATGGAAGATCAGATTATTCAATTGAAAACCAATAAATTGCCAAAGGGATTAGTAAGCTTGGAATCAACTTTTAGTTCTGATGACCAGTTTAGAAAGGGCAAAACAAGCCTGTTGATTCAAGAAGATCATTATGAAGAAGTGGAAATTTTCAGAGACAAGTGGTTGAAGGTTGGTAAAATAAATTCTCCTGAAGAAAAAGAACTTTTTATTGATCTTTTTAGAGAATAAAATGATGTTTTTGCATGGGATTACTCTGATCTAAAAGGTTTTGATCCCAAATTAACTCAGCATACTATAGAATTGGAACCAAATGCTAGGCCAATTAGACAAAAGAAAAGGCCTATAAATCCCAAATTAGAGTCATTAATGCTGAAAGAGCTGAGGAAACTTCTAGATGGTGGTATTATATTTCCTATTAAGCACACATCTTGGGTTTCTAACTTAGTACCAGTAAGGAAGAAGAACGGAGAGATAAGACTTTGTGTAGATTTTAGAGACCTTAATAGGGCATCTCTAAAAGATAGACACCCTCTTCCTTCCTTGGAATAGATTTTACAATATGTTTCAGGTTCTAAGAGATTCTCACTCTAAGATGGATACTCTGGTTATAATCAAATTTTAGTTAAGGAATCTGATCAGTTTAAAACAACTTTTACAACTAAATGGGGTACTATGGCCTATAGAAGAATGCCCTTTGGGTTGTCAAATGCTGGAGCTACTTTTCAGAAAGCAATGGACATGGCTTTCAAGAACTTAATGTATAAATTTGTTCTATTATACCTGGATGATGTAACAATTTACAGCAAAGTTGTAAATCAGCATATTGATCATTTGAGACAAATATTGCAAAGATGTAGAGAATTTGGAATATCTTTGAATTCTAAGAAATCTGTGTTTACTGTTAATGAAGGAAAACTCTTAGGATACCAAGTGTCTAAGGAAGGAACAACAATTGATCCTGAAAGAATTCATGCAATTCTTGATCTTTCATTGCCTAAACATAAGAATGGATTGCAAAGTTTTATTGGGAGAATTAACTTTGTAAGAAGGTTTATCCGTGATATTGCAAATTTGTTAAATCCATTGACCACAATGCTTAAAAAGGATATTCCTTTCAGCTAGACTGATGAAGGAAAGAGGAGTTTTGAACTGATAAAATAGGCTTTGTCTTCAGCCCCTACTCTTTTTAATCCTGATTTTACTAGAGACTTCATTTTGTATGCTTATGGTGGTTCTGACACAATTTCTGCTATGCTAGTTCAGAAGAATGATCAGAAGCAAGAGTATCCAGTTGCATTTTTTAGAAAAGGTGTGGATGATTATGAGAGAAGGTACACTTTTATTGAAAAACATGTACTTGCAGTTATTAAAGCTTTGAAGAAGTTTAAGCATTTAATTGCTAGAAATAGGGTGCACTTAATCGTATGGAGTATAATGTGCAGATTCATGTAACTAAGCTGTTTAGAGGTAAAGGCCTTTGTGCACAAATGACAGAAGAAGAAGGGCAGATTGAAGCACCTAAAGAATCTAAAGATTTACAAAGTGATATTGTATTGTTTAATGATCCTATGACATGGTTGTCAGATATGACCAGATTCTTGCAAACAGGACAATGCCCAGATAATCTTGATAAGACAAAAAGGAGGTACTACAGGTTACAATCTATCCCCTATGTTCTTATTGATGGTGTTCTATATAGAAAAGATTATTCTGGAATATTTCTTAAATGTATTGATTCATTAGATCAAAACAGAATATTATCTGAGTTTCATGATGGATCCTATGGAGGACATTTCAGTCTTAAAACTACAGCTTGGAAAATACTAAGGGTAGGCTATTATTGGCCTGATTTGTTTAAGAATGCTCATGTTTGGGGTAGAAAATGTCAGAAATGTGCACTGTTTGCAGGGAAACAAAGGCTGGCAGCATTGCCATTAAAACTAATTGTGGTTGATCAGCCATTTGCTAAGTGGGGAATGGACTTTATTGTCCCTATCAATCCTAATTCTAGTGCAGGTCATAAATAGATTTTAACTGCTACTGATTACTTTACAAGATGGACCGAGGCTATTGCACTAAAGGAAGCTTCTGGACCTACTGTGGTAAAATTCTATGATGATATAATAACCAGGTTTGGAGTTCCTCAATCAGTAATTTTTGATAATGCTATGGCTTTTATTGGTTTAATCATTACAGAATGGGCTGTAAAGAATGGGATTTAATTAAACACTTCTTCAAATTATTATCCTCAGGGTAATGGTCTTGCAGAATCTACCAATAAAAACCTAATCAGGATCATCAAGAAGACTTTGCAAGAAAATAAGAGGGATTGACATTCAAAATTGAAGGTAGCCTTGTGGCTGGATAGGATTACACCTAAACAGGTAATTGGGAATTCCCTGTACGTCCTAGTTTATGGTAAAGAGGCCAGATTGCCAATTTCCACTGAATTTCCAGCCTTGCAACTAGCTGATCAGATGTTATTGTTTGGAGAAGAAGATCCCCTTAAACTGAGGTATGCTAATCTATTACAACTTGAAGAGGAAAGGAGAAAAGCATTGTTTACAATGGAACTTAAGCAAGCACAAACTAAGAGATCTTTTGACAAGAAAGCTAAGTTCAGAGAATTTAAAGAGGGAGACTTAGTACTTAAGTGGGATGTGCTAAAGAGTAGGCCAGGGAAGCATGATAAATTTGACAACTTTTGGGCAGGCCCTTTTGTTATTTCAGCCTGCAAAGAAAACAATGCTTATCAATTGTCCACAACTGACGGAGAAGTTCTGCAAATTCCAATTAATGGAATACACCTCAAGCTTTCCTTTGAGGATTAGGTTTTAGTCTAGGTGTCTGCTTCAATAAGTGTTGTCCAAGCACATAGGTCTCTAGGTTGCTTAGGTCTTTAGCCTACATTAGGTCTAGGATAGCTGCATTTTCATTTCAATAAATGATTGCATTCATGGTTTCAGGTTTCCTAACTCCATTGCCCAAGGATAGAGGTCTAGGTTTGTGTCTAACAGGCAGACATCCAGCAGAAGTCGCCATAATTGTTATCCTAATTTTCAGCATGCATCAAATTATCATAAACATGAAGAGATTGCATTTTAGAGGTCCCATTAATATTATCCTTCAGGTATTATTAATCAACATTTCATAATTACATTCATTTTCAAAAAAATTTCATTTTGTACTCTAAGAATTGATCACATTCCAGAATTTCTAAATTACAATTCTGATCAATTACATTGTGCATTCAAGCTAAATGTATTATACAAATGTTGTTTCATCTTTCTTTTTTATGTCAACAATAGTACATTGCAGAATTAAAGGCATAATTGAAAGTATGGAGTAGAGGTCCCATGCATTGCCTATTGGTTGGTTTTCAATGCTTGCATATTAGGTCTTCATTGCTGGTTTCTTTTCAGGTCCTAGGTCTTCATAGTCCATCCTCATCAGCATATAGTTCTTCTTAGGGTTTACCTGCAACATGGTGAAAAAATTGTTAGATCCAGTTGGATCTAAGCAATACATGGAACATAAACAACACACAATTAATCTTTCTGAAAACTGCATATTAATCTGATGAAATCAATGCAATGAGAAAACATTCATCCATAATATCTGAAGAATAGTATTAAAGGGACTTGTTCTAAACATGAAACCTTTTTCTATGTATGATTACTCTGATACTTGTTGTGCTTCTCAATATAATCAGACATCTGAATTAAAGGGACTTAGTATTACCATCTGAGAAACCTTTTTCATGATTAGATCAACCTATCAGTTCATCAAATAACACAAACCAACCAGTATTCATGAGTGAATGTTATCTTATATTCACTCACAAACATTGACTGGTGTATATGATTGGATGACCTAATAAATTTAGTGTTATTTTGTGTGCAAGTGGACAGGTATCTGTAACTGAATGCGGGAAATAATAGAAAATAATGCAATGAATGTCACGAGCCTGTGCTCGAACTTCAAATAAGGCATTATATGCAAAAAAAATATGGTTGATATCTCAGAAGGTTTTTGATCATGTACATAAGAAAGATGAAAATCAGATACATGAAGAAGTCAAAGATGCTACAGAAAGGACATGAACGAAGAAAGCTGATGAATTACAGAATTGAAAGACTCTGAAAATTCACTGCTTTTATGCAATTAATGGAAAGTGTGAAAGTGTTGTTATAGTAAATATTTCTTCACATATATCTGGCTGCTATACATTTGTAAAAGTTCATTAAATCATCATGAGAGTGCACATACAGAGAACAGACATAATGAAAAGGTATTACAAGATATCCATAAGCTACATTTTTTTAAAAATGCTTGATCATGCTGGAATATTACAATACATAATCTGTTTTAGACAAACTGATTGAGAGAATTTCTTTTTGCAAAGTTTACATCTCATATAGATGTTTTGGGAAAAGATAAACATTCTTGATAACAAAACAGAGCATGTAACAGTGATAAATTTGAATATGCAGAATGGGTTTAAGTAAAATCCATGGAGGTCACAAGCCCGTGCTCAAACCCCATGGGTTTGTTCTTCCCTAAATACTTCAAGAAAGAAACAGTGTATTTCTACATTAAAGAACAACAGCATATTCAACATGGTTGTGTTTTAAATGCTAAACAAAGATGCTCGATACTATCAGCAAAACTGTGAGCTAATGTGTTTCTTAACATATATATTACAGTTTATATCTTATGTATGTTCCTTTTTCGAACAATGGAGTCAAGCATCAAATAGAGATTCTCGGTATTGCATCAAGATTGTGAATTCATAGTGTTTTTTAACATAATGTTGCAGTTTAAAAATCTTATGTTTGTTTCTATTTTAAACAATGGAATGTCATTAAACAGAGAAGCATATATTGTGCTTGTTAATTACTGGTATTTGAAGACAGCGGTAATAATGTTTTTAAAAAAATTCAAATAGAGTAAATCCCATGGTTCAATTCAAAATGGAGACAATCATCAAATCGGCAATCCCAAGTGCAGAGTTGTGTGTGGTGGTTTTAAAGTAATGCAAGTAACTACAGTCGAGCATCAAACAGATACCAACATACATCAAAAAGACATCAGACAGTGACCTTCGACATTGAGAAGAGTTGAGGTTCATGAGCTCGAAAGTAAGCAAATGATAGTTCAGTAGTGGTTTAAAGCTATACAGTCAAAACATCAAACAGCAAATGATAGTTCAGCAGTGGTTTAAAGCTATACAGTACCAATATATAGCAAATGAAGATCATATTATTGCAAAAAGAACAGAGAATGAACAAACAACAGAAGGAGTCAACTTATCTGTTTATACCAAGAGATGTGTTGTTTATGCCAAGAAATGTGTCTTCATGTTCTCATATTATGTCTGTAGCAACTCACAGGAAAAAATGTGAAGCTTATGACTGAAAGATGTCATGAAGCTAAGGAAAAAACAAATGTATCAACTCCATCTTTCAGTCAGAAAGCTCCATTTTTTTGAAAACGCTGAAGGGAGTCATGTTTCCAGAAAACCCACATGGTGGTCATAAGAAAAATTTCATAAATTGGTCTGTTACTCACGGGTTTGATGGAAAGATAGCAGTGGTGGTGCTTTATGGTCGTGCTACAAACTGGGGATAAGTCTGAAGCTGTGGCTGAGGACTTTTCCCAATATTTCAACCACAGCTCGGGGTAAAATGCAATGGTGTAACTCCATGTTACACAACCAACTGGGAATGAGTCCTGAAACTGTGGCTGGGACATCCCCAGTTCATAATCAAGAGTTCATGGGCTCGACACCTCAGCCACAGCTCCAAACCATTCCAACGTGGCAGCAGTGATAGCTTTCAAAGTGTAGTGGTGGTGGTTACAAATAGAGAGCCTGAGTCATCATTATACACTGCAAGTTCAAAACCCGTGATGGAGGTAAAAAGATAAGTTGCAAATCATTATTCACTGCCATGTATTATGGCATAATATCAACAAAGCATCTCAACATTAAACAAGTGCAAAGTGAACTTACAGTTGGGGCCGTGTTCAAGCAAACAAAAAATCAAAATCTGTGGCCTTTGAAGAAAGACTCAGAGAAAACGACGCCATGTGTTATGGCAAGAAAAACTATACACTTTCCTTCCTACCAAAAGCTCAAAAAAAAAGTTCTTTCCCATAGAACATGGCGGATTTCATTGCAAGATCATGGTTTAGAAACCAACAAGGGTGGCATTACAACAGAAAACCCTAAGATGCAAAGTGAATTGATGAGCAAATGCAATGTGTTTTAATCAAAACTGAAGTCCACAGAAAGATGAATTAAAAGCTATGTCAGTACCAGTGCATCGACATCCCTTCTACAAAGCCACATTGGTACTTTTAAGTGCCACGACATCTGCAACTGTCTTTTCTTTAAAGATGGTCATATCAACATCCAATTCGAAACAAACTGCAGTTACCTCCAAATCTCGGGTGTGGTTTCAATAGAGTCTATGTGTGGTGATGATGCCGAGTACTGGTTAGGGTTTTGTCCCTCTCGATTCGCTAAGTATGGTTTTAGGGTTTGGATATTATGTATTCGAATTAGGTTGATGGATTTAGAAAATAAGATGTATCATGTTAATAGACCTTAGGGGTGCTATTATTTAGGCCAGATTTGGGGGAGTTAATTATGGGTTTTGTGTCTTACTTATGGTAAGATGGTTTTGGAGGGAAGAAGATTTTGAAATTAAGCCATGTTGGCTATTTAGAGAGAGAATCTGCATATTCTAAAGGGGGTCAAATTTGGTGGAGATTGAGCTTAGTGAATTTCTACTATTCCTATAGCTGTGGATCTCTCATTTTTGTATCCTTTGAGTTGCAGATATTGGAGGAAAGGTTAAAAGTGAACTCATTGTTCCTTGATGCCTTGAATTCCTATTTGCAATCACATTCATCAGATTTTGATGCAGAATAAAGAAGATATTTTTGGCTCATACATATGGAGTTCTGATTCTATAATCCTATTTAATCTTTCTTTGCAAGTGTTGTTTTCATTGTTATCCAAGAGAAGTGAGTGTTTCTAAACTCCTTTTTCAGGTGATCAGTTATTTAAAACCTTGTATGGAAAATGTATGTTTGTGAACTATCTGAGCTATTTGTGGTTTAACCCTAGTAGTAAGGTTTGTTAACCTATATTTTGATTAGAGATTTGAAGGGTCAAACTTTTTATATGTGAGTTGGAGTTACTATTTTTGTCTTCTCATCATAAATCTGAATTCATTCTCGGTGTATCACCCCATTTCCCATTCAGTTTTAAAAAACTTTCTCCCTTTTCCATATACAAAATTACAAATCAGGAGATTGATATCCCATATTTTATCAGAACCGGCCTAGAATCTAGAGATTCCTCTTCATTCATAGTCTACCCACAGCTAGGAGAGGTTTCCATTGTTAGGATGGAATTGTCATGTAGCCCTAATGCCTGAGTTAGGGTGACAATTCTAAGCCTGAACAAGACCAACCTAGATAGTTGGTATTGAAGGATTGATAAATCTAGTGATTAGGTTACCCTTGGGGTTTTGGGGTTGTGAGAACCTTAATCAAGTCCTTCTACTACACTTGTGATAAGTGCAAAGCCTTGTGACCATCACAAAGATAACAATATAGGGTACCTTGCCCTATTGAGAGACCTTTGCCAAGCTTCCAGTTGCCCACTTTGCATCAAGGGGATACTAGAATATTTGCAATCCAAGGAACAATTAGCAAACATATTCATAAAGCCATTGCCTAAAGATACATTTGAGTACCTGAGAAAGAGACTAGGGGTCTGACCCTTGTCTACTGGTCACTAAGCTGACTAGGAGGCTGCATCAACCTACACATTATTAGAAGATTATTCATGTTGATGCAAGCAAAGAGATGGACTGCAAAGATCTATCAGTACATAACAAGGTACTTATCTACACCGAACGCTAGAGTTATTGTATTGTTGATGGAGAGGGAATTCAATGAATATATTATAAAAAAAATGATTGACTTTGGCATTGTTGTTAAAGGGAGAGATTTACTTATGGAGAGATGTACTTAATAAAAAAGGAGAGAAGTATTCAATGAAATATATTGTTGTCAAAGAGAAAAGAACTATCCATCAAGGAGAGGAATGCTCAAAGGGAGAGAAAACATCACAAAAAGAAACATACATCTAAGGGAGAGAATTGGAAAAGTTAACACTCCATATTTATCTAGAAAAGGGAGAAGAGATTCTACAACAAAGGGAGAGACAAAACCAGAAGTTGCTACATCTATCCAGTGAAGGAAATGAAGAATGAAGAAGGTACTCTGCAATAATCAAATCTAAGCTAGAAGAGCTTACCAAGAATCAGACATTTGAATTAGTTATAGAACTATAAGTTTGGTAGAGATTGATAAACTACAACTGATATATTTCATATTGTATTAGTAGCATGTAGTATGTTGCGATCAATGCCAAAGGGAGAGATTGATGAACTATAACTGATTGAATGTTTGAAGATGACAAAGTTGATGATCACCGAGCTGCAGAAAGTAAATGCAAGACATTAAAATTAGTTAATGTATTGTATTTTCACTGATGTCAACTTAATATGGTATGATTACTCATACTCATATTGTCACAACACTTAAAGATCTAAAGAGACAAAGTTTTTGTCGTCGGTAATCATACACTGAGTGATAGTGAACCCCAAGCACATAAGTCCACAGTCTTACCCAAGAAAGCATTACCGAGCTAACTACAGTTGTCACCGAACATAATTGAAGTTAATGCCTGAGCTATCTGGAGTAATCACTGAGCACAACTGAAGTTTTGAATGACAAGAACTGAAGTTAGGATAGGACAAAATAACTTAGCTGGCAGGAGCTAAAGATAGAGTTAACTTATTTTTTACTTTGTTTTTATCGGTCAGTTAAGAGATAAAGATAAGAAGGAGATTTAAAGCATGTTTTATTCCATAAACCAAGGAGAGATTTACGAAATAAAACTAAAGCAAGCATGGAGAGCTTTACGGATCAAGAAGTGATCAACGAAGAAAACAAGAAAGACAAAGAATGGTGAAATCATATCTATATAAAGAGACAATTAATTCATAAGAAATGGGGGGAAAAAGAGGAATGCAGAAGAGAATTATGGTGAAGATAGAAGTCTTCATACAAACCTGATCATAAAATCTGAAGAACAGAGCTAAAGAATTCTTCAAACACCGAGCAACAGAGAAGCAACAACATTAACCAAGCAGAAAGAAGTGGAGCAAAGGAATTGAATAGAACATTGATCAGAAATGTATTATGAGCTTACAATAGATCTAAACATCTGCAAGATTAAGTTGTATTTATGAATAGATCATATATTGTTTGAATTTAACCATTGATTCAGAAAATCTCTTAACCGAGTAGGATTTAACCATCCTTTATATATTGAGATACATCCCAAGGAGTATCAAAAGGTTTTTCTAGTTGACAACATAGTGAATGTCAGAGGTCAACAGACTTACCAATAGTTTTAAATCCTCTAACAAGGTCACACTTAATAGTGTGTTTTTAACCTTTAACAAGGTTGGCTCTTCATCGTGCTCACTTCAGAAGAGTGAAAAATTTGGGTTACCGGTCCCAAGTGGTTTTTCCCTTAATAGGGTTTCCACGTTAAAAATCCATGTGTCAAATGTGTATATGGTTCATTGCTTTGATATTTTTCTTTACACATTACTAAAACAAGATTGATCGATAAACACTAAGTCATTTACTATATTTCGATAAAGGCTAGAGTGCTATTCGGTAAAGCTTAAGAAAAAGGATAATCAGTATATTTTGAGCAATAGTTATTTGATAAGATTATTTAAAGGCCAATTCTTGTAGGACTGAAGATAACTAGAGGTTTTATATTTGTGGTATAAAGTTTTGGTTAGAATTATTGGATTAATTTTTGAGGCCACTGATTCACCCCCCCACTCAGTTATTCTAACAGACATTGTCTTAGAGTGATTACACAGAAAAGGTGTTGAATACGTCTCATATGCAAGATGCAAAACCCGCCAGTACACCTTTGCCTAGTCATTTTAAATTGTCCAAAGAAATGAGCCCTAAGACACAAGAAGGGATGGGTTACATAAATAAGGTTCCATACTCTTCAGTAGTTGGCACTTTGATGTATGTCATGGTAGGTACAAGGCCAGATATTGTACATGCAGTGGGAGTTGTGAGTTTGTATATGAACAATCTTGGAAAAGAGCATTGGAATGTAGTAAAGTGGATTCTCAATTATTTGAGAGGTACAAAAACCCAATCTTTATGTTTTGGAGGTTCTCATTCCACTTTACAAGGCTATGTCGATTCAAATTTAACATCAGCACTACAGGGTATGTTTTTACTGTAGATGGTACAACAGTCAGGTGGGTTTCTCGATTGCAAAAGGTTGTAGCACTCTCAACAATAGAAGCAGAATATGTTGTTGCTACAAAGGATAGTAAGGAGATAATTTGGTTGTAAAGATTTATTGAGGAATTGGGAAAGACACAAGAGCATAGGAGGCTGTATAGTGACAGTCTAAGTGCAATTCACCTTGCAAAGAACTCATCCCTTCAATCTAAGACCAAACACATACAACTTTGGTACCATTTTATACTCTCATTTTTATAGGATGGATAGTTGAAGTTGGAGAAGATACACACTAGCAAGAATCCTGTAGATATGTTGACTAAGGAAGTAACTCGAGAGAAACTGACTCTTTCTTAGTTTCTATTGGTCTTCAAGCTTGATCATAGTGGAAATGAGAAACAGTCCAATCCAGGTGTGTTAATCTAGTGGGATCTTCAGTCGTACCGGTGTTGCTACGGGATCAGTCTCCAAGTGGGAGATTGTTTAGTGTGGAGCCTGATCAGTCTCCAAGTGGGAGATTGTTGGTATGTGGTGACTGATTATTCTATATTGTACACTCTTTGCAAAAAACAATTGGGTTAACTCATTAAGCATTTCCATAGGTTAACTCGTTAAGCTTGGTTAACTCATCAAGTATTTCCCTAGGTTAACTCGTCAAGCATTTTTAGGGTTAATTGGTTAACCGACATTGGTAAAAGGCATATAAATATGTGGCAGTGTAATGTAGAAAGATTAGACTGTAATTTTCTCTTCGTTGGATAATAAAACAATTGGACGACTATTTTTCTGGTGGATGTATCCCATATAGGCTAAACCACGTTAAATCTTTGTGTTATTGTATTTTTGTCTTCTCTTAATTTCTGCATTATCTTGATATTTTTTATTGCTCACATCTGCCTAAACCCTAACAGTGTCCAAACTAACACTTACTAAAAATAGCAACTTGCATAAAATACTAAGTCCACGACAAGTTGCCCAAAATCACTCTATAAAGTATCGTTTAAATCTATTAATCTATTTGAACACATGAACGACATCAAAATAGTCCTCTAATCTTACTAACACCACCCAAAAAGCCAATACCAACTGCAGTACAAGAGAAACTCAAGTAGACATTGCAGAGGTGGATCCTAATTTTGGCACGTTCTTTAAATTTTGTGGTGATTTGTTTGTGCATCTTTTGCTTTTAATTTGATCAAGTCTAGAAAAATTAAGGTGATCACTATTAATAAAACTTTTGTGGCTAGTAGTGATAGGAATGGTCTTAAATTAGAGCCTTTTTAGCCATATGCACATGGAGAATCTCTCCATGTTAAAGTGGAGAAGGTGAATGTTTAAAATTTAAAAATCTCAAAAGTCCTAGAGGGGAGTATGGTAGTGTAGAAACTCATAGCTTGATTGGCAAATTTGAATTTTGGATGTCATCATGTCTTCTCACAAATTTTGGCTATTGAGCTTGCATGAGCTATTTTTGATTCAATTGTAGTTTTGTGATCTATTGAGGAATTTAAGATTTATTTTTCTAGATGTTGTTAAGATGTCTATTTTGTAGTCTCTATTGATGTTCAGAACATAGTTGTTGGATGTTAGTGATATTATTCTATTAAAGGTTTTTGTTTATTTGTTGGGTCTTTTCTTATTTCTATGATATGTTTTGATTGAATGCAAGCATTTTCTATTTTTGATCGGTACTGTTGACCATGCCTTTCTTTAGGCAAATTGTATTTTGTTGCATCAATTTTGTCCAGAATGTCGTGCTTATATGACTGTTAGCCCAAGGGTAAGGTAGGTTGGATTCTCAAGGGGAGTTGTTCTCACCTCTTCTTTCCCTTTCCTAGACTTCAACTTGGTAATATGTAAGCCCAAGATAAGGTTGGTTGGATCGCTAGACTGGGCCACTAAGATACACTTTGTGTACCCAAAAAAAATTAATACATTCTCAACAAAACCATTTGACAATAGGTAGGTTGGATTCTTGGGCTTACATATTACCAAGTTGGAGTCGAGGAAAGGGCGAGTGTAGAGAGAACAACTCCCACTGAGGATACAGCCTGCAAGCAGTCCCCCCTCTTAAATCAGGGAAGGAAGTCAAACTCAAGACCTATGGAGAGCAAACCCACAGCCCAAGCCAACTCATCTACCCGTTCAGACTTTTAAAAAAATCCATTAAAATTTTTAAGGCAATGTGATTGATAGAAGCTTAGCCAAATTTTGTAGCATTTCTCTTGCCTGTGCCAAAATGATGGCTTTGGGACAGCACACGTACATCATCAAAATGTCAGAAAAGATAAATATTTTGTCAAATATTTTGTTTTGAATACTCTGGTCACCATGCACATGAAATGTAGAATACAGAGTTCCTGTTGAAAAGCATTAAAAAAAATGTGGAATCATAGCACGCCCGAATTGCTTAATGTAGCACTTTAAAGATAGATCATCTCATGAAATGTAATGATGACGGATAATGCACAAAACAGGTCCATTGAAAATGCTTTAGGAACCCTCAATTGAATGCAATTCTTGGGTTTTAAAGTCAAAGTTTATGAGTTTTATTATCATTCCCTTTTTCCCTGCACCAAAAGGAGAAGTTTGGATCAATTTTATGCAAAGTTGAAGGAATCGACTTAGTGAATAAGAGTGACAGATGAGTTCCATATTCAAGACATTAAATTATTGTTGAAGAAGCAAAGAAAGAGAATAATTTGTTGGTAATCATAATGGAAAAATAACAATTTCATTTGGTTTATTTAACATCGAACATGTGGGACAGATGTAGCTGGGAAAGATTTCTTTATTTATATGACTACAAATGGTGTTGCTAGACAAGCGCTTTAAGAAAAAGATAGAATGTGCGAATGTTTTGATTAGTCAATGTTGTCAATGAATTGGATTCTTTCATGCTCTCATCCAAAGACCAAAATTAGCCACCTCATGTTCATGCCAAGTTTTCAATATATTTATCAAAGAATAAAGGAAGAGGATTTCTTTTCAATTGAAAGATTGCAAAAACAATGATAATTGGGCTCCATAGGATGAGAAGATGATCAGTGGAGCATGTACCTGTTGTCAATCAGGATTGCACCATTAGCTTGATATGGTATCTAGATATCCTGTTGAAACATGGAAACGTTCCCGTTGATGGGGTTGAGAATGAATCTCCAGATTCTAGGTCGGTTCCTCTTAGGTTTAGAATATCACTTGCACAAAATTACTGAATATAGGGAAAAGGGGAAAGAGATGACCTAATGGATCCTAAAACTATAGAGGTGATACACCAAATATGATTTGTAACTTGAATCAATTCATCACATATTTCAAGAAATAACTATGGTTCTCAATACCCAGACAATCACCCAACTACAAAAGTGTTTCTATGTAAGGATCTGAAATATTTTGCAGAGGTAGGGAAACAATGCTTCACCAAATCAATGCAAAAAT
>MU225553.1:9072275-9099729 GCA_018584345.1 Thuja plicata | reverse complement strand
TGGCTGAAAGGTCCCATGCTTGTAATGCATGCATGCCCCCTCGACAGCCTCCTCTTGTCCACCGATCTTCATGTCTTCGCCCGTCCATGATCTGGATGAAAGGTTTCAAACATGTAATGTACGTTTGGCCCTTCAACATCCTTCTCATTGTCTTCGCCTGTCCATGAGTGTCCTCCGGTCTTGGACTGATTTTCCCTAAATCTGCACATGAAACAAATGATGTTAAGAAAATAAGTGCCCTTTCTGTTTAAGACTCAGCTTTTCTTTCCTCTTGTAGCTTTATGACCTTGTCTTTTGATTTATGATTTTGAAGTGTGATCACGTAGAGAATTAGAAGATAGTTTATCCCTTCTCCATTGCTCAGTTCCAACGAACTGACCCATTTTATCTTTCTTCTTTTGCAGGATTATTTAGAAAACTTTGGGATGAGGGACCGAAGATGCCGCAACGTTCAACTCTCCACGAAACACCAGGCAATGGGGGCCTAACCTGTCTTCTTTTCTCCCTTTTTTTACATTTACAAAAATGTGAATTGTTCTTTAGTTCCTGCATTCAATTCATGAAACTGAAATGCATGCCTGCATTAACCTACTGCCACGGGATGTGTGGCTTCATATGAATTTCTCATTTGTACATCTTTGAAAGGTACTTTTCATTCATGTTTTTAAGAGCAACCACTGTTTGTGTGGTTAATTTAAAGTTGTACTTTCATGTCTGAAATGCAAGCATATCTTTCATTATCTGTTGAGATAAAAAAATATGAATATTGTTTTACTCAAAATTGAAACAAATGCACCTTAAGTTTGTTGTCTGATATTTACAATTCTTTTGCTGATTTGTACCTTCTTTTTCTAAATTCTTAGCATTCTGAAATTTTAAAACAGCAACTCTAAAATTCAAATTTGAACAGAAAACACTTGTCAGTTTATCGATTTAGTGTGAACTAAAATGATAATAGTACCTAAAGGACAAGTTTTTGATAAACGACTAGCTCATGGATTGGAAGAGGACAAGTTCACAGTTTGACATTTCCAACATGTAAATTTTGAAGTTGCCTTTTATAAATTTCTAACTTGCCTTTTGTAAAAATGATTCCAAATATGAAGTCGGTGAGTTATCTGATACTAAGGAAACTCATGAAGAAGAGAAGACGGCACCCAAGGTCAAAAACAACAAGCTTCGTATGAGGAATTATAGACCGGTATGTTTCAATTGTCACAAGGAAGGACATACTGCTAATGTTTGTTGGTCTAAACCTAGTCCATATGTTCCTAGGTTTGCAAATTCTTTTGGTAGATTGGTTGGTAACAATGCTAGATCAAATTTTTTTCAAGGTAATTGTTATTAATGTAACAAGTATGGTAAACAGACTAATGAATGCAGAGCTAGAATCAACAATGTAAGTCCATCTGTGAACTGGAGAAGTCCCCACCAAAGGGAGAAATTCACTTATTGTAATTGGATGTTTTAAAATGGGTCTGGTTTTCCAGAAAAAGGCAATGTAAATGCTAACTTCAAAGTTATAGGCTATTGCCTCTTTGTAAAAGTAACTTATGTCACTGATTGTAACTAAAGTTGGATTTTAGGCTTTATCATTGTAAAAAATAGGTAAATCCTAGCTTATTTTTAAAAAAGTGGTTACTCTAAGCAATCACTTGGTAGTTATGATAAGTAGTTATCCTAAGTAGTTATCCAACGTGGTTACAAGGTTGTTACTCTGTGAGCCTATAAATACAAGATGATTTGTAATGTAAAGGGGGGGACTTCTCACGGGGGGGAAACTCTAGTAAATTTTGTAGTAGAGAAACTTTTTGAGAACTTTAATATTCACATTTTGTACCTAAAGGCTTTTAAACTTGTAGATTTTCAAAAGGATAATGATGAATGCATTTCATTTGTGTGTCTTAAACATATTTCTCAGTTATTATTATCAATTTCTCATATGTTATATTGATAATCCCTTTGTGTACTTATGTGATCTATTAGTCTTCAGTAGTGTTGTTTTCAATTTTGCGTTCACAAAATTGGACAACCCTACGCAATTTTGTTATGGATTGGTGGGTGTTTCCTCTAAGGTTTTAATGCTCTTAATGATGTCTGTCTGAGGCAACCAGTCATCCCTTGATATGACTTGGATTTTACGTCTTAAGAGAATTGTTTTATGAAGGTTCTTGTCAAGCTTATCACCTTATTGTTTGTTGAAATGAGTTTTTTCTTCTCTGTCGACAAACACTTGACTTTTGTAATCTTCAAGTCTTTTTTTCATTTTTCTTAGTTTTGTGTTTAGTTTTTAGTCTTGTTTTTTACTTAGGATTGTAGCATTTTGAATTCTGCTCATTTTGAGCTATCTTAGGCCTCCATCAAAGTTGTCTGGTTAAAGATATTAAGGTTTTAAGCATGTTGCAGGTGGGTTTTTTTGTCTGATTGCATATTTTTGTTAAAATCCCTCAAAAGTGGGAGGTTTTGTTAGAAATTGCACGAAGTAAAATTGTCAATTATATGTAAAGTGGGTTTAGAACCCCACTTTAAAATTTCACATCATTCTGAGAAGTTTTACTTATAGTTTTAAATGGTTTAAATACGTGGTGGTGGACTTTTTAAGTCCTGCATATTATTATTATTATAAATATAAGTTAATATAAAGATTATACTTTTTATGCAACTAAGTGGGGTTTTTGTTTATCATTGTATGTCATCATAGTGCAAATCTTCATTAAAACTCCACTATCAATATTTCAAAATGCATAAAGGTGGACTTTTTAAATGCAAAAACATGTAAATTAACATGTGAAAGTGGGCTTTTCATATGCATTTGCATATTAGAAATTCATTTTTATACCCTTTCAAGTTAAAAGGCTTCATAGTGACAAATTTTAACCCAAATGCACATGCATTTCATTCCAAAAAGCCCGTGTTTAAGTCTTTATGCCTTGAGTGGCGAATTTAATCCTAAATGCATATTGTAAATACATGTTATTCGAAACATGTATTTGATACCAAAAAGTGTGTTTAACGTCATGGTGGCGAATTCCAAAAGGAATGCATATGTTTTAAAGCATGTACAGTCTTTGCCATAAAACTCATCATTAACTTCATGGTGGCGATTTTCTATTCAAATGCATGTGCAGTTTGTGTTTAAAAACATGTTTTATTCCACTCATGCCTTCATTTTAGGAGAGACCTCCATGGTGGCGATTTTTAGAGTTTTTACATGCTTTTCAAACACATACAATATACCTGCATTTTTCTCCAAAGGCTCGTCTAGGGCACGTTTTCATGTTGGACGGGTTTCTACAGTTTGAATGTAGGTTTTAAAAATTGCATTTTGGTTCCAAAGGTCCATCTAGGGCATTCAAAGGCATTGGCATATTTTCAAAATTATTTTCTCTTCTAAAGACGTCATTTTTGTTCACCTTTGCATCTACATTAGAAATCTTCTTGAGAGTTAATTACAAGGTTTGAATTCTTCAAATCAGTTGCTATTTTATTGCATTATTGTTCTCTATTTTGTCCATTTGTCAAGAACATCATCTTGACTCATGAAAATGTGGATTTGGCAAGAAGGATGCATCAAACTCTTTGTCTATAAAGCTTCAAAACTTGTGATCATTTCTAAATCCGAAAATCATTTGAATTTATTTCAGGTTGGCTCCAAATTTGGAAGACTTGCTATTCTTTGCATTTCTCAAAGGAAGGTAAGATGCTTTTGCATTTTCTTTATTAGTTTTTCTTGTATATGTAAATCTTTCATTTCTCTTTCAGATTTACATGTTTGTATTGTTTTAGTTTGTATCTTCTTTCTTCTGTCTTCATTTCTTTAAGATGCATATGCAAAGAATTCATCTATCTTACATACGTAGTCGGGACTAAAAACCCCATTCTTGATATGAGATATTTCAAAAAAGAAAGAAAAAAGAGCCAAGTCATTCCCAATATGCAATGTAGACCAAAAATCCCAACTCCATGCTTATATGTCAAAGAAGAATGACTTCTAATGAGACATAAAAGCTTCCCAATATGAAAATTGAACCGAAAAGACACTTTCATGCTTTATTGGCTTTAAATGAGTTGCAAATGTTTTCTATAAAAACACCATCATGGATATAATCCATCTTCCATGCTCATTTTTATCATTTCAAAGCTTGATGTTCGCACATGCACTGCTCCCAAAAAAACCTATTTTTGGTTTTTCTCTCCATTTTTAAGAGCTGATTTTACTCAAAATTAGTTACTATTTGTTGCTCCAAAGCTTTCCAGTTATATTCCCCACTTGCGCACTTCCGAATCTGCATCTTTGAATAAAATAAATTCTCTATGGATCCATCTTATGATGATGTACTTATATTTGGGATTTCCATGTAACAATTGCCCATGCACACGTGCTTGCCATGTCCGGCAAAGCTATTGCGTCCAAAGGAAAAGAAAAGAAAGAGATGAAGTATCAGTATGATAAAACTTCAAACTCCATTCCTCCTTCACAGGTTTCTTCATATTGTGATGAGATCTGAGATACCAAGCTTGTTCATTTGGATATGGAAGACTTTTTGGAAAGAGTTGAAACAAATGCAAAAAATTACTTGCATAGTATCTAGCAGAGTTATATCCACATGGTATCGACTTTCCCCCTTGTTGTCCTAGAACTAGAGTTCATCTCAACATGTGCCAGGAACTTTGATTACAATTCCAGAACCACCAGGGACCAAGATGGGAATACCATTATGAGTCTAGATTCGGACACCATAGATCAAAATTTCAAAGTACCACCCACTCTCGTTGTCATTAACATATCGAAAGAAAAGGCTTTGGCAAGATGGGATGAAAATAAGCATTACTGCATAAAGGATGTTAATAATCATTGGTTGATCAATAAGAGACTCAATCTTTCCAGATGGCCAAAGAGTATGCATCATTCATAATTCAAAGAAGAGATTCATGATCTCATTACATTTCTCATCAGGATTGCGGGGCTAAAAGAATCCAATATCTTTGAGCCTTGGATGTATAGGTTCATATATGTTATAATCAGGTCCAAATAGAAGATATTCTAGGGAGAAATAATTAGTGACATCTTGTGCAAGCAGTTGTCTCAAATTTCTTCTACTTGTACATTCTACATGAACTTGTACTTGGTGTATATCAATGTCGCCCTTGGATCATTTTATGTGATTTTTGACTTGAAAACTAAAAATTCACACCATGCTTAAACTAATACTGTTGTCCTTTACTTACTAATTACTATGCAGTGCTGGCTCACAATAAAAGGTTCCATGAATGATCACATGCCCCTTTAATACTGTATTTATATTTTCTCTTGATCTGAATCACTCCTCCCACTAACATGCTGGGCTTGAACCCTTGTGGGAGCCACATTTGCATCCACATGTCGGTGGTAGGAGTGACGCTGCACAGGAAACAAACTCATTAGCAATAAACTGGTTCCTTCTTGGATTTTGGATATAAATGCGTATGCAGGAAATAGAATGATGAGATTGTTGGCCATTGCTTAGATCATATTGATCTAACCCATTTTAACTTGCAGGATTTGGAGCGGAAAAATGGAAAATGAAGCAGCAGAATCAAAGGCTCGGAAAAACTTCAACGCAGCCAGTCATTCCAGGCAATGGCTGGCAACCATGACTCATTTCATTTATGCATTTGCATTTATGTTTATAGATCAGATTTCAATTCTTCTATCTTTGGTTAGTTTCATGGCCTGTGTGAAACGTAATGAACAATGATAAACAAATTTACATCTTCAGAAAAGATATCTGGTGTATATTTGCTTTTTCTGTGATAGATTTTACTTTTCGTCATAAAATGCAATTCATGCTCGTAGAATGAAACAAAAGGCTATCATAGGCATTAAGCATGATTTCTTTTAAAATAAACAAACAGTCCCAGCCAGCATGGCTATACCAATTTGACCTTAAAGTGAAATTGGTAACATGTCCTATTTTACTTTTGGAATGCCTTCTGGAGATCATTTAGGACACTTTGATTTAAACTTACTATTTTTAGTAAGCCACTTGGATGTTTTTCTCATACTTACTATTTATAGTACCTCATTGGGGTGATCAGTTGGCATCATATCTATATTTGGAAAGTGGAGGGATTATTCCCATGAGTTGATATTGGAAATTATAAATGATTTAATGATTTAAGTTAAATTATTAAAGTTAAAACAAGTTTAACTTTAATAATATTAATTATATTAGATGACTTTATAAACGAACCTTGTCTTCCTTCAAGAGCATGTTATGAGAACATTATATTGAAGCCATTTCTTCTTGTTGATGATAGTCAGTGACTTATTTCTAAGGATGAAAACCCTTAGGAAGTTGAAGCTTGGATGCAAACCCAAAATTCTAAGTAGAGTGGATTTATATCAAAGTCCACCATTGGATTTAATGCATAAGTTTGGATTCACAAGTAGCTGAGACAGTGACCATTTGAAGAGCAGAAGAAAATATGGTGAGTCGTCTAATTCTGAATGGCATAGATGGTCGAACGAGAAATGAGGTAAAAGCTATAGTGTTAACGCCCAGTTTGATGGTAATCTTCCTCCATCAATTTCCCTGCTCTAGCAGCCCAGCAAGACGCCTACCCCAAGTTATTTCTGATGTAAGCTGAGACAACCTCTTTATTTACATTTTGAAATACACATATGAGAAAGGAAGACCTGTTTATATCTCTGTCAATCTGTCCTATAAGTCTGTAGCAGATGTTCATGTTAAGGCAGCATTTAAATACCTGATTGTAGATCGTATACAAAAAGTATAACAAAATGCCTCTATTCAATCTATGAACATTTTCAGTATGGTATGTCAAACAAGTGTTTGTTAAAATGTTGATGCTTAAAGCATGGTTATTTTGGTGAAGTTTAGCTTGGCTACTAAGTGTTTGGGTTTATGTTTTCCTAATACAAGTAAAATATCAGATTTCTATTATTATATGTAAAGAGCCTAACCCGGCTCTCCAATAGTTTGGAAATACTTGAAAGCACAAACAAGAAATCTTTCCGAAATAGAATGCTTTATTACGATAACAACAATTGTACTTCTCAATTAACTGATTCGCTTGTTCCCAGCATTATTACTTATTGGATGCAAAGACTGGAAATTTTGTACATTTTAATTATTTAACCAAGTAATGAGAAGAATGGAACCTGGATTGCAATATATTGATCAATCAAAGATTGGTGATCAACCCTTCACAAGACCGGCAAGAAGCAGTCAGCAATTCTTTATGTGGATGGTTGGTAGTCGATGACACTTGGCACAATTGTCGTAAGCACTGCTGCAACCCGCACGGCTATCTCCAGCATGGCTAATCACTGCCCATGCTAGATGGCAACAATTAATATGCCACAACTTCCACCAATCTATCTGCTCAAGAACTGGTCCATGCATTTTTCAGCCAACCCGCGATTTGTAACAAAGCCCGCGTTTCATAGTCAACGGCTTTTGGAATGTGTGCTAAAGGCGTGAACCATAAACTCCAATGGCGTCAGTGATATCAGATGATTCCCTCTGTGGCTAGCATAAACAATACTCTAATCTCAGTAAATTTTGATGAAAACACTGATTTAGACCCCTTGTGCAGGCCTCGGTTCAAACTGAATCCGACGTAGAATTCAGAATTCTCTCCAGTTCGTATGCAACAGCACGAAGGAGGAAAATTGATCATACAACAGCGATCAATCAGAGATTAGTTCCAAGAAGAATCAGTCTTCTGTAACTAATTTGACCCTCATACATCAGCAAGGGCTCAAATAAAAGAGACAATTCTCCAGACCACGTTTTGAATAAAATATATTTGATGATCAACTTCACAAATGAGCTCGAATATATAATTCCTCGGACGCAAGAGTTTCTAAAAACCATTTCCAGTTAACCAGTCTTCAATATGTCAACTTCTAAAAATAATTATAATAATAAAGTATTATTATTATAATACTATAGTCAATTTAATAATTAATATCAATTATACCTCCGATGACGATTCTTGCATCCACTGTTAAAATAGCTTATCGACCTGGTCTTCAACTGCACTGCCAGAAATAGTAACTGGCCTCCAACTGACTTACTATAAATAGTAAGTCCAAAAATAGAAAGTCCAAAAATAGAATCTGAACGCTAAGACCCTCAAAGCATACTGTCAACTCACAAGGGTCGCGCTGATGAGTTGACCATATTCAAGTTTCCAGAACCTGCTAATTCGGGGACATCATAGTCCACCCTCCCTGAAATTGCTTGTCCTCAAGTAATCACAAACTAGGGTGCTGCATAATATCCTCAGCCTCCTGAGTGGCATCCTCGTCAGGTAACCCCTACCACTTGACCAAGTATTCCCGGATAGTCCTCCGGTGCAACTGTCTCTCGCGTATATCCAAGATGGCCTCGGGTATCAATTCCAATTTTCCCTTGTCATCCAGGGGTGGTAATACAGCAAAAGGAGTCACAGTTCGGCCTAAGGCCTCCTTGAGATGCGAAACGTGAAACACATTATGTACTCTGCTGTCCTCAGGTAATTCTAGCTCATAAGCCACCTCTCCAACATGTCGAACCACCCGAAATGGCCCATAGTACCGCGACTTGAGATTTTTTGCCCCACTCTTCTTGATAGAAGACTGCCTATAAGGCTGCAGCATCAGATAAACCATGTCCCCAACCTCAAAAGAATGAGCTATTCTCTTCTGATCCGCATACTATTTCTGCACATTCTGTACTCTCTGTATTTTGTCCTTCAATGCCCTCATAATATCCTGACTGTCCTGCAATAACTCTCCTGCACTAGGCACCCTGCTGTCACTACACAGTAAATCCACAAAATTTGGGGGATCATAGCCATACAAGGCACGAAAAGGGGACATTTGTATGGTCATGTGAAATGTGGAGTTATAACAATACTCGCACATATGTATCCACTTAACCCAAGCCCTCTGCTGTGATGAGACGTAATTCTGTAGATAGCCTTCCACCCACTTATTGACAATCTCTGTCTGGCCATCAGTCTACAAATGATAACTGGTACTCGGTGTCAACTTTATACCACATAACCTAAAGGTCTCTTTCCATAAGTGGCTCATAAAGTGACTATCTCAGTCACTCACAATGTTCCGGGGTAAGCCATGCATCCTAAACACCTCCCGAAAGAATAACTCTGCCAGCTGCACTGCGGAATAAGTAGTGGTGATAGGGAAAAGATGTGCGTACTTCGTGAGCCTGTCCACCACCATGAAAATGCAATCCCGTCCTTAGGCTTTGGGAAGCCCCGCAATGAAATCCATAGAAATACTCTCCCATTTCCGTTCAAGAATGGGGAGTGGCTGTAACAACCTGGCGGGGTAAGTGTGCTCTTGTTTGTTCTGCTGACAAACAGAGCATTTGCTAACATATCGTTGAACATCTCCCTTCAGTCCCTTCCAGGTAAACCTCTCCCGAATCTTCCTATAGGTTTTAAGGATGACCCGCCATAGGTGTGTCATGGAAAGCCCGGAATATAATCTCTCGGACCCCCAATCCTGCAACAAGGAAAATCCTCCCCTTATAAATGATCAACTCATCCACCAGGGGATATCTGTCGTCCTGGATACTGCCATCAATAACGCATGTTTCCCATGTATCCCTGGCATACTCAGCTAGGATCAAATGCCTCCAAGCCTCAGAAACCTCGGTAAGTGAGCACAGGTGGGGTCTCTGTGACAGAGCATCGGCCACCACATTCTGGGTTCCTTTGATATAGGTAATATCAAAGTCATATGACTGCAACTTACTCACCCATTTTTGTTTCCTCTCATTAAGATCTCGCTGCCCAAGAAAATGTTTCAGACTATTATGGTCAGTTTTGATGCAGAATTTACTTCCTACCAAGTACTATCTGAATTTGGCCAAGGCATGCATAATGGCCAACATTTCCTTATCATACACACTAAATTCTCTCTAGGACCACGTATTTTCTGACTCTCAAAAACAATGGGATGGCGATCCTGGGATAATACTACTCCTATACCCTCTCCTGAAGCATCGCAGTGTAAATCAAAATATCTCAAAAAATCTGGTAGTGCCAAGACTAAACAAGTAGTCATAATAATCTTGAACCTCTCAAAGCACTCCTACGCCTGCGTGGTCCACTGAAAAGCACCCTTACGTGTCAAGTCTGTAAGGTGGGCAGCATTTCTAGAAAACCCCGCCACAAATCTGCGGTAGAAAGCACATAATCCAATGAAACCTCTCAACTGTGTCAGGGTCTCTAGCGTGGGCCAATCTAAAATGGCGCAGACCTTATCAGGATCCATACGCACACCATCTACACTAATGATGTGTCCCAAATAGAGCAGCTCTGTCATTCCCAATGCACACTTAGATTCCTTGGCATATAAGGAATCCCTCTCCAATATACTCAATACTGTGTCCAGATGTGCCACATGGTCATCCCAAGTCTTGCTGTAGACTAGGATGTCATAAAAAAAAACCAGTACTAAACCTTCTCAGCTGGCTGTGGAATACCCTATTCATCGTGGACTAAAAAGTGGTCGGTGCATTTGTCAAACTGAAGGGCATGACAAGGAACTCAAAGTGCCCACAGTGACATCTGAAGGTTATCTTTTCTATATGTTGTTCCCGAACTCTGATCTGGTGATACCCAAACCTCAAATCAATCTTTGAGAAACACTGTGCTCCATGCAACTCATCAATCAACTTGTCAATCCGTGGAATGGGGTATCGGTTCTTAATAGTTCTCATGTTTAGCATCCAATAATCAATACACATGCGCAAGGTGTCGTCTTTCTTCTTCACTAGAACAACTGACGAAGCAAAGGGGGATTTACTCGGCCTAATGTGCCCCATCTTGAGTAACTCTTGTATTGTCTTTTCGATCTCATCTTTCAGCCATTTTGGATGCTTGTAAGGGGTGATCATAACGGGCTTGGTGCCCTCCTCCAACTCTATAATGTGCTCAATTCCCCTATCCAGAGGTCTACCCGTAGGTAAGTCTCTAAACACCTTATCATGTTTAGTTCTCAACTGCAGAATGTCAGGGTGATATGTGAATTTATCTGCATGGTCTAATGATGGCACAAACCTACACTCTACCACCCAGTCTACCTCATCCTCATGACGTACCAAACGCTGCATCTGCCTGAGTGAAATCTGCTTGAGCCCCTCCTCTCTGATGGCCTTAAGTACTTGTGGTTTTCCCTCTGAGATAAACCTTATCTCCATCTTCTCTGTACTGATGTGGATGCCCTTAATAGTATGTAACCAGGCCATCCCTAAAACCAAATATGTACCACCCATATCCACTACATAGAAGTCTTCCTTAAAGGAATAAGTTCCCAGTTTGACTGGTAAGTCAGTCACCATCTTTTTACACTTCAAAGCGTAACCATCTGCTACCTGTACCCTCAATCTAGAAAATCCTCTGTCTGGATACCTCTGCGAGTTACCAAACGAGCGTCAATAAAATTATGCGTGGCTCCAGTATCAAAAAGAGCAATCACCCTCTGTCCAGCTAGTAGACCATGTAATCTGAAATCCCCCTCTTTCTTCATACTGGAAAGATATGCCACCTTGAGGTGTGATGTATCACCCTCTTCCTCTGTGTACCCCTCAGCTCCCTAAAGGCCTTGTCCCTCATCAGTCAACTCCTCTGTGTACTCAAGAACATCCTCATCATCATAAAACCACTCCATCATCCTGTGCTTACCCTGGGGTTTCATAGGACAATTATGAGTAACATCATACGGCCCCCGACAATAAAAACAAAGTTTCTTCCTCCTTAAATCATTAAGTGTTTCCTAATCTAAGGGTGCTGCCATAGGACGTTTAGATTCTGATTTTTCTTCCCTTCTTGGGCATGTCCTATCATAAGGTGGTCCTGAAGGTCTTGCAGCAAACTGTCTCTTGGGTGTAGAAGCCTCAAGATCTCTAGCCTTCTTCATGACCTCATGCAATGATAGGGGATCTAGGGATTTAACCCATCCTCATAGTGGTTCAACTAGTCCCTCCAGGAATAGCATCACCCTCCTCCGCTCTGAGATGTCGTACACCATCACTGATATGCGCTAAAACTCACTAATATAGGCCTCTAGGTTGGCCATCTGTCGTAACTGAGCCAACTCCCTGAAATAGACCTCAGGATCTTTCCTGTTGAAGTGCTCAATCAGTCTATCCATGAACTCCTGATAGACAGTAATCTGATCATGATGTAGTGACCTTAGTCCGTGGTACCACCTGTCTTGTGCGGATCCATCCAAGTGTAAAACTGCAAATCTAATAGCATCCATCTCGGTCATCAGACGCAGTGCAAGGTAGGTATCGAGCTTGTGGATCCAAGCCCTAGCAGTGACCCTACCTCTGCCATCAAAGTGTGCTAGCGTCAACTTGCTAGCTACCTGTCTCAGATCATTATTTCCCATCCTCTGTCTATCCTGTGCAGGTCTTCCCCTAGCATGTTCTCATTTCTGAGTTAGATAACGGTCAAAATTTAAATTTTGTTTTAAAGCTGGAGGAAGGGCGTCCCATTCGGCATAGTGTTAGACTATATCGTCAGCAAAAGGGGCACTCTCATCATCAACACTAGTTGTGTCAATCTCTGGCCTCATAAATCTAGGCCCTTGGGGCCTAAACTGATCTTTCCTATCACCTGTCCTGTCAGCTCTATCATGTCTCAGGGTCCGAGGCTCATAATCTCTGTGTCGATCATCAACCCGTGACTGATGTGATGCGACAAAAGCATCACGTGATCTCTCCCTGCTCTGACCTCTAGGAAGAGTGAACCGTCTCAATGTGTCAGAAATCTCATGTAATACATTAGCTACATGATGTTGGCCTGCGGCTAAGTTCCTGAAGGTTTCCCTAGCCTCTCTGTCTATATCTGCCTCAGTGTGCCCGGCCTGGCCTGCTGAGCCACCTGCATTATTATCCCCACCTAGCACCGTACCAAACTGCATATCTAGATCATCTACGTTTGGTGGAGGCGAATGGCCTCGCCTGTAATAATGTCTGCCAGGAATGAATCTCCTGTCGTCTACCATAAATAATTCTCCAAATAATAATAAAAATTAATGGACCCGATTTCCTTGCAGGCTGGCAGGAAACCGCTTTGATACCACTGTAAAGAGCCTGACCCGACTCTCCAATAGTTTGGAAATACTTGAAAGCACAAACAAGAAATCTTGCCGAAATAGAATACTTTATTATGATAACAACAATTATACTTCTCAATTTACTGATTCGCTTGTTCGCAGCATTATTAATTATTGGATGCAAAGACTAGAAATTTCATACATTTTAATTATTTAACTAAGTAATGAGAAGAATGGAACCTAGATTGCACTATATTGATCAATCGAAGATTGGTGATCAACCCTTCACAAGACCCGCAAGAAGCAGTCAACAATTCTTTATGTGGATGGCTGGTAGTCAATGACACTTGGCACAATTTCCGTAAGCACTGCTGCAACCCGCGCGGCTATCTCTAGGACGGCTAATCACTGCCCATGCTGGATGGCAATAATTACTATGCCACGGCTTCCACCAGTCTATCTGCTCAAGAACTGGTCCACGCATTTTTTAGGCAACCCGCGATTTGTAACAAAGCTTGTGTTTCATAGTCAACGGCTTTCAAAATGTGTGCTAAAGGCGTGAACCATAAACTCCAACGGCGTCAACGATATCAGATGATTCCCTCTGCGGCTAGCATAAACAATACTCTAATCTCAGTAAATTTTGATGAAAACACTGATTTAGACCCCTTGTGCAGGCCTCAGTTCAAACTGAATCTAACGTCGAATTCAGAATTCTCTCCAATTCGTATACAACAACACGAAGGAGGAAAATTGATCATACAACGGCGAACAATCAGAGATTAGTTCCAAGAAGAATCAGTCATCTATAACTAATTTGACCCTCATACATCAGCAAGGGCTTAGATAAAAGAGACAATTCTCCAGACCAAGTTTTGAATAAAATATATTTGATGATCAACTTCACAAATGAGCTCAAATATATAATTCCTTGGATGCAAGAGTTTCTAAAAATCATTTCCAGTTAACCAGTCTTCAATATGTCAACTTCTAAAAAGCATTATAATAATAAAGTATTATTATTATAATACTATAGTCAATTCATTAATTAATAACATATTGTTATTAATTATTATCAATTATACCTTTGATGACGATTTCTGCATCCACTGTTAAAATAGTTGATCAACTTGGTCTTCAACTGCACTGCCACAAATAGTAACTGGCCTCCAACTGACTTACTATAAATAGTAAGTCAAAAAATAGAAAGTCCAGAAATAGAATCTGAACGCTGAGACCCTCAAAGCATACTGTCAACTCATGAGGGTCGCACTGATGAGTTGACCATATTTAGGTTCCCAGAACCTGCTAATTCAGGGACATCACATTATACAAGCATTTGACAAAATTCCTATGCAAAGGATTTGTATTTTGTAATGTGTTTGGTGGCTCAAGAGCTCAGAAATTTCAGATCAGACCTTGTACCTCAACTGTTTGACGAAATGCCTATGACACAAAACTAAAATTTAAGGATGGAACATGTCATGTCCCTTTTCTAGAGTGGACATCAGAGATGGAGGATTTGGCCTATCAACGGAGTCTCATAGGCTAGCAAAGATGGATAGGGACTCATTCAGTGCATACAATGACCGGATTTTGGCCTTACAGGCAGTTTGGAGCCAGTTTGGAGCAGTTCCTAGATTTTAGGGGATATCCCTAAATTTTAGGAGGTCGTGACACTTGTCAGTCGTGAGGTTATTCATGACCCTTTAGTTGGTGTCAGTTTCAGTACGACATGATTGATTTCCTAACTTCTAGGAGCATCCCTAGATTTTAGGGATGGGACTGCTAGTTGACCCATCTTGTTCGGCATCAGTCACAGACAGGTGACATGGTCAGGCTCATGTTTATTTGGTTGGTTTGGGCTATCAGAGGCAAAAAGGGAAATATTTTAATATATTTAAATATTTCCTAAGTCAATGATTAAATAATTTATAATAAGGCTATTTTAATAGCCATTTTGGAGTAATAACAAAATAATTGCTTCATTTGGTCAGGGATGCTTTCGTGTGATAGCTCGTTTGAAAGGTCTCGAATTATTATAAAACATTTTCACTATCCGGAGACCTTTTGGTGCCTTGAGTTATAACATTTTTAATAAAATATTGTTTTCCTATAGCATGGACACCTTTAATTGGGAAAATATTATTTTATTATAAAGTGCTAAGTATATTTCTCCTTTAGGGTCCGAATTGCCCTTGAGAGAAGTTATAAAGAGATGAAAGCTCATTTGGTCATCACCTTTGGACATTTTCAAAACTCTTGAATTGTGAAATTGCTCTGGAGAGCGATTTGTGGCTTGGGACGAAATCCTCAAGTCTGGACTGTTGGGACGCAAACCTCAGCAAGTCTTTGGTGATTGGATTGGTATTTCATTGCATTTGGATTGAAAGAGGAAGTGATCAATTTGGTACTAGCATTGCAATTGGGGGAATGGATATTTGTTTGAAGTTATTATTTGGTGAAGGAGCCAGCTAGGGTGTAATGTCCTAGATTGGTGTATTTAAATATTGGTACTTATATACTAATATTAAATAATTAATAATTAAATATTAGTTATAAATCAGAAGAAGTTACATTACGGGAATCCTTTCCCTTATAATGGGATTTTCGAGAGAAGGGGGAGATGCTTAAATATATTGGTGAAAGTGAATGCGATTGTGGACAAAACTATTCCTTTCGTCAGATAGGTATCTGGCCTAGTGGAGTTGAAGAGAGAATAACGACGTAGAAGAGGGAAGAGCAGGCCGCACTAGAGACAAAACCTGCCACTTGTCAGCACATGTTCCCTAGCTTAGAAACTCAATGTTTCAGGAAGCACGACCAGATTGGACGCGGGACTTACACCAAGTGGACAACTTCTAGCGTGAAGGCATCTGGTCTGGGCTCCTTTAGGAGGTGATTGGTGATTCACTACTTCAATCTGCGTCATTCTTTGTAATTAACGATATACTTCCTCTACTCGCGTTGGTTGCAGACTACGGCATTGAAAGGTTATGATTATTTTGGTTGTATACGGCGGTTTCACTTGGCATGTTGCAGCGTCCATGTGATACTTGCCTAGTCTTCTGTCGGGTCTATCCTATCTGAGACACGACATACGGTTAATTGGAGGAAGTTAGTGGAGCGGGTGATAACGGGTCGTGACCTTCAATATTTTTAGAAATTGCCAGCGTCAACAAGTCTAAAGAGGAATTCGGCACTAATGTCACGAAGCCTTGTTTATTCACAACGGTATATACAGGTGCACACCTTAATATAATATTCTAAATTAATATTTTTGTGATAGACACGATTCTATAAATTTGGGAATGTGTAATGACTTCTTTTATCAAATGAATTGCAAATAAATATCTGAGATATCAAAGGGGATCAGAATATTTGGAGTAGTTCTTAAAATGATAGTGTCTTAGAGAATTGGGAATTTTACATGGTATCAGAGCTTTAGTCCTACCAGCCTGTGTGGTCAGAAAAATCTAAACCAAATATGGGGTCAAAAGAAAACATTCGTTTGGTTAATGCTCTATTAGAACCCATTGACAAGCTTCGCACTCAGCAACCCAAGAAAATTATTTACAACATCCTGACTAAACTGGAAGGCAGTTTGTATCTAGTAGGACGGTCACATTCCCCACTTGTGCATTTTGCTTTCACTTCTGTGAAGTTTGCTTTGAATCAAAACTAGGCAGTGATGCATTCTGACGCAGACATTAGATTGATAATGGCTTCATGCTTTTGTGAAATTTTGAGAATTACGACTCCATATATGCCCTACGATGTTATTACTACGAAAAAGATATCGTCCTTAATAATTGATAACTTTCAGAATCTAGATGATCTTCATACTTCAAGAAGGGTATGCATACTGAAACTATTTGCAGAAGTCAGGGTTAGTAACATCTTGTTGGATTTAGGCTTGCATGATTTGGTTTATGATATGTTTCATAATTTCCTGGTTGAGATCAGAAGGACACATGGACAAGAGGTTATTACAGCTATGCAGGATATTATGATTCAAACTATTAATGAGAGTGAAATAATTTCCCAATCTCTTTTATCATTATTATGGACTGTCCTTAAACAGGAATGTGTTATCTCCCCATCTGCCTACTCACTAGTTTGCAATGTAGTCAAGTGTTGCGAGGGAAAGCTCAAGTCCCTTGTGCAGGAAGAAGAGCAGCCGAAGGATGGTCTCACTCATGATGAATGTGGAAAAGAGTTTCAGGGAGTCAACAAAGAGATACAAGACAAAGGGGTTATATATGATTACACACAAGAGGAAGTTTAATCATCTTGCATTACGAAACAACAAAAAAATGAATAATCTCAGAATGTATGTGAAAGTGAATTTCAGAAAGCTCGTACAAAATCACAAGAGGAAGAAATTGCCTATGAGGACACACAGGATGAAGTTGAATCTTGTTGTGTTACAAATCAATGCCATGACGCAAATATACAGTCTGATGAAACTAAAGAGGTGAGCCCGAGTTTTTATGTGGGTGAATTAGAAATCAGTATTGATGAATATAAAACAGGGAACAATCATGCTCTCGAGGTTGAGGAATCTAGGGTAACGACAAGTGAGTTAACCATTCATGATGTGGGAAGTGTCACTGTCAAAGTAAATGAGACCAAAATTTTATTAGGTGATACAGGCACTAGTTACTATGATAACTATGAATCTTTGCCAAGGCGAGATTTGAAGGATCAACTGGTGGTGACAGAGGAAAGGATTGTGCAGGTACTGTCAAGAACTGACACTGCTCATAAACAAATTGAAAATCTTATATGGAGTTTTCAGCAGAAGGAAAAAAAGAATGGAGTTACAAATGGGATTTCCAGTGCACAGTTATAAGCGTTCAAGAAAGAATTAGAGATGACAAAATTTGAATGCTTGCTATTACTCAGGGATAGGGACATCACTATCAGGTTTTCTGAAGATAAGGACAAAGAGATTAGTGATTTGTGTTTACAATTGAGTATGGCTTATGCAGAGAGAATGACAAGTGAACATGTCATCCCTTCAAGAATTGGGGAAGTGCAACAAGTAGAGGGCATTAATGGCATCAGTCAGGAATATTTGTTGTCACGGGATCCAGGGTTTCCACATTCAGTAAAGGACTCAGATCATCAAAGTGAACAGGTTGAAGGATTTAGTGAGGAATTGGTGGTTACAGGTATTGAGCCCAAGGAATTGATGGTTGGGCGTAAACATGTAGAAAGGACCCTCTTGCAGTGTAATGAGTGGTTGGAAAAAGCCAAACACGTAAAATAAATAGCTGCTCAAGCAAGAGAGAATTTGCAAAGAATTAAGGAATGGTATAGGAACAAGGAATCACCTACAAATTCAGAACTGACTATTATGGTGAATACTTTTGAGGATGAACAATCAAACTTACAGTTAGAGTTTCAAATAGTGTTGGTGATCCGGGTAGATGATGCACTGCAGGTATTGAACCCTTATGAATTTCCTGGTTCTTTTGTTCAGAAGGATATAGTGATTCATAACAATGATATGAAATCAGTTTCACCACTGCTATATTTGTTGAGTACCGTTGGTTGCACGAGTCATATCAGGGTATGGATAAGAGATGAGAAGTTTAAAAATGAATCTTTGATGAATAATGTTACTCTATCCTTTTTGACATCTACTACTGAAGTTGGTATTCGGATTTGGGGTCCTGGGCTTGGCAGACTTGGCAGAGGATTTCACGCTGAAGCACATGTTAGTTATATCTGAATAAAGCAGCAACGTCGGGTTAGCAGATTTGGAAGATTGGTTTGGGATCCTGGAATTTTGGTTCAAATGACAAAATCAAACAGGTTGACATTCGATTGCTTGAGGACAAGCAATCTTGGGACAAGAGGATTTGTAATGTCCCAGATTAGTGTATTTAAATATTGGTAATTATATACTAATATTAAATAATTAATAATTAAATATTAGTTATAAATCAGAAGAAGTTACATTACGAGAATCCTTTCCCTTATAATGGGATGTTCGAGAGAAGGGGGAGATGCTTAAATATATTGGTGAAAGTGAATGTGATTGTGGACAAAACTATTCCTTTCGTCAAATAGGTATATGGCCTAGTGGAGTTGAAGAGAGAATAACAACGTAGAAGCGGGAAGAGAAAGTCACACTAGAGACAAAACCTGCCACTTGTCAGCACATATTCCCTGGCTTAGAAACTCAACGTTTCATGAAGCACGGCCAGATTGGATGCGGGACTTACACCAAGTGGACACAACTTCCATTGTGAAGGCATCTGGTCTGGGCTCCTTTGGGAGGTGACTGGTGATTCACTACTTCAATCCGCGTCATTCTTTGTAATTGGCGATACACTTCCTCTACCCATGTTGGTTCCAGACTACGACGTTGAAAGGTTATGATTATTTTGGTTGTATACGACGGCTTCACTTGGCATGCTGCAACGTCCACGTGATACTTGGCTAGTCTTCTGTCGGGTCTATCCTATTTGAGACACGACATACGGTTAATTAGAGGAAGTTAGTGGAGCGCGTGATAACAGGTCGTGACCTTCAATATTTTCAGAAATTGCCTGCGTCAACAAGTCTAAAGAGGAATTCGGCACTAACGTCACGAAGCCTTGTTTATTCACAGCGGTATATACAGGTGCACACCTTAATATAATATTCTAAATTAATATTTCTATGATAGACACAATTCTGTAAATTTGGGAATGTGTAATGACTTCTTTTTATCAAATGAATTGTAAATAAATATCTGAGATATCAAAGGGGATCAGAATATTTGGAGTAGTTCTTAAAATGATAGTGTCTTAGAGAATTGGAAATTTTACATAGGGTTTCTGCCATTTCCAGCCATTGGGAACGAGAACTCTCATTGTTGCGTAATTGTTGCAACCATATTCTTCTTGGTGAACTACAACTGATGTATTGTGGTTTCCCATTTGGAGGAAGAGATTTAACTTGTACCAAATTTGGTGGTACGATTTGGGGCATTTTAGAAATACATTGAAGTCTGATTTATATGAGCAGAGGTCTGATATCAATTTTCAGTCACATAGAGGAGATCATTAAGTCCCACGAATTTGCTTATATTAGCCTCATTTATCATTGACATCATTGGGCATTGGAGCGCTTGAATTCTAAGGAGTTGGAGAATAATTTTGGAGCTTGAGGAGATCTTTAGAGACCATTACAAATTTATTTTCTGAGGTCTGCTAAAACAGGGGCGATTTAGCTAGGGAGCAAAAATAAATTCGCGGAAATTCATACATACATCTTTGGCACATGGGTATTTGGGGGATCACCTTCTTGAAGCTTGGCAATGATGATGAACGATAGTAATTGAAGGTTACAGCTGTGATATATTTATTTTGAAGGTCTGAAAGTTACAGCAGGGTCGGCTCAGCTTTGGGTTATTACTCTCCACATACAAGGTGTTCATTTATTGATGTATGTTGGTTACTTCATCTCCAACACAAGGCAACTCAACCAGGTTCTTTATGTTGTTTGGTATTCCATTTTATGCATATATGATCATTTGTAATAGACTGAAATTGATACTCAGAAATTATAAAATTGCATGAGTATGATGCCATGAGTCTTGGCCAATTTGTAATCAGCTTTGCATTGAACAAATGTTGGCCATCAAGGCGTAATAAGTAGTTTCTCAAATTCATGTTACAGTTGTGCAATCAAATATCATATTGTAATCAGCTTATGAGTGTACATGCCAATTGTTGGACAAAATGTCAACTGGCTGTAGGTGATCATTTTTGTTCATGAAATTCATGTACTTGCATTTGAAAGGTCAAAATGAAGTTGCATTTGGATCTAACTCATTGTTTAGACATCTTAGCATTGATTATAAACAATTAGGATTGCATCTCACATCAATTGGTGCCTATATATCAACTGAGAAAGTTCAAATCAGCAAGTTTAAGGTTGCATGCAAAGTGTTTGACAATATTCCTTGGGTACAAAACCTCAATTTTTACATCCATATCAACAAGGAATATTTCAGAACAGGAAGGGGTTCTTACAATCTTTGAGGTTCACCCTACGATCACCCCTCTTGCAAGAATTGTTTGCAAGGATCTTGATAGCTCATTCCCTATTATCATGTCATTCTGCCTTTTTACCTATGGACCTTTGCATCCCTGCATCCCATTCCCCAAACCCTTGACTTCAAATATTTGGAGATCATTATCCCAACATATTAAAGGAGAAATACATTTGGACATCTTGACTACCATTTCTGCAGGCCCTCTTGCAATTGCATCTTTTGGTTATGCATTTTCTTATACCCTCGTTGTTTGCACACCAAACTCTACCTATCTCCTTGCATGAGCCAAGACACCATTATGGCCTTAGGTGAATGCAATAGTACTGAGGAAGACATTTAACTATTGTTTAGAAAATGCTGGCCCCTTAGGGGCATGGTTGGTGTAGGAACTCCGATGGTTGTTCATGCAAAGGGCATGGTTTGTTGTACATGTCCATATAAACATGTTGCTAATGAACTTGGGTGACCTGTACACCTGTAGATGACCGTTTCTCTCCCTCCAAGAATTTAGTTGGCGGATTTGGTTGTCAGACATTTGTCCCTAAGCTAGTATCAATTAGGCAGCATCACTTCACACTTTTTGGCCGGCATATCAAGCAAACCTCCACTTTACATAGTTTAAGAGCTTGTGTTCAAGTTCAACTATTGAGTCTAAGGATGAAAACTCTTGAGTTCTGAAGATCGATGGACAAAACCCCATTGGTTTCCTAGAAATAGGACAAAAATGCTTTGACTTCAAAAGGGAAATCTCTCATAGAGGTTGTAATTTGGGCTGAAAGGTGTAAGTTGTAAATTGAAAAATTGTAAGAGAGTTTTGAAAAAAATAATCAATATTAAATGTTACAATCTTTGTCATGCAAATTGTATGAAGGTTATTTCAGTATATTTTTTTGTTATGATTGCAAAAGTAAATTTCAGATTTGGATAAAAACACATTAAAATTTGGGTTAAGATCACCACCAAAACAATTTTCAACTGGTTTACATTCCTTGCATCCATGAGTCTATTAGAAACCAAAATGGGGAAAACTGAGACAATGGACATGCTAAAGAAACCCGACGCAATAAAAGAATTAATACTGAAACACATGGTGAGACCCTGATTAACAAAGATTACTTTGCCCAACTTAGACATATACAAGTCTCCCTGACCTAGGAAGCAAAACAAAGTGTGAAATGTGGGAACCAAAACATCAAAATCGCGCGATTCAAGATTTTTAAGTCGGTCATGAGCTTTAAATCCGCGACATCAACAAGCAGACGATGGCAAACATATAGAATTTAAACCAGCAGGTGAATGAATTTTCAGCGAGGAATTCTCCAGTGGAATGAATGAATGGAGGAATTTAAATCAAGTCCACCAGCTGTATAGGACTAAGAGAATTGAATTGAAGAATTTTAATGATGTTCACTAGACCATCAGTTTAAAGGACCACTAAATACACCCTAAATTAATTTCATAATTTTTTGAAAAATTAAGTTATAAGAGTTCATATTAAATTGTCTTTAAAATTTTTCTTGTAGATCTACATTAAGAAAGATGTCATTTTGTGTAATTTTGTCTTTTCAAAAATTCATTCAACTATTCACAATATCTTCATAACCTCCACATTTTTGATAAAATGTACACATTGCAAATGATGAGAGTTGGCCCTCAATTGAGCAATTAGAATTAAATTTTTTGGCATAGTAAGTTTTTTTTCTACTTGTCTATTTTATCCATGTGGCAATCTTGAATTTCTCTAATACCCACTTTTTTATCTTTATATTAGTGTTTGGGCACTCATGGAGATTTATGTTCCATTTGTTCAACCACTTGCTATTTTGTTTCTTCCACATTTTTTTCCTAGGTTCTAACTCCTCTTCAACCACCATCTTGGGTTTGCAATGCTTATCCATATTTCCCACTATTTTAAGTAGCTTAGGAAGTGAATAATCACTAATGCTTCAATCTGAAACATACCAGCCTTGCCAAGAGGATCCCATAAGAAACCTTGACTTGACTTTGAGGTTACTAGTGATAAGATGTTTTTGGATTCTTTCTATTTTCTGCCATTTGTGATTTGACATGTTACTCCCCCAAACCTCACACTCGTAAAGAATAACCAAAACCACCAAAACACCAAAGAAAGTCATATTAGTCTTCCAATCCCACAACTCAGCTTTCCTGCATCTGTTCTAGAGAAGGTAAGAAGCTTTCCATCCCCCCTATATTCTTTTTTATCTACATGTTTCCCAACTCTGGAGTAAACTCATGTCGTCATGCAACTGCTTAAGTGCTATTTCTGCTTAATTTTAAGCAGTTGGAATGTTCCCATGCAAATTTTTAAGTGTAGGGAAAAGATAATTTGGAAACTTTTGCTATTTTGGTGGAGTAGCTGCTACTTAAAACTTGTAAATAAGCTTTGAAATAAAAAGGGGAGCGGGGAGGGACGAGGGCTGGAAATAAGCATCAATTGCTTATTGAGAAAAGTGACACCTGTATTACCATGTTTTTTCATGTCCATTTTTTTTGCCTATAATTTTGCATTCAATATTATTTGCAAGAAAAATAACTAAAATTTTAATTTAAAATTAATATTTATGAAGACTGCTTAAAAATAAGTAGCAAATGTTCCATCCATGGGGCCATCATCTCTACAAATTGTGCCTCAAAAAGTTGAGCAGCTACTTGCTAACAAAAATAAGCTAAGCAATAGCATGGGGACCTACCCTAAGTAATTTCTTTTATGTTGTCATGCTTTGTCTTCATAAAAAAATCATTTTTTTCATCACCACATTTTTAAATTTTTTTTATGGGTAATGGTTCGAAGCTGAGATTTAATTATTATTATTTGTTGATTTTAATTATTATTATTTGTTAAGATTAAGTAGACTCAAACTCAAGACCTCTCAGATTAGAGGCTCACAACTTTACCGTTATGTTGTAGATTGTTGCCTTTCATCAACAAATTTTCAAACTTCTATTTATTATCAAATTTTCCCCCAAATTTTATGTGAAAAATTAATATTAAAATGATTATTTAAAAAATGCAACAAAATTATTAACTATATAAGACCACTAACTCCGCAAATTACTCTTAAAAAAGTAAGCAGCTAACCAAAATAAACTAAGCAGTTGCATAGGACCTTGCACTTTATTAGGTTAAGTAGCTACATAGGGCCTTGTCCATTACCAGATTAAGTAGCTTTATAGGGCCTTGCTCTTTGTTAAGTTTTTTTTATGGAAACATGTCCCCATCTCAGTTTTTATATAGTGGATTACAAAGATTTGAGTAAGCATATATCTGAACTACAAGCCTTCTTCACCTAAGAAACCACATGCAAGAAGGTCCTTCAAATTTTGCCCTAGGGTCAACCTCCAAAGATTTGAACCTTGGTGGATGGCTTTTATTCTCATACCATCATCCTCACCAGTTGTGCTCAACCAATTGAGCAACAACACTTTGGCATTTGCCAGGGTTCTAAAAAGCATATCATCAACAAAATAATTCAAAAACAAATTAATAAAGTATTTATTGATCCCAAGTTCTCACGAATTAAGCTATGTTTTTATGTAGTATATAGATTTATTTTGGTAATCTATGAATAAGTGTTTTAAATGCATATATGTCTCTTTCTTAATGATAGTAAGTTGTAGATCTCATTCACTTAATTTTGTGAAGTATGTTATGGCGAGTGGATGTCTTCATATAGGAGGAACAAATATAAGTGATTATATAAAGCAATTTTATATAGATTTTCTATTGAATAAAAAGGAAATTCTTATAATTTAAAGAATTTTTTGTTTAAATGGGTCTAAGTTTTTATTGGTTCTAATATGATTTAATTATGGCTTTAAAAGGCTTTTTTTTTAAACTTTTAATGCTACATTTAAGGAGAGACACTTCGTATGTCAACATGTATATAATCATCTAATTCAGCTTAAGTCTTCTAAATTGAATTTCCAACCTACTAGATAGTCAAGATCAAGTTATTATTTTTGAGCAAAGATATAATATTTTTAGACTAAGTATGTTTAATTTAACATGTCATTATCGGTGTATTATAATTTTCATTTAAAACATATAAAAAAATAACTAGTGACATTTAATATTAAAGAGTGTCATTTTTAATACCTTAGACTTGTCTTTGAGAAGTAAAGTTTTTTTTTTAATAGTATTTGTGCTCATATCTAGAATTTGTGGGTATATAAAGGGAGGTTCGAGAGGAGAAATGCACACTTTTAGATTTTATAATTAAAATTATTTCTCTATTCTTCATGGCAATAGTTGTGTGACATCAAAAGATAATAGATTTGATGATGAAAGCCTTCAAATCTCAAAGGTAGAAGATAGAGTTCTTTGAAATTGGTACACAAATTCATACAAAGTCTATGTTTATGCTTTCAAATGAATTTTAGCTAGGGTTGGTGGATGATTTGGTTGGGGTTTTGCTTAGAATTTTAGCTAGAGTTAATGGATTATTTGGTTGCGATTTACTTTGAAAAATTTATAGATAGATTTAATATTAATTTTTGAATTTTAAAGTTATAATTTCTATTTATCTAAGTTTACATTCTAGATTTTTAAGGTTGTAGCAATGAATACAGTGTTCTTCTTTTTTAATAACCTTAAGCAAATTAAATGGGTACAAACATTAAGTGTATTCTTCTCAATTTATTTATGTGTTCATATTGTGTTAATTTATTACATTGTGTTCAATTGAAATAATAATTAAAATATTATAATAAAAAAATAAAATAAAATAAAAATTGTTGTTTGTTAATTTTATGTTGGAAACTCTATATTTTGGTTTAGAAATTTGCATGTTAACATGTATTTGGTTAAGGGTATTTACAACATAAGTGATGGTTGATTATAATCGAAGTTATGCTTATGTTGTGTAAATGGTTGAGCATTAAAATGTGTGTTATATATGTGATTAATATGTTTGGGTTCTATTAACTAGTTTAAAATTTTAAAAAATAGCATCAGGCTTTGTATTAACACTAAAGTTCATCTTACCTTTGGAGTTGAATGCATATAAGTTATTCAATCTATAAATCTTGCATCATTTGTATGTGTCAAAGGCAATTAAGTAATTCTATTTTCATGTATGCCAATCTAAAAGGACCTCTAATCTTAGGTAGTAAAACATTTATTGCTATGTTTAGATCAATTGACATCGCATCTAGTTGCAACTATTGAAACAAACTTGTTCACATTCTATAGTTTTGATAAGTGTACTTTTTTCATAGCTTAGAATCTAGAGTTATTTTCATTTTGTAAGGAGATTCCTTTTAGAATTTGAAGAGAGGTTTATTCATAGAAACAAAATGTGTTCTTCATAAGAGATAGAATTAAATGCTAACAAAACTTATTTAGTAAAGATTCTCTTTTCATTTTAGATTTTTCAAATATATACTTATTTTCTTTGTTTAATATTCATAAATCTAGGTTTCTTTTGAGGCTCTAATCATTTCCTTTAAAAATTTTCTTCATCCAGAATATTGAGTTCTTATTTCAAGCTCTATTGTTTTGAGTTAGACCTCCTTAAAGCACAAATTGATAAAAGTGGGGAGAGATCCTCTTGTTGAAAAGTAATTACTCTTGAGCTGCTCTCAAGTTCCTAAAATGTTGCTTTCAAAAGGTACATTCCAATAAATCTCTTATGATTTTCAGTGTTTAAGGATAACAAGATTTTTTTTTGCATAGTTTAAATTACAAAAAATAGATTTATAATACAACATGTAATCCATAAATGAACTTGATAATCTTGTTATATAGTCGGCAATGTTCATATCATATTTATTATTCTATCACTACATTCCAAGTAGTTCGTGTTGCTTAGTTTTCACTATTTGACAAGAAAATGGTAGCTAAAGGTTATTACCAAATTGATGGTATGGACTTTGATGAGATATTTCTCTTGTAGATAGCTTTAGTTTCACCAAAAAAATTGTTGCATAGCTATGACATTTGATTGAGTATCAAAGAAAAAAGATGTTGAGACCACATCCTTCGATGATGATCTAGACGAGGAAATTTATATGAGATAACTCAAATAATTTGAGACCTAATAGGTAAAGATAATTTGGTCTATAAATTGAATAGGTCTAAGTTGTATGGGTTAATTCAGTCACTACTGTTAGATTTGCTGAACTGCAAATCTTCCCAAGAACACCTGCATGCAAAGACTGTTACAAGAATGAAGACAGAAGAGAGAAAGCTATGGCGGCCGATAGGCCAGAGACTGCAAAAACATGTTGACAGAAAAAAGGCTTCTATATTCAACAATGAATTACAAAAATACAATCTCCTTATGAAA
>MU225553.1:9048838-9064921 GCA_018584345.1 Thuja plicata | reverse complement strand
ATATATATATATATATATATATCTCACAAATAACTAGTTTACACCATCTTTGAATTCTCAACAATTTAGTTGCTACATGTGTTAGAAAGTGAAAATTTAGTTAAAAATATTGATTTCAATGTCCTACTTTGGCCAAAGTGGGTCCCATTATTGTGGGATTACCTTGTGATGGTTATGTGTTTTGTACAAAATGGGTACCCTCTTAGGATGCAAGATTGAACCTAAATGTCTACCTAGAAAGAACAAGTGCCAATTTAGGTTCAAGATTTCATTCCTAGAAATGAGTATCTATTATTAACATGTCCCCATTTAGGAATGAGGACTTGTTACTCATTTGGTAAAGAGGGTCAACAATAACTATAATAGAAATAGGTATGTGTCTTATAATAAGTATGCATTTTGTAAATTTTAAATTTTGAAACGCAAACCTTTGCTTTGATTTTATGCTTCACATAAACTTACAAACCCAACTCTGAGCCTTGGATGCACAATTACAACCTTTGGTTATGGTAACAAAGAGTAAAGTGTATCTTTGGCAATACGATTAACAATCTTTTTTTTTGAATTTTTTGGATGACGTCAAAACTCATTACAATAAAATAAGATAAAGAAAAATTCAATGTGGGTGTTCTAGAATCTTCACATCTTTGTCTACAGAATTTGGAATCGGAAGAAATCCCAGTTGGATTGTATTCAGGCAACTTATTTGGGTTGGGAAGTTCACCTTTTTTCCAAAAGGTATTGAGACCCAAGTCTTCTAAATCAACATCCCCTGCACAACTTTTACAAACATCAGCAATGGGTCGGTAGCCTGTACACCTGCATACATTCCCTGCAATGGCTTTCTCAGCTTCCAGAACTGAAATTTTTGAAAACCCATTTCTATGATCACTTCTTCCTTTGGTTTCAGCCTGACGAAGAGCACCATAAAGAGACATACACCATCCTGGAGTGCAGTAGCCACACTGTGATGCATGAAAACCTGCAAACCTTTTGTGGATTGCATGATGTCCATCCCTGCAATTTCCAAGCCCTTCAGTGGTTGTGATGGAACAACCATCTATAGATCCCAACAGTGTCAAGCATGAACTTATTGAGAATTCCTCTGTCTCTTTTGTATCAGTGTTGTATTTTGATAAATGCACAACACAAGCCCCACATCCCCCTGCAACCAATCAGACGATTTCAGGCCAAGTTGCTCTGTAGAATCTGGCAAAGATGTTCTAGATTCACTCTGTACTAATTTAGATGATTCTTCATGTCTGTTTCTAGTCCTAAAATAAATTCATACAAATTAATTTGATTGTCTAGGAGTCTCTAAGGCTGTGGATACTAGATAAAAACAAATTTGTCAGAACTTGTTAAATTTTAGCCCCAATAAAATAAAAAAACAAAAAAAAACTTAACTAGTGAAAGTCCAGAAGCAAAATATTGATATCATAACAAACTGTGGAAGTTTCATGAATTTGATCTAACTGTCTTATTTAAGCTTTCACTTGTTCAACTATTGTTAAAATATGTAGTGTGCTACATATTTTAAAAATTTACATTCATGCTCCATTGCAACAGTTAAAAGGCCACTATTTATCACCATCCCATATGAATCAGGTGTAAAATCAATATTGTACTACTTACTGTATAGATTTTAATTGAGATTTCTTACAAATCCTTTCATTTTGTGTATCAATGGCGTACCTTCTCCACAGCCAAGTTTGGTTCCTTTGTACTGAGTATGATATCGGAGATAAGAAATCAGAGCAGTTTCTGGGTGGATTTGAGATAAATCTACTTCAGTCCTTTGCCCATTCAGCATAAAAACCAGACAATTTGCATTTTCTGATGCCATCATATCACAACAACTTGTGCACTCTCACTCCAGTGTTAAAAGTTTTCAGTGAAACTGGTTATTGGAAGTCAGAGTCAAATCCATGATTTATTGAATGGGGTTGAATTTGAGGAGCCGTTCTTCCTCTTCTGCTCGAAATCGATTCCACCGCCCATGAAAATTGGTTCTTTATTTGTTTAAGCAAAAATCAGACACAGTGACCGAGAAAAAAAAAAAAAACAGACACAGTACAAAGCAAAAGTGTATGAATCTCCGTCTATCGGTGGCGAATCAATATCAACTATTCATTTATTTATTTTATGACTATTATGAAAAGATTCCCTAACGTCGAAGACTTCGAAGCAACGTGAGAAGTCGAAAGTTGGAATGGCAGAGATAAACGATAGAAAACAATGGCTCACAGGAGCTGTTGTCATCCATTACGACATATAGCTGGTCGAAGTTTTTTTGAAGTTCACATTTGTCTTGGTTTTTTTTTTTTTTTAAGAGAGTTGATGACATGTAGGCCCGTTTGTTTGTTGGAAGATGGCTGGAATTTGAAAACGGGAAGATGTATTTTTGTATGGCCAAATTTTTTCCTTAAAATATTGTAGAAGATTTAAATTGGGTACGGATGTAGGTGCTTATAATAGCTTGTGTGAAATGATGTAGATATGATTCTCTTGTTTTGTTTTTTTGGTATCTAACAATTTTTTACACAAAGAATAGAGCTATATATAGAAAATTGAAAAAAATTCACATCTTATTTTAGGCCAACCAAGTACACATGACGGAACAACCGATTAAACTACAAGGCAATTTACATAAATTGAGCCATCAAGTCGCATATACATTACATAGCTGAAACACATTACAAAAATTCATATTGCAACTGTTGTGAAGCCCAAAAACTTGATCATGAATATTAGAGAAAACATTAAAATTGTAATGATTTCATAAAATTGTATCCCATTTTTAGATCAAAGTAGAACACAAAAATCACCAAAATTTCATTTTTGACACCTACAATTAACTAAACTCTTAAGAATTTAATGATGATGTGAACTAGTAATTTTTGAGATTTTGTTTATAGACTATTATAAATATCTTAAATACATCTATCTAAAAGATGATAAGAAAGTGCATTTTTATTCTCAATAACAATTTTATTATCTTTGTATCTTTTAGACAAATATATTTAAGATATCTATGTTAGTATTATAAATTAAATAAATATAATTAAATGTGAATAATGCTATTATAATATTTAATTTAATAATCAAAACTAATTTTATAGAACTTACTCATACTAATTTTACAAAAAATATATATCACCAAGATTAATACAAACTATTTATCCTAGTTTACAATAAAGAATTCAATCTTATTATTGAGAAAAAATTCAACAAATTAAATATATATGCAAACCATTCTTTAAAAGATAATATATAATTAGTAAAATAAAAATATAAAATTTTACTTATGAGTTATATTTTAAAAGATAAGGAATACTTTTCTTATTTGTTGTTAATATATTTTTTTGATAGCCAAATCGTAGAATATGACCCACTCCCTATATAATTTATAAAAAAAAAAAGACCACTTCCAACCTACAAATAGGGAGCACAAAGAAACTGATGAAGTTGATGAAACCAAAGAAGATCTCAATAACTAAAGAACACTTAAAACATAGATAACATAATAAAAACAAACCTACTGCAATGCAGGAACTGAAAAATCAGCCACCAATCAAGACCACTTCAACTACCTTTTTTTCCTACCCCCTTCCTCCTGCTCCTAGTGAGGAGGACATTCATGGTCCATTGAGTACCATCATCAACTGCATCACAACCTTATGTAGCTTCTCTGCTGCCAATTTGTGGCCCTTCCTTTTTTTGATAGAGATGTTAGGTTTAGTGGTGGTACTAGTTGTTTGAGAGATGACACATTGTTTCACAGGGACCACAACATCATCAAAGTCACAATAATCATCCAAATCATCCATAAGGGAATAAGATCTCTCAAGATCAAGTCAATCACCAACAACTTCTTCAAATTGATCACGATCAAGAGGAGCTTCAAGCATGGTGGGGGGCTCATCGGGGACATGGATGGAATGGAGGGGGGTTGGCTCTATAGTAGAGGCAACCCTATCAGATGTCGCAGTACCAAGGTTGTAAATCATATTCTTAACAAAAAATTTCTCATGATTTTGCCAAATAAAGTCAGAATCAGGATCTCCAGTCTTCCTGACCCATTTTTTGTGATTGAACCTCCTTAAAGCATCACACTTGGAGGAAATGCACCTAGTCACCTTATGACCAAGCATGTTGCAATGAAAACGTCTTTTTAAAAGGGAGGCCTTCATAATTTAAGAATTGGGTCCAAGTTCCATGAGAGGAATAGATCAAAATAGAATGGTGCATCGACTTTAAGATGTTAATGATAACACAAACCCTAGTGTATGTGCAAAGTGGAGCCATCGAATATGAATCCATCTTAACAAAGGATCCAATCTTCTTGATCGTATCCTTAATGAGACATACATCTCGCATGATCAAAGGAAGGTTAGATAATCTAATCCATATGGGAATATAAAATATAACAACAGTAGCGGGATCAAAAAAATGATGCCAAGATGTGATAAAAATGCCAGACTTCCTGAAGAACCAAGGGTCATTCTTCTTCACAAAAAATACAATCTTCAATAGAGGCAAAATAATAAAGGAAAAATCCAAATTCAAGATGTCGATATTAGGAGTAGATAGGTTGCACTAGGAAACCTTCATCCACTCGATGAATTAGTGAATCAAAGGCTGTCAACACATGCAGTTAATGAGAAGGGAATGACTCTCAAAATCGATGAGAAAATAATCAATGCATGAATCTGAAATGTGGAAAGTAGAAGGTTTATCATCCAACTGCACCATAGAATCCCCTATCATACAAGTTTACATTACCATCAGGTTTGTGGAAAGACCAAAGTCACCAAGGCTCAAAGAAGGAGGATCATGTGGTACATTAGGGCTCTCCCTGAGTACCTACATATGACAAAATCCAATGCAAAGGTGAAAAAGATTGATCCAATTCCTGCAACCATCAATAAAGATAATTGAAGCTTGAATGTTGACAGGATCAGACTGAGGTTCCAAAATCAAGAACTCAATGGAATCCCTAAGTGTCTCTACACACAAATTGTGTTTTTTGTTTCTTGCCTGAGTGGTGGGAAGCAAACTTCTTATCTGTAGATGAAGACTTCCCAAGTTTGGTGACAAGGGTCTCTACCGAATTCACACAGTCCTAAAGTAGACCCCTACAAGGCGCACCATCTCCCCAAATTCTCTGTTCATCGCCTACTATCGCAAACCCTTCGTTGTGTTCACATGCCTCTTCACGGATCTCTACTTCTTTTCAACAATTATTACTAATATTTTAAAAAAAAGTACTTTCATAAAATATAACTTGATCTATAGAAAGGTGTTGGGTGGATATTTTGCAACCAACAATTTTAAGGATCAATTGAAAAATAGTGGTTCTAATCACATTGTGTGAGACACGGTCTCTCCTAATTATAAGGGAATGCTCCCCCTTCTTAATGCTACTAAATTCAACAAAACACTTAACTACTTCTATTTACACTAAGCTAAATCAGGGCGGGACATTCATCCTATTCTCATATTTCAGAATAGATGTTACCATTACAATATGATCTTTAATCAAAGGTGTATTTAACTTACAAAGTATTCGTTGGAGCAATAATCCTAATAAACAAAAGATTAGACATAAGAATAACCTTCAATGTACCAACAACTTTCAATAACCTCAAAGTTCAAAAAATATCAAAGTCTTTCAATGATCCCTTATGAGATTTTGAGAACAAGAATGAAACATATGTGCACCTCAAAGTCTCCAACAAGTATTTCACCTTGCATGCACAAACGAAGAAAAGGAAGCGATGCAAAGTCTACAAGCTATTTCCTTGCTTGAGTGTTCTATGTTAATCTTAGACTTGATAAGTAGACCAAAGTCTGCAAGACCAAATTTGAAACTAAATTATAACTCTAAATGCAATATGCAACTCAAAGTCAGCAAGATTGAGTTCAAATCCCTCTTGAAAAAAAGCACAAAGCTCACAATCAATTTCCAAAAAAAATTTGTCACATAACACCTTGAATCAACACAAAGTCTGAAAGCAAGTTGCCTATTTTTTTGAAAGCAATTTAATTTAGGGCCTGAGCCGGTTTGACTGCAGGTGGAGGTGTCATCAGGAACACGAAGGGTAGTATGGTGCTTGTTGTAATGCCCTACCAGGGAACCTAGGAGAACTAACCTAAACATGACACTAAGTTTACAGAATAATTTTTTTAAGTATTTACAAATAATAATGATAACAATGCGAAAGCAATACAATGAAGTACATGACATATACATAAGTACATCTCAACATAGATAAAAATCCTCGAGGGTTACTTGACGTAGAATTACTTAAGAATAATAATCTACGAATAGCAATTACAAAGATCTAACATGAAGGATACATTAACTGAATCCAATAACATACATCTCATAATAGAAGATCACATATACATCTGATACCAAAGGTATACCACCTAATCAACACCCACTGCACAAGTCGCATGGTATGTAATAATACATAATAAAACAATACAATGCATCCTCCAAAGGATGATAACCAATATCCACATATGGTACAAGTATATAACTCATGTAACTGAACAAGTCTCCAAAAGACTAAGAAGATGAAACTGCAACAAGGATCATCCAAGCACGAAGCAGAACCGTCAGATCTCAATGGTAATAAGAATCAATACCACCCGACCGTGTGGAACCAAAGGTCCACTCCCACCATGCTGAGGAGATAGAAACATGCCCACCCACATGGGGTATACAACAAGAAAGCAACACCAAGGTATACATGACATCATACTCAAATGCATAGGAAGATCCTAGAAGCTCACTAAACCACAATAAGGAATACTAAACAGTACCAGAGGTAACCGACACACGTAGGATAACCTAAGTTGTATCACATAAGTCTACCCTTGAGTTAACCCTAGTAGTCCCTCTTGGATGCTGGCCCCCAAGTGACTCTATGTGGCTCAATAATCCTTTCGTGAAGACAAGGATCCTAACTCTCCCATCCTAGCATATGATAAACTCAATGCATGGGTAGAGGCTCAGTTATCTTATTAATACATTTAAAAACCCCTTAATGTTTCATATTTTCACTTATTAAGTAACTTGCCAATGAGATGCCCTAGTAGCCACTTAGGACCCTGGACTCATTGCAAGCCACTTCCCCTCTATACACTCCATTAACCTACCTAGGCTCATAACCAAAACATATGAAGGTATTACATAACTCAAATCGTATCCTGCCCATACAGGAGCACATAGGTTCTCAAATAACCATATAGTAATCATAGTATCCTCACAAGGCCATAAAGCACATCATATCTAAATCAGGTTGGGTATAAGAAATCAGGACCATGACACCTTCACAAAAACATGAACTGACATAATATAAGATATCATGCAGAAATCAAAATCCCAAAACCTCTGGCTTTACACCCTAAAGGTCATCTATCCCAAAAAGATACCCATAAATGAAAATATCACATAACATAAAAGAATACCTAATTCATTTCCTCACGCACTCAAAACACGACATGGCATAATAAATGCATATTCAGATTACACTAATCAATCACAGTGTTAACGTTAGGATAAACAAATTTATAATTACTAATCATGCAAATTCATCCATCCATTAAAATTACTATCTAGGAATAATTAAATATTCAAACCAGGTGAACGTTAACATTTTCTATAGATTTATTTATAAAATCTAAATATAAATGAACCTACGGAATAATTACCAATTACAACTATAATTACAAAATTACGAAATCATAGGTGCAACATAAGCATTAATAAAAGTCGCCCAATAATACCTCTATTATTATCTAGTTTACACCATAAACTTTACTGATTAATAATAATTAATTTATAAACAATGATAAAAACCCTCCTTCAATTATAAATTAATAATAATATTAATTAAATATACAAAATGACAAATCTCCATTTTATCCACATGCCAAAAATAATAACTAAAATAAAACTAATTAATAAAATATTAACTAAAACCAAATTTTATATTTACCTTTTAAATAAATTAAAATATATTAAAAACTAATTAATTAGGTTACAATATATATATTTTTTAAAACAAAAACTATATTTATAAGTTTAAATATATTAGAAAAGCAAATTTTTTTTAAAAAAATAAAAAGTAAATGCATTAGGGGGGGTCTGTGGACCCACCCCCTAACCATCCACCCGCGGCTTCTTAAAGCCCGCAGGGACTGCCGTTAGGCGGTGGGTCCGCAAGCCCACTACCTGCGGCCCCTGTGGTACCGTGCACGGTAGTGTGGGGGGAGGTGCGGTGGCCCCCACCACCCACCTTCCTTCAACACTTTAAAAAAAATTTATATATATTTTTTTTAACTTTTTTTTTATAAAATAATTTTCGAAAAAGAGATATGAAGTTTTTTTTTTAAAAAAAATAAATTCCGAAAACGGAATATTAAAAAGGCTTCCTCTTTTTTTTTTCGTTTTATTCTTTTTTGTCTTTTACTGGTGAATTTTTCCTACTATATTTTTTTTCCCAGAGAGGTGTTTTTATCCAAACAATTAATTTTTAAAAAGGGGAATTGATTTTTTCCTCAAGAGATTTAATTTCTTAACAAATAATTTTCTCTTCTCTATAGTTCTATTATAGGGCATTTTAATTTTTTGTTTTCTAGGAGTTTTATAGGAAATTTTTCTACAAAAATTGGATAGCCTAACATTACTGTGCTAAATAATAATTTTTTAAAACAATAAATAATCTAGGGTTTCAAGAACACCCATTTTAACAAATATCACAACCAACTCTTAATTAAGGAAATATGATCCCACAAGCACAAAGAGGACAAATTCTTAATCCTACAATTGAAAACCACAAAAGATCAAAACCCTACCTTAGATTCAATGCAAGAAACATAAGAAATTTTGCCCTTGAAGAAGATTAAGCCTTGAATCCTCCAAACACACAGAAATCACAAATTCACACAAAACTCTAATTCAACCTGCATCCACAAAAATCCCCAAATTCTCCAAAATGCCAAGAGCACACAAAGCTCTCCAAAAATGCTCCAAAAACCTATTATATCCAAATGAGAGAATAATTCCCCTAAAGAGAATCAACTTCCCCTAATCATGCAAACCCTAATGACAACACATTAGTTAACCCCTAAAAGGACTCAACTCAAAATTGAAAGTAAATAATAATTATTAATTAAAATATCTATTTACTTGCACAACTCAACTTTGACTTATTAAACCAAGTTGCATTTTGAATTTAAACTCCAATTTCAATAATGAACTTGCACATGTAATTAATTAAGTAATAGATTAAATATTTAAAGAACAATCTTATCCATGCACTTAAATATTTAATTATTTAATAATGCATAAAAGCATATTTACTCTAATTTCCAATTAAATATTCAATTAAATACAAATATTCAACAGTTGCACTTTAATTATCTTTTCAATTAAACATAGGTATTTAATTTAATTTTCAATTAATTAAATACCCTATATTTAATAATTAATTCCTTTAATATTCAATTAAATAAATCACACAAATATCAAAGAACTCAACTGAAATCAATAAAATCAACTCAAACACACACAAGGATAGGATCCACTAATTCACGTCAACTAGATGAATCCGAGTAGGGTAATCAAACAGATACTCGTCCAATACTTAGGACAATTAGGTTTAGGGTAGGATTTGGATCTGAATACTATCTCCCCTCTCTTACCATTGAGATTATTGCGATGGGGCACGCTCACTCCTGCCAATTCAGGGAAGATGTAGCCCGGTACCTGCAAACCTGTCATCACAAGGACGAACATACATGCATATAATATAGCAACCAATGGTTGAGACTAGGTTATCGTGTGGATCTCGCCGAAGCAAGTAACTACAACTCTGTCTCATACCATACCAAGCACATCAAACAATAATGCAAAACATACAAATGATCCATGTGCATATAAATCTAGGGTCAGTATTGTTAGAAAACCATAATCGAAATGAAATCCTAACATATACATAATCATCATAAAACCATCATAAATGACATGTAAACAGAAGATATAACATACTAAGCAATGGATCCATAGCATAATAAAATGTATTACACAAATATCCTCAAGATCAACTGAATTAAACCACACATACATAAAAAGGCCTAAAAGAGTTTGACATCTGAAAACTGTAAAGAAAACTAAGAGGTGGGTATTACACTTGCCTACTCTGGCAACTTCAACTATGCCTCTAGAAATGTTGTTGAGGCCCTTACCCTCCTCTAGGGGATGAAGTATGCTATTTCCATGGGTGCTAATAGACTCATTGTTGAAGGAAAATCGATGCTTATCACTAAAACCCTGAAAGGCACTATGGAAGCTAGCTAGAAAATAAGTAACATCATCACGGATGCTCGCCTTTTGCTAACCAGATTGGAGGACTATGAGATCCAACATACCTACAGGGAAGGAAATGTTGTGGCCGACTTGCTGGCTGCTCACAGGTTGGGAAGAATGAGAATGTGTTGTTGGAGGGACATGACTCCCCTACCAGAGGAAACTAAATCCCTAATCGAGAGAGAGCAAATTAAATTGTCTCAATGATGTGGCTCATTATGCTATACTGGAGAATGGGTGGCGCTAACCATGACAAGTGTCAGACGGGAAATTTGAATTTAAATTCTCTAATGGAGGATTAAAAAGTTACGATTTACAGGGAATTATGCCACCATGCCACTGGCTTTAATAAGGATTGTACTTTTCATCATGATGTGGATGCAAAGAGGAAGTGTGTTCTAAAGGCTTTTAATATTTTAAGTTATAATAAGTTCGATATGACTGCCCACATCATAAATGCTACTCAACAGCATTGGGGAATGATGACAGAATTTTGTAATCCACATTCGCAGGCCGCGTCTCACGTGTGTCCTTGCTGGCACGAGCCTGTTTTGGGAAAGAGGACGAGAAATGATATTAAGTACACTTTATGAGTTTTCAAGGCTATTACTCATCATGGACGGATTAAGTCTCACAGAAAACAAGACTTTCTCTGTCTTTTTTCAAAATTTAACAATCTAGAGAACTCTGGGTCAGATTCAGAGATGGGAGGGGACATGTTCTAAGTTGAACTCGATAAGATTGAAGATTTTTTCCGTGAGAACTCTCAGGTTTGGATGATCCTTGACAAAGGTGGGTTGGTTCTGTATATGGAATCTATGGTGGGCTCAGATGAAATTTTGTCTCTGCAATTTGTTAACAACTGGACTGATAGGAGGGTCACCATGGGTGGTATTTATTTTGAGATCAATAAAGTTGTGATTTCTTAGGCTACGTGGCTTACCACGGAGGGCCGAAAGTGGAAAAAGGTTACCAAAATCATAGATGTAACTATCCTCAAGCACTTCTTCAAGAAGAATGAGGAGCCAGTCAGAACTCATGGCGGTTACAACAGAGAAGCGCTACTTGCACCCTGGGAGCAGATATGTTTGGCCTTAATGAAATATTTCACAGTCGAGGGAAGATTTGGTGGGATCTATTATTACCACTTTACTTTTCTTAACCACCTCTGCCATAGGGATTTGATCTTGTTTCCATTTTTTCTCCTTCACTCTTTGGAAGCCAATGTGCTTAAAATCTGAGAATTCCGCGAGAAGAACAAAAACTTCACCATCTTACACCAGGGCCTCATCCTTCGATTATTCAATTTCCACCTTGCTCTGTGCCCTCTGCAAACCATCACTGTCCAGGGCATACCCACTTCACCCAGTCAATCTGTGGAACCCTTGCATGGTAAAAGGGATAATCCTTCTAACCCTAAGACCCCACACCATTCCTCTTCCACCTCCCGTGCAGCTTCTAAGTCTGTCCACAAGAACAAGAGTGTCGTGCTCGACACCCCGACTGGGACCAAAAAAGCTAAAATAGAACCCTACATAAACCTGGAAGGGTCTGATTTGGAGTATGGTGATACTCCTCATAGATCACATAGAATTGTTGCCAAACCTAGAAAAAAAGAGAAGGCTACTAGGGAGAGGTACAATAAGGATGATGATGATGAGTCTGGTTTGGAGGGTAAAGCCTATTTTGGGAGTGAAATTAAAACCAATGTCTCCAGAAAGGTGTCGACCCATGTCTCGGGCAGTCGTAACGGTGGCAACTATGGCCTCGAAAAGAAACCCAAGATGATGAACCAGTCCCCTACCACCATCTCCTCCCCAACTCGCAACATGGTGGGTGATAAAGCTAATGCGAAAAAGGATGAGGAAGGGATAGAAAACTCTTGTCTGGGTTGTGTGTCCATTGGTGTCGAGTTCAAAAACCTCAGAGCAGAGTTCAAGGTGCTTGCCAATAGATATAATAGGCTGGTAGAATTTTTTGTCAAGGTGATGCATTCGTCTACTACTACTCTCTGCCTTCTACAGCAGGATAAGGAGGAGAAACAGGACATGACAAATGAAGGGTCGAAGAGGACCTTCCAATTCATTGTCGATGACTAAACTAGGGTGCTCACCCATCACCATAGCGAGAAATAACTAGGACCACTGGCGGGGTGATTTGGTGAACTAGGGTGCTGGCCTCAATTTGTTCTTTTTTTGTTTTTTGCTTTAAGCTCTATGGTTTTAGTCATATGGGCTTGTTTCTTAAAACAGACACTCTTGCTCGTACTACCGTTTGGATAGCCCTGCAGACTGATTTTGTTATTACTGTTAGTATGGTTAATTACAGTACCTGTAAGTTTAGTTTTTATTCTGCTATTACGTTGGGGGAATGTTTTTTGAACCCCTATGGTTATTTGTTGTTTTTTATGTTAAATAAGGGAATCAACTGACTGTTGCTATCGTTGTGTTGTTGGTTTTCACTCTGTTGTTGCTTGGTGACTAGATCTTTTGAGGCTCTGCCTCCTATTTTTTTTGGGTCCACCCCCTTGTTCTAGGCTTCTTTAATATAAATCACTAATAATCATGATATATTATTGGCGAATTAATTTAGATTTGTACAAGAACTAATAAAATTTGGGTGAATCAAATACTGTGGTGAATCTTTGAGTTCAATTTTTTAATAAAGTAAATAATTTAGCGATTTAAATATTTATAAAATAAAATTGTGTAAAAATGTGGCGATTGTGTAAAAATGTGAATATAAAAAGTGTGATGTCCCCGATTTAGCAATTATCTATGGGACAGGATTATTAGCCCATCATTGCGACCCTCGTGGGCTTGTCTTTGTTTTGAGGGTCTCTTGGTCAGGACTTACTATTTTTGGTAAGTCACCTCTCACCAGTTTCTATTTTTGGATGGTGAAATTCAGTGTTAAGTGTTCAACATGATTTGGAGATGGATCAATTTGATTAATTAATATTCCTTATTTAAATAATCTTGGAGTTATAAGTTATATCTTTAATGTTTAATCATATCTTATGTTTTATATGAGACTTTATGATTTAAGTTGGATATCATTAATTTGGCTTATATCCTAAGTTTGGAGGGAATAATTTTTAAGTTATATGTGTGGTTCAAGGCTTGTAAATCGAGCTTGAAGAGGAAGATTCAGTTTATATAGGGATTTCGAAAGCAAAGGAGAAATCATCTTATGCAATTTTATACAACTATCGAATTGGAGTATTGGTGAGGGTTTACTGAACTTGGCTGATTGAATTGCATATTCGATTTGGCGTGAATCACTTTGAATTGGACTATGGACATCCAATGAATTGTGTGGTGTGGCGACAGTGTCTCAGAATTTCTGTGATGGCATAGCTCACGCATCCTGGTGAATTGAAGTTGCGGTTTACATTGTGAAAGAGGAGTCCACATGGCATGAGAAAGACTATGAGTTGGATGTCTCTTCTAACAATTCTATTGCATTCAGACTACCATCTGTGGATGTTCATTGAGGCGTATGGCGATGTGGGGAGGGAATGCGGCCAACATTCATAACACGACCAACAATGGGTTCTGCAGTTAGCATGTGTGGGATAAATAAGGTAGCGTAGATACCTAGTACTTGCTAGATTTTGATTATCCATTAGATGATACTCACGACTTATATATATATAACTTGATTGGTATTTGATCCAAGGGATTTGAGAGTTATTTGTTGTCATTTGTAGTTCTGATTTATATTCTAGAAAAATTATAAAAATATTTGATTTCATAGGAATTATAAGTTTATCTTTAATGCAAAGTGAATTTTGAAATTGAATTTCCAAAAAAGAGCCAAGAAGGCTCTTTACAGTGGTATCAGAGCTTATATCTTGCCAGCCTGTAGGGAAAATTGGGTCTAAATTATGAATGGTGATAGATTTAGACAGGGTTACTATTACACACGCAGAGGTAGGAATTCTCCACCACCTAGTGACATGGAACAGGGAAATATGGGAGACAAGATCCAAGACAATATAGGTAATGATGACGATAGAGAGTCTACTATGGTATTCGGAAATATTGTGCACAGTCAATAGGAGTTGGTAGCTGGCCAACAATAGATGGCCACAGTCTTGTAGAATCTTTCAGATACCTTGAAGCATATTACCTTGCCTCGGGATCAGGGCAGGGACAAAAATCGTAGGAGTTTCTCAGCTAGTTCACACAGATCCAGGATTGATCTGACAGGTACACAGGATAGGCCCTTGCATCCTACCTTCTTGAGACTAGAGATAGACACTGTCAGTTTTGACGATGAGGCTTCTTTTGCTGAGGAATTTTTGGCTTTGCATACTGAGTGAGACGCTTTACCTCCTGAAGTAGAGCAACATCTTAATTTTGATCACTTTATGACTCAAAAGAGAGAACGTTCTAAAGGAAGATTAGAAGGACACCGTAGGCATACAAATCATGAGCTTAAGCAAGCAACCAACAAGTTGAAATTAACTCATTTTGACGGGAGTGGCAAGATGACTGCTAGAACTTGGATACACAAGCTGGATACATATCTGTCTTTGTGTCCTATGTTTGAGGAGGATGTCATTTGGTTTGTTATTTTGCACCTTGATGGTATAGCACATGACTGGTGGTACCATGGTTTGGTATCTTTACACCATGATTAGATTGTGACCAATCAGGACTTTGTGGATGGGTTAGTGGAAAATTTTGACAAGAAGGACCCAAATTCATATTTCAGAGAGTTGGCACAGCTCAAACAGACAGGCACCCTGGAAGCTTTTATTGGGGAATTTCAGAGAGTCTCAGTTATAGTTTATGACATATCAGAGAGGAGGCATGTTATGATTTTCATTGAGGGGTTAGTGGAACCTCTTAGGGGTTGGGTCAAGTCATTTGATCCTAATTCATTACAGTTGGCAATGAAAAAATCACTACAACATTTGGGTTCAAAGTTCGACGCCAATTTGCGACAGCGCTACCATTTGTGTGTATTTTTGTATTTTTTTTAAGTGCCCCCGACGTTGTCGCGATAGTGACGATACCGTCGTAATTGCGATACCCTCTTGATTATAAACAAAAAGAAAAAGAAAAAGAAAGGCTCATTTGTGATCGAGGTGTGCATGCGAGCGGAAGGAAACTATACCATTCTGCGCGTGAAGAGGGCTCTTGTTGTATTGAATCCAGCTAGTAGTCACAACTGAAGAATCTAACATCTCGTTCATCACACCTTCAGGTCAATTTGTAATTCATTCAGCTGATTTCCTTCATGTTTAGGGTATAGCCACTGCGTACTCATCAACAAGCTGCCACCGCATACTCACCATTTGAGGTATGTCTTGTATTTTAGCCTTTGGTTAAGAGCATATTACAGATATTAGTCAATATGATGAATATACGCCGTAATGAGAACATACGTCGTAATCTACAGAAACCCTAGCATAAAGAAAGTGATGCTTTGTCACGGGCAATATGCTACTGTTGTCTCACTGAAGCTTTGACCCTATCTATTGAAGGTCAGATGCCAATGAATTTTGTAATGGTTGGTGTCTTTTTAAATGCCTCATTGAGGGATTGAACAAACTGTGTGGAACCTAGACATTCACAATCTTATTATCAATTTCAATATATGTCTTGTATTTTAGCCTTTGGTTAAGAGCATATTACATGACTAGAGGCATATACCCTAAGATGGCCTGATTGATATTAGTCAATATG
>MU225553.1:9020001-9046487 GCA_018584345.1 Thuja plicata | reverse complement strand
TCTACATTGAAAAAGTACCATATCTCTCTCTTCAAGGGTGGGTTATTCATTACTACCATGTCATGTTGTATTCAGTTGTATGTAGCTCTAATTTTTTATTGTTAAAGTTAAAGTTAAAACTGAACTATGATGTCTCTGTGAGTTACGTAGGCAAGGCCATCTATGATGAGCCCCCGAGGCATTAGGTCTAGCCCTTAGGTCTTGTACTTTTGAGTTCTTCCTTGAACATACACATAAACACGACAGCTGTGAAACATAATATCCTTATGCATTATGTTGCTGTGATTTTACCTCTTTTTTTGGACACTACTAATTATTTCTTTCTCTTTTTTCCTTGGTAATGCTTTTTAGGTAGAAATGATAGAATACCATATATCTTTCTTGAAGAATCTTTATCAAAAGGGGATCAATGTCCTCTACCTTCAATCGAATAAGGGGTGCAGAATGTTGCTCTTCATTGATTCGGTATAGAAATTGAGTGTTATACCCAAGCAATGTAGAGCAACTTATGCACCCTCGATTCCAGTGAAGAGAGAAATGCCATTGATACCCTTTGGATAAAGAGGATTGATACCACTTCTACCATCCTTTAAAATATTGGTTTTAAAGTTAAACCTGAACTATGATGTCTTTGTGAGTTACGTAGGCAAGGCCATTTATGATGAGCCCCTGAGGCATTAGGTCTGGCCCTTAGGTCTTGTACTTTTGAGTTCTTCCTTGATCTTGCCACCCCTTACCAATATTTTACATATTTTGCATCTCTTTACAATACTAGTTTTAAATACCTTATGACTGATTTAGCTAAGTTATTGATGTAGCTTATCTTACGATCTTGTATGTAATAAACTATGAATTTTATATCATGCATCTATTTGTGTAGCCGTATATACAGGTGCAGGAAATAGAGAGGAAAGGAGAAGTGTATGGCTTGACTATGCACATGTGTAATTGTAGATGAGGATCAGTAATAGGGTGCCATGCATTGCTTAGATCCTTTGGATCTAACCCCATCTTGACCTTCCTTGTAGGTTCTGGATCATACAGGAGCATACTGGATTCAACCCTGGGTCAACACTTCAATGACATCAGGCAGTGATGCAAAAATTATTGTCTGTAGTCATTGTAGCAGCATCAGGCACCAACTTCAGCACAATATGATCACTAGACATGTCTGTATGTCTTCTACTTTTAAGTTGCATTGTTTCCGTTCTTGTTTTATTTGTTGGGTGATCCTTGCTATCCAAATTATACCAATACTTTTGTAAGAGATTTTCCCTTTTTACTTCAACCTAAGAAAACTTTCAGGCAAAATTCCAGCTAAACTCTTCAGCAAGAAGATGAATCTGTCAAGAAAAAGGGGTATAATGCATTCAAGGAAAAGGCTCTAGAGGCTGCTAAGTTTTTTTTACCCCTTTTGCTTCGTAATTTGAAGCCATCAATGGAAACTTACAATCCTAAACAATTAGTATACCATTTATGGCTTCATAATTAGTAAGTGAAAGGGAGTTCTCTGACCCGAAACCCCCTTTGGTGACGATCCTATGTAGTTCCACGCAATGCTGGTGGTTTATAAAACATTCTTCTCTGGTTGTTTCAAATTTTATAAACAAACAAGAGAATATTGAATTTATGCCCATTTGGGGCCTTCTAACACTATATATTCTACGCAGTTGCACATACATTCTCGATTCAGAGTGGGAAAATCTTATTTTGGCAGAGGGAGAGAAGCCAAACACATAAAGAACATGCACATAAACACGATAGCTGAGAAACATAAATATAGATATCACAATAGCTTAGAAACATAAATATAGATATCATGGTCACAATTGTTTGGAGACACGACATAATTCAGTGGTATACCCAGACGATGCAACGCAACCACTACTCCTCTAGTTCGAAGTTGGCATTGCATGATCCAAAAACCATAGACAAGGAATAAATTTAGAGAGCGGAGGTATATTATTTCGGTTGTTATGGCCCTCCTCCGCTCTCTAAATTTATTCCTTATTTATGGTTTTTGGATTGTGCAGTGCCAACTTAGAACTGGAGGAGTAGTGGTTGTGTTGCATCGTCTGGGTATACCACTGAATTATGTTGTGTCTCCAAACAATTGTGACCATGATGCCTACATTTATGTTTCTCAGCTGTTGTGTCCCAGGATCCCTTATGACCCTCTATGACCCTTTACGATCCCTAAGAATACATCTTAGAGATCTTAAAGTGTCGTAAAGGGTCATAAGAGTGTCCTAGGAGGGGCCAGATGAGCTTCCACCTTCAAGTGGTTGGCCTTGTTAAGCAGAGAATGTTAAACTATTCTCAAAACAAAGAGAAACTCTTAAAACCTCTAAAGCGACACTAAAAAAATACATGTGATGTCGAGCCATCAACAATTGCCGACGGCTCGATGTCGCATGTATAGCAAATTCGTCGCATGCCTGTCGTAATTTTGATCCTCATTATGCGATGCCTATGTGTCGTAATAGCAACAGATAAATGTAACGACAACATGATTACCATTATAGTTGGCTCGTATTGCAACACCTAGACGTCGCTTTTTTTAGGCGTGCGACGAATTTGCTATACTTGTGACATCGGGCTGTCACAAAATTACTAACGGCTTGATGTCGCATGTATAGAAAATTCGTCGCACGTCTGAAAAAGTGACAGATAACATGTGACACCTGTGTGTCATAATAGTGACAGATGATATGCGATGCTTATGTGTCGTAATAGTGACACATAAGATGCGACGCCTACATGTCGTAATAGCGACATCAAAAATATGTAATGACAACACTAGTCTCTATCGCTAGTTCGACGGGAAAGTGTCAGAAAAGTGACACATAGCCGTCGAAAAGAGGCCTCAAATGTACTAGTGAAGCTAGAGACTTGGATTTTTCAGCTCCATGCAAAAAATTTCCTCCTAGACTATCAATTTTTTCTTATGATAATAAAGTTTCTCCAAAAAGAAAGATGGACCAAAATTCAAGAAACCAGTGACAGGGCCTCTAGATCCTGAATCACTTAGCGATTTGAGGAGAAGGAGATTGTATTTCTACTGCACGGGTCCTTATGATGAGAAACATGAATGCCCGTTGAATCCTAAAGGTAGAAATAGGCTCATGGAGTGGTATTATGAAGATGAACACAATTCTGATTTTGAAGGGCAACAAGTTGATCCTGAAGAGGATGCCTTAGAAGAGGTAGTTAACAGTGAGAAGGTGGAAGAGGATTCCCACCTCAAGGTTGTATATCTCTCTAGCATGCAGAAAGAGGGATCTTTTAGGATGAGGGGCCTCTTAGCAGGGCAGCGTGTCATTTCCATGTTGGATACAGAAACCACACATAATTTTATAGACTCACGTTTGGTCTCTAAGAGAGGCATACAAACTGAGGAGTTTGAGGGCATTACAGTGAAGGTGGCGGATGGTTATACATTGAAATGTGATAGAATGATTCCATACCTCCCAATAAAATTAAATAACTAGGAGTTCAAGGCTGATTTCTATGTGGTTGACATGGGAGGCACCGATTTAGTTTTGGGTATGATTTGGTTAAATTCCATTGAGGCTTTTTATCTCAGCCTCAAAGATATGGAGATGAAGTTTGAGGTAGATGGTAAGAAACACATACTCAAGGCAATCGGGGAACAAAACTTGAGGACTATGTCACTTAGACGTATACAATGTCTCATTCGCCATGATGTAGTTGAGTGGGCAACAGAGTGTAGGATTTTACCCACACTTGAGGAGTCAGGGAAATCAGTTTATTACCCTCACATACAGGAATTGAGAACTAAACACTCCAAAGTGTTTAGAGAATTACCACATGGCAGGCCACTTGGTAGGGGTATATAGCACATTATTGATTTGAAGGAGGGCACTAAGCCCATCATGATTACTCCTTACAGGCATCCTAAGCGCCTGAAGGATGAGATAGAGAAAACTATCTAGGAGTTTATTTCTATGGGGTATATTAGGCCTAGCAAATCACCATTTGCTTCTTCAGTGTTTCTGGTGAAGAAGAAGGATGGTACCCTCAGGATGTGCATAGATTATAGGATGTTGAATAAGAGGACCATTAAGAACAGGTATCTTATTCTGCGCATTGATGAGCCGATAGATGAGTTGCATGGGGCATGCTACTTTTCTAAGATTGACTTGAGATCCAGTTACCATCAGATCTGGATGCAGGAGGAGGATATAGAGAAAACAACATTTCAATGTCACTGTGGAAATTTTGATTTTTTAGTCATGCCCTTTGGGTTGACTAATGCTCTAGCCACTTTCCAGTCTACCATGAACAGAGTCTTCCACAGTCAGTTGAGGAGGTTTGTTCTGGTTTTCTTTGACGACATATTGATTTACAGCTGTAAGATATATATATATATATATATATATATAGGGGTTAAAGTGTGTGTGTGATATGTGTGGCCTCCTAATCTAAGATAAGGAGATCCCAATTGATTAACCAACATGAGATAATCAATGCAAAAAAGAATCAACTGGTTATGGATAAAGAGGGGAAGAGGGTCTGATTTCTCAATTATAAAGTAAAACAATAGATCTGAAAGATTAAGATGAAATGAAACACTTATCTTGAAATGTAGCAGATTTGGAAATTGTCATTTTTTGGTGTTTGTATCAGGTTTCTGGAAATTATGCAACCGGATCTAGAACAGAAACACAGAGACGAAGAAAACCCATAAATCATTTTACTTTTTGTGCCAGGTTAACCTTGACCTAGATGCAGGTTGACTTTGACCCCTTTAGGTCGACCTTGACCTGTTTTGCTTTGACAAAAATTCTATTCGTGAATCCTGAAAGTTGGCCGAAAAGGGCATCCGAATCTGCTTTGTAATTCATTGTCTTGTACCTGTACTTGCAAGAAAAATGGTTTTGTTTGCTAGGGGAGGGGTTTGCCTTAGTCAAACCCCAATTTAGGAATTAATCTTGAAATCAATAATTGAAATGGAGAATGCTAGCAAGTAGTAGAAGTAGATCTAGCAACGAAGCTATGATATTCAAATAGATATGCAATTGTATTTTCAATGTAAACAAGTATGTTGATATGAAAGCTTAGACCCAACATTAGAAATCATAAATGTAAATAAAAAACTCCATGATTGTATGCTTGGAATCCACCTTGAAGGAAAAATGAATGAGTCTTGAAGATGCACAAAGGATCTTCAAGGAAGATCGCACCACCATGATGCATAGATCTAGGGTTTGAATGATGAATCTTGAATGCTTGAACCAAATCCCTTAAAAGGCTTAAATGCTTGAATCCTTGATCTTCAATGGGGAACTTGAAATGCTTGAGAAGAAGACTTGAAAACCTTGATTGAACACTTGGAAGGTTAAGAGTATGTGGAACAATGGATGCTTGAAAGTAGATGATAATGTATTTTTCTCCAAGTAGATAATTATTTCTTCTTAGAGAAAATGAGAGGAAAAGGGCTTCCTTATATACAAGTCTAGGGCACTAAATTCTAGAGAGGCCAACATAGGAGAATTAAATTCCAATTAGTCCCATACCCCTAGAAGTGGACCTATATTAAATATCTTTTAAGATTCGTTACTTCGGAAACCGAAAGAGGGAAAATGAACTTTTGAGTGTCCCCCGCATCCAGCAATCTTTCCAATTTAAATGGGGAATCTGGGTCAAGGTCGAGGTTGACCCTGACCTAGGTCAGGGTTGAGGTTGACCTTGACCTAGGTCAAGGTCGAGGTCAAACTTGACCCTAGGAGTCACGACCCCTGGAAAATATGCCAGGTTGAGTAAACAGTGTCCGGAAAGGCCCAATCAGGGTCCTAAACAGGCATAGAAGATGGAAAAGGGGCATAAATGAGAGGAAAACATGATGATGGCCCAAAACACCCCCTAATGAGGGCTAAAAAGTCTTAACATAGAAATGCTTCCATTTTAAGATGATACATTAAGCCCCCACTTTAGCGGGAGTATGGAAATCGACCATACTCGTGGCAAAGTTAGAAGAAAGACTCTAGTGGATCGCAACGAGGTAGAACATCACTTAGTCAAGGACATGAGCCCCCATGCCAAGGATTCTAACTCAACATACACGCACAAGGGTACGAAAGCAAAGAGAAAACAAAGATAAAGCTAAAAAGACACAAAAAGAGGGGTTAGTACAAAAATAAACCCAAATCAACTAGCAAAGGAAGCCTTGCCAAGAAATGCTTCCTATGCTAATATCATATTTGGAAAGATATCATATAAGCATAAATGATTGCATAAGAAAGACAAGAGCAACACTATAAATAACATAGCTTCATGATCTAATCCTACTAGCATGAAAGCGAAAGAGAGAAAAGAGAGAGTGATTACCTCGCCTAGTAAGATGCCCACCTTACCGTGAATGACTAAGGAGGGAGAGCCCAACAGGTTCACCCAAACGTTGTGCTTTGTAGTTATAATGTGTCTTCTGTTAGCTTTTGGAATGCCCATAGATCCACATTCTTGTATCACTATGGAATATAAACTGTGTGTCTCTTCAGGATTTAGCAAATTATGTGTGTTACCTTCCAAGGATTTAGCATATTTGAAATTGAAAACGCGTATCCCTTCAGGATTTAGCAACTTATGTGCGTTACCTTCCGAGGATTTAGAAAAAATAAAAATGAAAATGAGTGTCTCTTCAGAATTTAGCAACTTATGTGTGTTACCTTCCAAGGATTTAGCATGTTGTAAAATGTAAACTATAGTATAAGGGAGACCCTATATATGCCCCTTCCTTATCATGGCTACCTAATAGACATGATAAAGAAGAGAAGGAGGATACCTACTTCACAAAGTAAGGAGATATCATGTTAGCAACAATGTACACTATATTCTTAGCAAAGAGTATTGACCCTTACATCTAAGAGCATAGATAATAGTGAAAAGGATATGTCACTTATGGAAAAAGGATCCTCAAAGAGGAAGAGATCTTATCAACAAGACCCCCACCATAGAGGAGTGCTTAAGATAAAATATCATCTTTCAAAGAAAAGTAAAGAGGGATCAAAGACTCAATCATCAAGCCCCCGACGATTAAGAGGAAGAGGAATCTTGGAATGAAGGAAGCAAACTCTAAATCAAAGCAAAGGCAAGAGTTTATAAAGAACATAATTTGCAAAATAAAGAAGAGGTGATGACCTAGGACAATCACCTCTCATATAATAGGGTATCCATAGCCAAAACATAAGTATTTATAAGGAAATAATGTTGTAGAATAAACAAATGCCACTAAGCTAAGGAAAGTAGATCCTTAGACAGAGAGAAAGAAGGAGAACCTTGCCCCCCAGGGATGAAAGCAAGGGATATACCAATCAAATCAAGATATGTTGTGACAAAGAGATATCTTTGCAAAAAAATGTCTTAGAAAAGATATCATGAATACTAGAAGAGAGATATGGATGATTATGAGCAAAGGAAGTATGTACCATATCATAATACAAAACCATAGGGATAAAATATAGAAAGAATAACCAATTAAGCTGAAAACAAAATGCATGCTAAGAGCATAATGGATCCTAGAAAATGGAAGAAATACCTCTTGCCCCCTAGTGAAGAGACAAGAGGGGGAAAGATCTGTATTATAGAAGAATGAGGGGTATTCCTCGGATGGAAATTATGAAGAAATTGTAATACCGCACGAGAGTGAGATATAATTCCTAAAGCAGCTCTTTCTCTAACATACATCTTGAAATGCACACAATCAGAAAGTAAATGTGTATTACTATAATGAAAAGGACATTTGTACTTGGAGAGAGCATCTTTCGGCATAGGTTTAAATATTTCTTTCTTAGAATTCATTAACTGAACATACACCTTCTTAGCCACATCTCGAGGGGTATCATGGTAATCTAAGGAAGGTGTTGGAAGAAGAACATGAAGAGGAGGATGACAATCAAAATTGACCACCTTAAATTGAGATAGCGGAAAGCCTAGACCATGCCTATCTTGTTTAGGGGATAGATGAATCAGATATTTAATACCATGTTCATTAACACCAAGCCCTAAACCCTTATAACCTTGTTTAGCCACCATATTGTATCCAGTAGCGTACATATCTTGTAAAGCTTCTGCAGGAGGTGATTGTTTACGGTGATCATGAGAAAATGTTGTGTAAGGCAGAATGATAGGTTTAGAAGAAGTTTCTTTGCTCTTCCCTTTAATATCATCATGAATTGGATAAGAAGGGGAAGGTAAATCAAAGAATTCTTGCACATCTGCATCATGAACTATAGTTTGAGCCCCATCATAAGTGTGGGAAGAACTAGGGATAGAAGATGGAGAAATAGGAGTGAGAATATTAGGAATTGGATTAGGAAGGATAGGATTAGGATTAGGAAGATTAGGAAGTAGATTACGAAGGATAGGATTAGGATTAGGAAGATTAGTAAATGGGTTATCATCTACCAAATTCTTAATATAATCCAAAAGAGCAATAAGTCCACTACACAAGTTCTTAATGAAAGTTTTTAAAGTAGGAAGGCTAGTATTAGTTAATCTCAAAATAACATAAGAAATTGAAACATGAAGAGTAACAAACATAAGGAAATAGATGATACTCTAATAAACATCATAAGTACTATAAAGAGATGCTAAGAGAAGAATAATGAGGAAAATAACCATATCCCAAAGCATCTTAAAGATCTTCATAGTGAATGAAATGCAAGAAATGTTTTTGTATTTTTATGAGTATGTAGATTTTTTTGTATTTTAAAATGCAAGAGCATAAAAGAAAACCAATTTAATATGTATGCAAAAGCTAGTCTCTAAGGAAAAGAGGCAAAACATCTAACACCAAAAAGAAAGAGTTGTCTATTGCGGGTTCACCAAAATGTAAGATATATATATATATATATATATATATATGGGTTAAAGTGTGTGTGTGATATGTGTGGCCTCCTAATCCAAGATAAGGAGATCCCAATTGATTAACTGACTAAAGATGATCAATGCAAAAAGGAATCAATTGGTTATGGATAAAGAGGGGAAGAGAGTCTAATTTCTCAATTATAAAGTAAAAAAAAAGATCTGAAAGATTAAGATGAAATGAAATACTTATCTTGAAATGTAGCAGATCTGGAAATTGTCATTTTTTGGTGTTTGTATCAGGTTTCTGAAAATTCTGCAACCAGATCTGGAACAGAAACACAAAGGCGAAGAAAACCCATAAATATTTTTCCTTTTTGTGCCAGGTTGACCTTGACCTGCTTTGCTCCGACAGAAATTCGGTTCACGGATCCTGAAAGTTGGCCAAAAAGGGTATCTGAATCTGCTCTGTAATTCACTGTCCTATACCTATACCTGCAAGAAAAATGGTTTTCTTTGTTGGGGGAGGGGTTTGCCTTAGTCAAACCCCGATTTAGAAATTAACCTTGAAATCAATAATTGAAATGGAGAATGCTAGCAAGTAGTAGAAGTAGATCTAACAACAAAACTATGATATTCAAATAGATATGCAATTGAATTTCAAATGTAAACAACTATGTTGATATGAAAGCTTAGACTCAACATTAGAAATCATAAATGTAAATCAAAACCTCCATGATTGCATGCTTGGAATCCACCTTGAAGGAAGAATGAATGAATATTGAGGATGCATAAAGGATCTTCAAGGAAAATCACACCACCATGATGGATAGATCTAGGGTTTGAATGACGAACCTTGAATTCTTGAACCAAATCCCTTCAAAGGCTTAAATGCTTGAATCCTTGATCTTCAATGGGGAACTTGAAATGCCTGAGAAGAAGACTTGAAAACCTTGATTGAACAATTGGAAGCTTAAGAGCATGTGGAACAATGGATGCTTGAAAGTAGATGATAATGTATTTTTCTCCAAGTAGATGATTATTGCTTCTTAGAGAAAATGAGGGGAGAAGAGCTTCCTTATATACAAGCATAGGGCACAAACTTCTAGAGAGGCTGACATAGGAGGATTAAATTCCAATTAGGCCTATACCCCTAGAAGTGGACCTATATTAAATATCTTTTAAGAGTCGTTACTTCGGAACCCGAAACAACCAACCCAGAAGCGGGAAAATGAACTTTTGAGTGTCCCCCCCGCATCTAGCAATCTTTCCAATTGAAAAGGGGAACCTGGGTCAAGGTTGAGGTCAAACTTGACCTAGGTCAGGGTCGAGGTCGACCTTGATCTAGGTCAAGGTTGAGGTTGACCTTGACCCAGGGAAGGGGGATCCCTGTAAAATATTCTAGGTTGGGTAAACAGTGCCCAGAAAGGCCCAATCAGGGTGCTAAACAGGCATAGAAGATGGAAAAGGGGTAGAAATGAGAGGACAATATGATAATGGCCCAAAACACCCCCTAAGGAGGGATAAACAGTCTCAACATGGAAGTGCTTCCATTTTAAGATGATACAATAACAAGATGTGAGATGATCATCTTACTCATTTGGATACTATGTTGGATACTCTGGATAGGGCTTCTTTGTATGCAAAGGAGTTCAAGTGTGCTTTAGGATGACCGAGTTAATGTATCTTGGTCATAATATCAGTTCAGAGGGAGTACGTATGGATCAAGATAAGGTCTGAGCTATCCTGGATTGGCATGCTCCTGATAGTTTGACATAGCTCAGAGGGTTCATCGGGTTGTGTGCCTTCTATCGCAGATTTGTTGCGGGGTTCTCATGACATGCAACTCCCTTGACTGATTTGACCCGTAAGGGTGCTTTTAAGTGGCCTTGTCACACACAAGAGTGTTTTGAGAAGTTCAAGTTGATCATGACACCGTGCCCATTTTTTGCATTGCCAATTTTTTCTAGGCCCTTTGATTTGCACTGTGATGCTTCAAGAGAGGGCATTGGTGCGGTACTTTCCCAGGATCACCACCCTATTCTATTTGAGAGCCGGAAGCTCCAGGGTCCTGAGAGGGTTTTTAGTGTTTTTGATAAGGAGATGTTAGCCATTATGCATGCTTTGGGTAAATTCAGGTAGTACTTGGTCGGTAGTAAATTTTGCATCAAAACTTATCATAACAGCTTGAAGTATTTCCAGGGGCAGCAAGATTTCGATGAGAGACCCAGAAGTGGGTTAGTAAATTGCATTCCTATGATTTTGATATCTCATATATCAAGGGTACTCAGAATGTGGTTGCTGATGCACTTTCCAAGAGGCCTCACTTGGGTTCTATGACATCGATATATGAGGATTGGAGGCATTCGATTGTTGTGGAGTATGCTAGGGATCAGTGGGCTGCTGGTTTTATTGATGGGACCATAGAGGATAACAGGTATACACTTGTGAATGAGTTGATCATTTACAAGGAACGAGTGTTGTTGGTCCCAGTATTGGGTGTTCGTTTGGTAGTGTTGAGAGCTTTCCATGATTCTCCCTTAGCAGGGCATCCAAGTTTTTTTAAAACCTATAGGCAGGCGCGAGAGAAATTCACTTGGAAAGGCCTGAAGTTTGAAGTGCAACAGTATGTCAGAGAGTGTTTGGTTTGTCAGTAGAACAAATAGGAGCACACCTATCCAGCTGGGTTACTGCAACCATTGCCCATTCCTGAGCGGAAATGGGAATGCATCTCTATGGACTTCATTGTGGGCTTGCCTAAAGCTCGGGGTAGGGATTGGATTTATGTGGTGGTGGATCGACTTACGAAGTATGCCTCTTCTTTCCAATTACAACCACTTTCTCAATGAGACAGGTTGCAGATTTATTCTTCTAGGAGGTTTTTAGATTGCATGGTTTACCCCGGAATATAGTAAGTGACTGAGATAGTCATTTTATGAGTCACTTTTAGTAGGAGCTCTTCCGATTGTGTGGGACAGAGTTGAATCCCAGTACTAGTTACCACCCTTAGACTGATGGTCAGACTGAGATTGTTAATAAATGGGTGGAGGGCTATCTTTGGAATTATGTGTCTGCTCAGCAGAGAGCTTGAGTGAAGTGGATTTATCTATGTGAGTATTGTTATTATACCACTCACCATATGTCTATTCGGATAACTCCTTTCCGAGCTTTGTATGGGTATGGTCCTCCTAGTTTTTTGGATTTTCTTTTTAGTGATAGCAGAGTCCCCAGTGCAGGTGATTTGTTGTAGGACGCTCTTTCCAGGTTGGAGATATTGTATATTTAATGTTGCAGCTTTACATGCAATCTTCTATCCGAAAGAACAGAGCTGAGAAGCTCAAGCCTCAGTATTATGGGTCTTTCTATGTTGTTAGATGGGTGGGTGAGGTTGCATATGAGTTGGATTTTCCAGAGGACAGTATGGTGCATAATGTGTTTCATGTATCGCGCCTCAAAGGGCGTTAGACAGACATGTTGTTCCATCCTCTCTGTTACCCCCTCTTGATGATGAGGGAAAGTTAGAGTTGATACCGAAGGTTATATTGGAGACTCGTGAGCGACATTTGGATCCGTGAGTTATCAGGGAGTTTTTGATCAAGTGGTCTGGTTTACCGATTGAGGATGCCACTTGGGAATCCGAGGACATTCTTCAGCACCCCAGTTTGCAATTGCTTGAGGACAAGCAATCTTGGGGAGGGAGGACTGTGATGTCCCTGATTTAGCAGTTTTCTGTGGGACAAGATTGTTAGCCCATCATTATGACCCTCGTGGGCTAATGCTTTGTTTTGAGGGTCTCTTGGTCATGACTTACTATTTTGGGTAAGTCACCTCTCGCCAATTTCTATTTCTGGATGGTGGAATTCAGTGTTCAACATGATTTGGAGATGGATCAATTTGATTAATTAAATCTTCCTTATTTAATTAATCTTGGAGTTATAAGTTATATCTTTAACATTTAATGATATCTTATGTTTTATACGAGACTTTATGATTTAAGGTGGATATCATTAATTTGGCTTATATCCTAAGTTTGAAGGAAATAAGTTTTAAGTTATATGAAGTGTGTGGTTGAAGACTTGTAAATCGAGCTTGAAGAGGAAGATTCAGTTTATATACGGATTTCAAAAGCAAAGGAGAAATCATCTTATGCAATTTTATACAACTATCGAATTGGAGTATTGGTGAGGGTTTACTGAACTTGGCTTATCGAATTGTGAATTCGATTTGGTGTGAAGCACTTTGAATTGGACAATGGATGTCCAATGAATTGTGTGGTGTGGCGGCAGTGTCTCAGAATTTCTGTGGTGGCAAAGCTCACACATCCTGGTGAATTGAAGTCGCGGTGTACATTGTGAAAGAGGAGTCCGCATGACGTGAGAAAGACTTCGGGTTGGATGTCTCTGCTAACAAATCTGCTGCATTGATACTACCAGCCATGGATGTTCATTGAGGTGTATGGCGATGTGGAGAGGTAATGTGGCCAACAGTCATAACACAGCCAGCAGTGGGTTCTGCAATTAGCATGCGTGGGATAAATAAGGTAGCGTAGATACCTAGTATTTTCTAGGCTTTGATTATCCATTAGATGATACTCACGACTTATATATATAACTTGATTAGTATTTGATCCAAGGGATTTGAGAGTTATTTGTTGTCATTTGCAATTCTGATTTATATTCAGGAAAAATTATAAAAATATTTGATTTCATTGGAAGTATAAGTTTATCTTTAATGCAAAGTGAATTTTGAAATTGAAATTCTGAGAAAGAGCCAGGCAGGCTCTTTACAAAGAGTGAGGACAACCTTTTTTCAATTTTAATTAATTTCCCTTCAAAACTACATTTTCTTATAGCTCTCAAAATAAAACATTAAACTTCACTTTTTTCTCTTCAATCTTTGCATCCACATTGTCCGGCAATAAAGTAATCTTTAAAAAAATAAAAATACCTCCCTACATTGGTGTCCCCTTAATGAAGTCTATTCTTGTCTTTAAAACAACTTAAAGTCACCACTTTACTAGGTTGTGATCAAGGGGGTTCTCTTATTAACCCATTACCCTCACTTAAGGCATGAAGTAACTTTTTAATAGACTTCAGTGATAAAAATCATACATCTCTCTCAAAACATTATAACTCACCAAGGCCACAATCGGCCAAACCTTGAAACTGAAGATGATGCACATTGAGAGAGAAGACTAAAGCTATGATTGGCCGTCAAAAATAGAAGTTACTATAAATAGTAACTGTTAAAAATAGTAAAAAAAATTAAGTCAGCCAAAACTCCCAATTGACCAATTAGTGTCCAAACTAACACTTACTAAAAATACGAAGTCCACTACAAGTTGCCCAAAATCACTCTAGAAAGTCTCGTTCATATCCATTAATCCATTTGAACACACAAAATACATCAAAATAATCCTCCAATCTTACTGACAGCACCCAGAAAGTCTATCAGCTGCACTACAAGAGAAACTCAAGATGAAGACATTACAGTGGTGGATCCTAATTTTGGCACGTTCTTTAAATTTTGTGGTGGTTTGTATGTCCAGCTTTTGCTTTTAATTTGATCAAGTCTAGAAAAATTAAGGTGATAACTATTAATAAAACTTTGGCGGCTGGTAGTGGTAGGAATGGTCTTAAATTGGAGCCTTTTTAGCCATAAGCACATGGAGAATCTCTCCAAGTTAAAGTGGAAATGGTGAATGTTTAAAATTTGAAATCTCAAAAGTTCTAGAAGGGAGTGTGGTAGTGTAGGAACTTAAAACTTGATTGGAAAATTTGAAGTTGGATGTCATCACGTCTTCATACAAATTTTGGTTATCGAGCTTGCATGAGCTATTGTTGATTCAATTGTAGTTTTGTCATCTATTGAGGAATTTAGGTTTTATTTTTTCAGATGTTGTTAAGATGTCTATTTTGTAGTCTCCATTGATGTTCAAAATATAGTTGTTGGAAGTCAGTGATATTATGCTATTAAAGGTTTTTGTTGATTTGTTGGATCTTTTCCCGTTTCTCTGATATGTTGATTGAATGCATGCATTTTCTATTTTTGATCGGTATTGTGGACCCTACCTTTCTTTAGACAGCTTGTATTTTGTTGCATCATTTTTTTCCAGAATACCGCTTATATAAATTTGACTAATTTTAATTTTCTTAAATATTTAATTCATAATTGACTATTCTCTGTACTTTCAGTTCAACAAACATATCATTCTTAAAATTAAAAAAGAAAAAGAAAAAAAACTATAGTGATTTTAAGATCTTAATACATACCTACATAAAGAAAACAACAAACTATATTGAACCACAAAAAATTCTTCAACTTTATATGTGCGTGAAAACAACTATGTTAAATTTTGAACAATTTTTTTTAAAAACTGCACACCACAGATGACAGAGATATTTAACATGGAGAAACCATTTCTTGATGAAAAATCTGAAACTTATTTTGACCTTTATAGAACACTTTGTTATGAAATTAATAGAGATGTTTATTCAATTTGGAACAACATTTTATTCAGGATTTGGAAAAAATACTATAGTAGTGTCCAAATGATTTTTTATTTATTGTCTATTTTTCTCCCTGGAATTGACTTTAAATGATGGTTGTGTATGTATATTGTTCATCAATTATTTGTTTTGTAAATGGAAGGCAACAAAATATTCTCATCTTCAAAGAAACATCCTGATCCTTAGTTACTTCATTGTAAAGAGCTTGTCTGGTTCTAACCTTCCATTTGACTACAAGAAAATTCTTAAAAGTCTGGAATTCTGATTTCTTTTAATCTTTCCAGCAATACATATATAATTTTCCCTTTTGTTTTTCTCCACATTAATCAAATTGAAATACAAAGCACAATATAATTCTAAACATCTATAGAAATACATATGCCATTGAAATTCTGAATTCATTTTCAAATTTAATTTGCAATTAACAAATACCAAGTAACAAAGGAAGTCATCATGGTTTGAACTTGCATAAGCTTCCCTAACTTCAACAACTTCTGGCTGCAACTTATCAGTAAGGGATGGCGGCTGCTCCGTTCTACATCCACGGGCTGCTATGGCAACCACACATCTAACAAAACACCAACTCTCTCCCTTAAAACAACAAACAACAAACTCTCTGCCTTAAAAACGTCCAACACTAATCTCTTTCACCCAATGCCGAAATGTCTTCAACCAAACACTCACAATTCACTGGAATCTTTCACCAGTTCAAAGTGATTGAAACACTGAATTGAATTCCCAATTCAATCAAGAAGTTTTTCCCAAACCCTTGTCTCCATAATTCAAACCCAAACAAAATGAATGAATATTATAATCAATAATGCATTCGATTTCTTCTCCATGTCTTTTATAATCTCTCCACAAGAAATCGAACCCTAGCTTCTTAAGCACACATTTCACTTACATAAAGACTATGTTTTATGTGCACATTTGAAATATAATAAACTATTATATTTCTTTCCACTTTAATGATGAAAATACTCTTTCATTAAAATAACCATATTCTGACACATAAGGTCCCTGTTTTATGAGCTCGGGATTTAAAACTTCTCAACCCGGTTCCAACGAGCTATAACACTAAGATGCCCAAAATACAATCACCATAAAAATAACAACCTTAGCCGATTTAATTAAATAATAATCATAATTCACTCGTCTTGCGGAAATAAACGAGGAAGCATCAGAATCAAAATCTGACAGCACAGGAGTGATCCTGAGGATGAAATATGATGAATGAACTTGACGGGGTGACATACTAAAAATAGACGCTCCCTCCAAGAATTTTGGAACCCAAGTTGGAAGCCGAAAATAAAATCTGAGAGCATCATATAACTCCTCTAAATCATCTGAGCTCCGTGGAACCAACTATTTACTTACTATAAATAGTAAGTCCCTCAAAACAGGGCCACAACCCACAATAGGGTCCTCTAATCACTAGTATTAGCCTACAACGACCCAATGATAGGCTAAATCCACTAACTCCAATGCTCGCTCAAATGGGAACATTACATTCATATATGTTGGCGAAAGAGGAATAGTTGGCTTGTCTGAAAGTGAATTATGGAGTTTGTCAAATTTTCACCTCCGATCTATTTTCATGTTATTTCTCATGAGGTGTATCCACCCAGCATTGAAACACATTTCATCATTTTACCCTTGGAAATGTTTTAAAATTAGCAACACATTTCTTCATGTTTGGAGGGTATAAGGGGTGTTGCCTGATGGGGTGTTTAAGTGTTGTACCTAGTAAGTTTTTCTCCTAGGTCCTAAACACACATGTTACTTAAGTTTACTTAGGGACCACATAGGAACATTTCCACCTTTAATCAACTTATCACTTCATCATTTTTCCACTTCAAGTGGAACTTCCACCTTTAGTGGACATATCACATTATCACTTTTCCACTTTAGGTGGGTGGTCCACCTTTAGTGGACATATCACATTATTACTTTTCTACCTTGGGTGGGGGATAAGTTATTTCTTTATGTATTATGTGATAAGATTAAGACACTTGTCTTATGCTTTCCTATGTCTCACCTTGGCCTACTTGACTAAGGGGTCTCCTATGTACTTTCATTCATTCTATTGCATTATTGATGAGAATATAGTTTATTCTCATCATTTTGATTCTCTCTTGATCTTGTGCTTTCCATTAGGCCTCTAGATATTGAGTGACTATCTCCGTAGCCAAATCTTACACTACTCATGTGGGCGATCCACCTTTAGTGGACATATCACATTATTACTTTTCCACCTTGGGTGGGGGATAAGTTATCACTTTATGTATCATGTCATAAGATTAAGACACTTGTCTTCTTCCTTCCTATGTCTTGCCTTGGCCTACTTGACTAAGGGGTCTCCTATGTACTTTCATTCGTTCTATTGCATTATTGATGAGAATATAGTTTATTCTCATCATTTTGATTCTCTCCTAATCTCGTGCTTTCCATTAGGCCTCTAGATATTGAGTGACTATCTCTGTATCCAAATCTTACACTACCCTTTCCCATGTGGCTTACCTTTATAAGGGGCAAATGAAACAAGCGAAAAGAAAGATCTCCTAATTGGCATTGTTTTAAATGTTGTGAAAAAAGTGTTAACGAGTGTTTATTTTCGTCAAAGAATATTCTTGTCTTGAAAGAATATCAATCATAGGTACATTTCATTGTCATCCATTGCAATTATTTGAATTTTATGGTGTGGGTTCCTAGGTTGTAGGCTTTTGTAAGAAGGGGACAAGCTCTAACTCTACCAAGCCACTAATTTCTCTATGCAATGATTTATATGACTGATTTTTTAGATAAATATGCAATTCCTTGAATTTTTATAAGTGTTTCCAGGCAAGATAATAACTTTGCATAAAAATAACAACATAGGAATTGAAATTAGAAATGCTTATAATTAACCAACAATGATTTGTCTTATTCATCCAATAGACAATAACAAACATTCTCTTACAATTATTGGTATTCAAAAATGAAGTTGCAGCAAATGTAGAGAAAACAACACTACGAATTTGTCAGTTTACTTCTGTAATCACCATACAATGAAAGTAGCACTCTAGACGCCAAATTATTAAGTGATTGTGAACCTCAGATGTCATACATTTGGACCTGGTATTGGCCACTTGCTCTAGATGGCTCACGTGGCTGAAAATTATGGACTGGCTACCTCAAACCCTCTACAAACTTTATCAAAAGGGCCGCAATTTAGTATTATTCATGCAATCACCAAACTCTACAATCAAACATGAAGGAAATACCATGAATTCAAACACCAAACTCATCACAAATAAATCCAGTCATGTCATCTAAGCAAAGCCATTGCCATTGCACAATTCACTGGGTATAACACCAATTCAAAGTGTTGAAATTGTGAAGAATTCTCAATTCTCCAACAATGTTGAAACCCTTGGACAAAATGCCCAATTCCCAATTCTAGGTAGCTCACGCCAAAATCAAGACAAATAACAAATGCCTAATGATATTGATTCTCCTTGGCCTTTTATAATCCTTTCATGAGGTCCAATTCTTGAAGCTTCTTCAACAAGTCACATTAATGGCTTAAATACATTTGCCCTTTTGATGCACAATTGACTTTATAATATAAAATTATATCCTCCTTGGTTTAGGTGCCCACTTTTAATAATGTATTTAATGCACATTAATTAAATCACTTGGCCCCATTCACTTCATTACTTTATAATACGCTTTATAAAGTAACCATTACCAATTAATAATATAACCATTACCAATTGATATCATTGATGACATTATAAATTTAATCTCCTTGAGTACTCATTATCTCTCTATTCCGTCTAAACTAGGAGGTCAACTAATGTTCCCATTGCACATCCAATTACCTTACTAAAAATAGTAAAGACCCACCTCTATCAACCCCTGATTTACTATAATTACCAAAACCATGAATACTTGATCAACAAAGATGTCAAGGGTCATCACTACAACTGAGGCTGGTCCAAGTGCCCTACCAAATATAGAAATGTCGAATAAATGACTTACTATAAATAGTAAGTGTACCAAACTGACCCAAACAAAGAGCAATAATGAACACCTCTAACCTTCAGAAGGGAATTGGTCCACTGAACTGCCAATCAGGACCCTCTAACCAACTGACTAAGCCTACAAGGGCCACTGATAGGCTAACCCAAAACACCAACCAAGGTGAGCTGAAAAGGGGACATTACAGCTTTTAAACTTTGTTGACTTAAGATGAATACTTCCACATATCACCATAATTATGCACTCTATTCTTTCTAGCTTTCAATACAATTGGATAAATACATATTTTGGGCATGTGATGATATTTCTAGGTTATATATTTCTTTCAATTAGATGATTAATAGAAATAGTGTCATTCCTATATTTTCTAACAAGAAAATTATAAGAAATGAGGAGATTGCAACTATATTTGTTATAGTGAGGACTTAGTAGCTATCATACCATGCCTTAAAAGTGGATACATGCCTTTCAATCCTTACCTCAATCATGGTGTTCACCTTTTCTTGACTCCGTATATTTAACTAGTATAGATATCTTTAAACATCTATCTAAAAAAAAGGCTAGAGATTTCACTTTTGAGCCAATTTTTCTAATTGAAAATTTATTTAACTATTAAAAATCAATAGTCTGACATGTCAATGGCTGTCAAAATTAAGGCAAAATGTAAATTTTTTTGTTAACACACTCGCACCATTACTCTCCACCTTTTGTTACTATGGTAGAATACCTATGGGCATTAATAAGTATGTCCATATAGATTTAATTGTAAAACATGATTACAAAATTATCATGCTATTGTTTAGTAGAAATGCACAAGCTCTTTAAATAAAGTTCTACATTATTGAGGCTGCATAGAGATTTTATGACATCCATGGTGGCAGGGGTGTCCATTCGGAAGTGCTTGTTGTTATCAGCTGGAAGCTCCTTGCGTGCTGCTCTTATAGCTTCTCTTATAGCACAGTGAACAGATGCTGCTAGAAGCAAAGGTGGTTCACCAGAGGCTGCAACATAATTGTTCATACACAAAATACCATGTTAAATAAATATCACCATTAGCGAGCAGATTCTATGTTGCAATCTACAAACAAAATATTTCTATAGTACTTAAGGAGACTTCAAACCAAACCTTTTGAAGAGAGAATACGTTTTTGGTGAAAAGGGCTATTATGTATCTCAATATTGAACTTTTGAGGTATGGTGTCAATTGTAGGAACTTTGTACGTCCATGTTCCATCAGATACAAGCTTTCCATTCTTGTCAACATGATGTTCCTCTGTCATGAAGAACCCAACTCCTTGCACAAAGGAACCTTCAATCTGCATCATGGAATCTTTCAAATATTAGACTATTAGTTGATCATATGAACTAACTTGTCATCTAAACCCTTCAAACAATGAGATTACTGCATGCGAATGGAGAAGCTTTCAATAATTATGCATAAGGCACTATTACTAAAAGGCATTCTAATATGGTCAAAAACCTATTAGAAAGGGAAAACAATTCTTTTAAATCCCATCATTGCATCTTATGCATTCATGAAGTGTTGATTTTACCTTGTAGGCATTTTCCTTCTTTGCACAAGCTGCCACGAATGCATATTATTGTGGAATTGTGATTCAGGAACGACTTCAAACTTTGTATATGAGGTCTTTCTAACCATGTTAAATTAAGATAAACTTATGGCTCTTGTCACGAATATTTGAGGAACCAATAGAGCAATTCAACAGAATTCAAGACGGTACAATTAAGGTGTTTAAGAGACGACAACAAATAATTCACATTTGCAAATAATCTGGAGGGTTAATGGATTTACCAATGCATATGGTTCTTATTTGCTTCTTGATTGATAAACAGAAAGCATTGTTTTAACTCATAATATACCAGAAGTGCATAGTCCAGACTACACATGTTAAGGCTAATAGATAACATAGTAGATACGAAACTAAATTTGACTGTTGTAACACATGCTGCTAGATCTAGGAGTAATATAGATAAAAAAAAGTTACACAGGAGTAGCAGCAGCTCTACTTTAGAAAATACGATGCAGCCATACAACTGGTTAAAACTTTGAAGAGAAAAGTGAAATAAAATCAAACTAGCTCTGCCAAAATCTACAACTATGTTTTCAACCAGGAGAATTTGTGTGGCATCACGGACTCAGGGTAGAGCAGCCTTTTAGATTTTGAATAACGGTAAATTAAAAGGATACAGGTATCTACACACCATGCAAAACTTAAAAAACTCTCCTCTCCCCAAATAAAATTTAATTAAATAAAATTATAAATCATATAATAGGAGAAGGATCTAGATGCCATTCCCTTGCCTTCATGTCCAAGGCAAGAAGATTTATGACATTAATTAGACACACTATTCTTGACAACCTGAAATCTTTTATGGAGAGGTGGACAAGACAAATAATTTCTCATATTTTAAAATCTTTTCTCCTTGGTCCATCCATTTTTCCCTGCGGTTCAATTTGGTTTTGAATTTCAGATTTTTGTGGATGAGTGGTAACTGAAATTTTGTTGCATCTCTTCTTCATGCATAGTCTGAAATGCCGAACTTGGTAGTGTTGTTTGGAGTGCGTTGAATTAGACTTGAAACTGTTTACTCCTATACTTGGTAATTTACATACATGAAATAATAATACAAATGGTAGTGCATACCAGATATAGGAGTAAAATATATCTTTATTAGCTCATGAATTCATTATAGAGAAGAAGACCAGAGATGGTCAGCCAAGGATTACAATTCATCTGACTTTACACTACTACCTTCCTTGGCAGTACACAATATATTTAAATGACCCGACAGTTGCCAAGAGAGACACAACCATCAACCAACCAACACTTACAACTACCCGAGTGTGACAACCAACAGACAATTAATACATTGACCGATAACCAATCTTATCAACATAACAATAGGTATTGTACACTGACTACATCATCCACCCCAAAAGAAAAAATCGTCTTCTAGAAAACAAGTATACATCAAGTAATATTCAGGAAGACTAATGGCCAAAGTGTAGACTATGACTTGCACTGTGAAAACTCAACATTGTAGTGTACTTCAAAAATCAAATGGGGGTCAAGGGGCAACGCCCCTTATGGGGTCTTGAGGCACAACATTTTGTTGATTTTTAAAGATGCCAAAAACAATGTTCAAAAAGCCCAAAAATAGAGAATTCACACTGTTTAACCAATGTATGATGTCAAAATTCTGATTAGATTGTGCTCTCCACTTTAGAATTGATTGCCCTACTAGAAGTTGTAGTACCAAGTTATGCTTCATCCAAATCAGTCTTTGTAAGGGTGGTCACTATATTTGTACATGACCAAAGAATTGTGCAATGTCAATAGTTTGTGTTGCCCGTACGGGCAGATGCCCAAAGAACTGGGCAATGTTAAAAATTTGTGCTGTCCGTACGGACAAAAGGTACTTAGATGACCCTAAGACATGAAACAATTGAACACCACCTTGCCTCTACCATACGACATACCGTACAAAAACAAATCCCCATGCTAATCACTGTTGATGTCATACAACTAATTGGAGGGCGTGGATGGCGTAGGGTGTGAAGCCACGTACGATAGGTTTTTGTTGATGGCGTACGACTGATTGAAGGGAACAAACGGCTTATGGTGCGAAGGCATGTATGGTTTCTTTGTATAGGATGCATGTTCACAATCTATTTTGTCTCTACATGATGACATTGTGGTACGATAATGACTACTTGGAGCTTTAGAGTTTGCACTAGCCATAAGGGGGGTTGCCCAAGATGTGGTACGAAAGGATTTGTTAATGTGAGTATTATACCCTTACAACATTCAAGATAGAACACCCAAGGTTTTAGGATGAAACATCGAATATTGAATCCTCTCTTGAATAAAGACACCACTTATGCTAAGGATTGCAATGAAAGATCATAAAGGTGACTCCAAGGTTCCTTCTCAATGGTGGATATTTACTCTGTGATAATAATGTGATATGTTGGTATCACAAGGGGACTTATGCTTGTTCACTAGGACTTTGTCAATTTGACCTTAGATGTTATGGCTTCGCAATGTGCAATGAAAATATCTCAACTCCCAACTCATGAAATGAAATGCAATGAACTTAAACTTATGGTTCTAAACTATTTTATTTCTACTCAAGGATGCAAGAAATCGTGAATGTTCTTGAACTCTACTAGATGCAGTAGTGTCATCAACTCCACCCACCTAGTGCAATCTTCTAAGGTGTGTTCAAAAGATCTTCAAATTCTACCATTTCATTAATCCCATCTATAGATGCAAATCAATGAGCAAGTAAGAATTGAAGTTAATTCATTATAATGCCATTCGACCATGCAAGGCAAGACTTACAATCAGTAAGAAGCTAGTGTTTTGGTGTATGATTGATTCAAGCAAAGATGAATTCACAATTACTCTTATCCCACTAAATTACTCAAAGCAAATTCTAACTACATACTTGAAATCAAATCTGTTCTAAGCGAGGAATGTAAATCATCATGCAATGCTCCAAAAGTCTACAAGTATTCACCATGCATAACACAACAATAAATATAGAGCAAATTTGGCAATATATTTGCAACAATTGTCCAACAATCTCTCGTTTTACAAATGAAAGGAGTGGGGTTTATATAGGAGCCCCAATTACAATGAACGACCAACATTAAATCAAAATCAATGGCCCAGATTAGTCCATGAAAAACCCTAATTAGGGCAACCACAAATAGCCAATGAGAATGAAGCACCACAAAACGAGCCAATGAGAAAGTTCAATGGCTTGAGGACCAATAAGAAAAAAGGAGGATGCCTAGTCATCATACAACTCATCATCCAAGAGTTGCACCCCCCTTTTCCAATTCTCCCTTCTAGTAAATTCAATGAACTTAACTATAATCGCACTAAGTTCATCCATGGCAATACTGGGAAGGATGCTATGTTGTAATTCAATGATCTCTAACCCTTCCATGCAGGTATCAATTATGTTGTCCCAATCTGAAGTATACTTTTGCAAATCATTAATCGAAATCATAAGGGAAAGAAAACCATTCAACTGACTCTTCTCAATGGATTCCATATCCCTAAAGTAAACTAAATCCATCTCTTCCTTCAACTTCTCCAAATCCAACTCACTGGAAGCATTAATGTCAAGGCTAAGTAATTCCTTGATCGCAACAAGGACCTTCGAATGTATCTCAAGGAAAGGACCCTCAATATCAAGACAATTAGTTGTGCATGCTCAAATGTAGACCTCCTCATGGACAATGAACGATACCAATGACCAAAGTCATATGCACTCCCTCTATCAATTACTCCTTGAATTAGAACTGATGGAGGGACATTCTTCAATGCCTTAAGACTAGGAATCATCCTATCTCCAATCGGCTGAAATTCTTTCCATGTCTCCTCCAATCCTTGGACCTTATCCATCAAGAATGCAGTTCTCCCATATGCTTGGACCATCCTAGTAAGGAAATCCTCTGCCTATTTCCTGATATCACTTGCCCATTCCCTTACCTCCTTATAGGTGTTCCGCATTACATCATAAGTATCATGTGTCTCCTGAGAAGTGGGGATATATGGAACAAGTGCAACACTCCCATGTCATGATGGATTCATGTGCTTGTTTATGTACTCCTTCAACATCATATTCTCTAATTCTAGCGTTTTTTTCTTCTTTTCCAACTTATCCATCCTTCAATTGCATATGTAGTATCCCTTAATTCCCTCAATTCCCGCTTCTTAGTAGTTTGCCCAATGTTGAATGAGGTGACGTGGTAGTCATTTGGAGTGATCTCATCTCTCGTCTTGTCACCAACAGGGACAGCCATATGCAAAGTGTGAGATCTAGATGCATCTCTAGTAATCTTATGGATTTTCTTCACTTGTTTAGGTTCCTTCATCTTGTCAATCTTGTTCAAAAATGTGTTAATGTCATCCATCGGGAGTACTTACTCTACTCTTCTCCTTTTCTTCATGCTCTCCCTTAGCCAGACAAGAACTGCGGACAGATCCATGTCATCATCTAGTTGCTCATCCTCATTAAGTCCTTTCAAAGCTGAAATGATCTCATCATCAACCTCCTGTGTGTTGAGACTAGGCTGTCTCACATCATCTCCCAGATCAACTACCAACTGCACAATAGGAGATGTTGGCAATATCTCTATCCCCTGTTGTACTAACTATGTAGATGAAGTTGCTCCTTGATCCTCTTGAGGTAGAATTTTTGTATCTCCACCTTGTTTTAAACTCTACTATTCATCTTGCATCTCTACTTCCCTTATCAATGAACTGGTAGTGGAAGTGGATGTGGTAGACCTATGCCTTTTACTTCAAAATTTCTTACTAGTACTTGTCTCACTTGTTGCTTGCATTGCCTTGGCCACATTGTCCCTTTTCTTTGACATTTGTCCTTCATCCTCATTATGCAGTCCTGAAGTGTTGATGGTCCTTTCATCTCCTTTTAAGGAAGACTCCTCATTCTGCATCCTTCCATATGTGAAGGTAACACCTTGTTTCCTCAACTTGTTTATTTCCTTGTCAACCCATGCTCTTGATCTATCCACGACTTCCCTCATCAAGATGCCCAATTCTATAAGCTTCTTGATCTATGACCAATCGGGTCGCTGAACTGGCTTGCCTTTTTCATGTTCATAATGGGGATGGATATGATTTCCATCATCCCTGACTTTATCAGGAATAGGGAAAACGTTACACTTCCCCATGAAATCAACTGACATTCTGAACCACATCTTTCTCCTTATAGCATAGTCATCCACTAGATTTGCCCAATAGTCCTCGATGTCTATCTTATGTATGTATCTCTTTCCCTTATAAGTATGGATTTTCTAGAATGGATCAAATTCTTTCCTTGCCTTGTAGCCTCCAAACTGATAGAGTTGTATCTCCATATTAACTGTCTCTGTTACATGTAGTGAAGGACACGTCTCAAGCATTTTGCCCAATGTGACAGAGGAAGGTGTTGTTCCGTTTTCTTGCTGACATAAAAATACTCCTCAGAGGGTTCACTCTATTTATCCCTGACACTGATCAAGCGTAGAGTAGAACAACAGTAACAAGGTCTTGAGACCTCCTACACTTTGAGCTCCACAAACTC
>MU225553.1:8946114-8975130 GCA_018584345.1 Thuja plicata | reverse complement strand
GACAAGACCCTCCCAAGCCAAGTCTGTGCCTCAGAAGATCCTCTATCCGCAATAATTAGCCTACGAGGATCACAATAATAGGCTAATCTCTTAAACTCAGATGCTGACAAAAACGGGGACATTACACAAACTAGGAAAAAATAAGAAAACCCTCCAGCAAAGAAAGAACCCATGATTTTTGTGTGAAAGAAATTGCCAAAAAGATGAAAAAACCCTTGCAGATCTAGAAAGATGGTCCATCAAATGGACGTAAAGAGTGTCTTCCTGAATGGTGAGTTACAAAAAGAGGTTTACATGACACAAGCTCCTGGATTCAAGGTTGTTGGTAAAGAACACTAGGTACTCAAACTAGTGAAAGCACTCTATGGCCAAAAACAGGCTCCTCGAGCATGGTACAAGACTACTGGCAGTGACGTCATCCTTTTGGTTATATATGTTGATAATCTGATCATCATTGGCAATTCGGCATCTTTGATTCAGGGAATCAAACAGAATTTATGCCAATATTATGACATGACCAACCTTGGGCTTCTACACTACTGCCTAGGTGTCGAGGTTTGGCAGCAGCCTCATGGCATCTTCATATCTCAGTCTAAGTATGCACGGGCTTTGCTAGATAAATTCAGAATGCAAGACTGCAAACCTGCATCTATGTGATGTCCCCTTCTAGTTAACATCAGTTAGCAAAGTAGATTAGCCTATCATTGACCCTCGTAGGCTAATAAGGTTGGTTAGAGAGTCCTTTGAGGGATGCATCTACTTCAGTGGTCAAGATTTTGCAGGTTTGGCTTTTGTTCGAGGTCTCCAAGACTCTATATGCAATACTTTCTATTTATAGCACATTTTTCTATTTATAGTGAGTTTTGAGAGACGCAAAGAGGGATCTCTGCTATTTTTAGAAATGGGGTATGGTCATATGCGGCTTGGTCACGTCAACAGCCAGTTCAGACGGCGTGCAGAGATGAGTAATAATAGAGATTAATATTTATTTGGCTAAAATAAATATTAATAGTTTTGAGTTTATATTATTAAGTTATAATATAATTTTATACTATAACTTAAGTCACTTAAATGAAGGGTGAAAATATCATAGATGGGGCCAAGAGAACAATTAATTATAAAAGAATTATTTGTGCACCAACTATGGAGTTTAAGTAAAAAAAATTAAAAAGTGGGAATATATCTTTTATCCCACATTGGCCAAGAAAGTGTTTGAGCTCTCATAAGAAAGGGATAAAAGGGACTTATGAGCTCATTCTCAGGATGTTATGTGAATGATATTTTGTGGAGAATATTCGTCTTAGGCTTGTAGATTTTCTAAGGGTTTCAGCCTTCAGGAAGACTGTGAGTATTGATACAGAAGAACGCGAGACTTCTGTGTATCAACATTCAGAGGCTGTGAAATATCAGCTGATATTGCTTTAGAGTTGGCTTCATTCGGGAGACAAATTTGCACAGACTTGTGGAGATTGCTTTCAGTATTGCAGGTTGATTATACTTCTGATTTTTGGCATGGGTTTAATGATTAGTTTACAGACATAATTGCAATTGTGCGGCTGTTGCAATTAATCTGATGTGTGCGGTCAACAAAGAGGAAATAAGCTTTTAATAATCCTGGTACTATTTATCTTATATTTTCCTCAGTTTATTTCATATGAATAAATGTAAGAGTTTCATGATGACTGGTTGTAATACATGAAGCTATTTGGTTATCTACTGACTTTAAATTAAGCTCCAGCATTTCTATTGTGCTTTTTTTGCATTATTTGTCTTTAAAAATTGCTATATATATATCAAGACATTGCGAAGAAACAAACATAAACGCACCAGGTTCAGTTAAATCACAGAGTTAGCCTAAAGAGTCGGAGAAGGGTTCTTACATTGGTATCAGAGCAAAAATCATGTCATCCTGAGGGTTAGGGTTTTTACATGCAGCCAGAAGAAGTTGGTCCTCACAGGTATTATACACACAGGAGAGCCTTCCTTGAAGATGAACAGGTTTTAGAGGCAGCCGGTCACCATGGGTGACAGGCATGATGGTAGTAGCCCACCCAGGGTAAATAGGAACAACGAAGATCAGAAAACCCGAATGTTTTTTAGAGCCATGGCTACAAGGCAGCAACAGGTAGCTCAGGCATTGCAGGCTCTTACCACTATGGTGGAGCGCATGAACCCACTGGCAAGGCAAAATGTGGACCAGGAGGATAACAGGAGTGCTATAGGATCCCCACGGGCACAACAGACACATTCTAGGACAGCAGACAAGCCCACATGTCCTACCTTTGTCAGAGAGGAACCAGTTCAGGAGCCTACAAACTGGATCTACCCGAGGGAAGCAAGTTTCACAATGTATTTCACAGTGTAAAGAAGGTGGTGGGGCAACATGTCACAGTGTGTGAAGATTTACCACCCCTCGACGGAGAAGGGAAGTTAGTTCTGGAGCCGACTGAAGTCATTACCACTCGAGAGAAAAAGTTGAGGACTCGCACTGTCAAAGAATTTCTGGTGCGTTGGAAGATGCTACCTGGGAGGGCGAGCAAATTCTAAGTCATCCGAATCTACAATTGCTTGAGGACAAGCAATCTTTGGGACGAGAGGACTAAAATGTCCCCGTTATTAAATAAATAAAATAAACTTGTATTTGGGTTCTAGTCTATTTAACTTATCCTGGACCCATCTTTTATTTTAGCGTAGGTGTTAGTGTTGTCGTGTCGGCTTTATTTGTACACCTTGGGAGTTTGTCTGACGGGTATTTATGACCGGCGTGTAGGATGTATTTCTCATGTTGAGTTTTGATATTTTATTTGTAATTGCGAATTCCTGTTGGAATTCTATGGTCTGTCATTTCGGAGGTGAAAGACCCTTCCTAGTTGGTATTTGCAATTTCGGTGGGATTCAACCGTCACCCTACTCTGCCTATTCTCTGTTCAGATCTGGCAAATCTGAAATACTATCAATTGATTATTATATCTCTCCTCACAAGTATTGATTTGATCTGTCATTGCAGATTATATTGGTTCCTTAATTCATTTTGGTCCGAAGGCAAACTTCATACCCTGCAAGCATCTCCCTCCAGACATCCCCGAACATCCGTGCTATCTTTCATCACCATACGGACTTCCAGCCGTCATTGTACGACCTCTCTGCAGCATCGTACGACCTCCATCCAGCACCGTAGGACCACACTTCAGCCACTGTACGGACCTTCTACCAACTGTACGACCTGCAGTCTCTACTCGCCAGGAGTCAGGAGCTTCGATTCCGTGTGCCAGGAGCTCGGAACATTACACCAACTCTGTTCCCTAAAGCATCATATGATCCACCCATGCATTAATGGTTGCAAACATCTCCCTAGCTCTCTCTCAACCTTCTTGACAGATTCCTCTGCAATAGAGGATGCTAATGGATCAACCTATTGTGAAGCTCCAGTAATATTTTGAATTACTACCATAAGTAACTCATTGTGCTCCTTCAACTAGTCTTTCTTCCTCTTAAGCTCATCGCACTCTTGTGCCAATAGTGCTACGGATTCTTGGGCAACATTGACCAAACCAACATGTTTCTACTTACCCAAATCAAGCCTAGTGATTCTAAAATCAACAAGCTGCATTTTATCACGGGGCTTATCTGCAAGAGGTTCCCTCTCTACATATTTTGTTTTGTCCTTGTCAACCCGAACCCTTGACACAGTTCTAGCTCTCTTGACACCCTTGGTCTTGACTTGCTTTAGCTTCTCAAAATTGAAGTTATTTGGCAAAACTTCTTGTTTCTTTCTTTTAGGCACAGTTGCACTTAGCCAAGAATGAAGATCAGAGAAAATAGCTTGAGTCTCTTCATTTGCAGGCTGCGATGGGCCTAGTCGAGTACATACCATAGTAGAGACAATTGCATGTGCTTCAGTTTGGACAGCAATAGGGGTAGTACCTGGAATGACTTGGGGCATCGACTCTGACATAAACCTCAAAATCACTCACGGTAAAATACCACAAAAGGAATCATTTGTGAAGGTAGATGAGAACTATAAGAAAACACACTAGCCAGATCTTCACGAGGCTCAATATGAATCGACTTACTTGCTTGTAAAGATACAGGAGATGCCACTGTAGGTGTCAAAACTATAGAGAATGTGCCAACATCAGCATCAATAGTAAAACCAAATACATCTACAGGAATGAATTCCTGTGTAGTTTTTGCAGGGGTAGATCGTGCATTTGTTACTACCCGAAGTACTTGTACTTCATCTTCCTGTTGACTATCTTCTCCTTCATGAATTTCCTGAATCATGACTCGTTCTTCTCTTTTGACCGAATTCTTGAGTCTTCTCTTTTGATATAAGCTTCAATTTCAGCATGGTTCCAGAGGAGGATGCATTATCCTTATTCTTAGTTCTCATCTCTGATCTTCGACCCACAAGTTGGATGTATCATCTGACCCTACTTTAAACCTTCTCATCTTAATACCTCTACGCTTAAGCCAAGCGTGAGTATTAGCCATAATGGATTGAAACCTGTCGGTTTTGGAAAAACTCTCCTTCAACGACCACTGAATTGGGAGAAGATCCTGAGCTGCTACACGTACTCTCTCATACTCTGGATCCAAAATATCCCCATCATCCTCCATTCCATCAGGAACATCAACAAGATTTAAGTCAATGATATGTTCTATGGTAAGCCTGCAATAATCCATCCTTTTGATATTCTTATTTGTACGGATATCTATCCAAACATCTTCAATTCGGTGAACATGAGTGAAAGATCGCTTGATCTTGTCCTTCATACCTCGATAGTCAAAATCATCTCGGATTTTAAACTTTTTGAGTTTAATTTCTTGCAGCTCAGTCTCCATTGCCTTCGCTTTTTTGAAGTAAGTGAATACTTACCAATTACCAAGGGATGCTGAGTGGAAATAGCAAATCCAGTCTTATGTGATGCAGACTATCTAGAATGTACATACATCAGTTGTCTTCCCAGCTTCATCAGCACAATCTTATCAGTTGGATATCTCAGCAACATGTATGGATGATCATCAAAGCACCCGACTCTCCTGTAAGTAAAATTCAGGAATTGTAGGAACATACACCCGTACTCATTTACCTTTCTCCATGCTACCTCTGAAACCCTCTTGTTCTCAAGTGTTCTGTCAAACTGACACATGAAGTTACCAAAGAAAGCATCTTGAAGTTTTAGATAATGATGCCTCCCCGTGGCCATGGTTAACTAAGTGAAATATTTCCATGCTAGCAACTTACTCTTATACCCATCATAGGATAATCTTGGTAATGCTCGGAAAGCTGCAGCAATATACACAAGATAGGAACTCAAGTAAAATGTCATAGTAGTGGATACCTCTGATAATTGCTAACACAAAGAGTCACTGATTAACTCTGGCCAAAATATTTGTTACTTTCCTTTCTTAACAATGGCAATATATTGAAACATCCAAGGCTCAAAAACATTGGATTTCTTCAAACCCCGCATTCTGCCTAGAAGAGTAATCATGTCATTATCTCCTCTTTGAACTCTATTCTGAACAAAGTAGCGGCCCAATGAGATGAAATTGATTGCCTTGGTTTAACAAACCAAAGCATATTGATTTCTCTCCTGCAATCATCTTCTCTCCCATAGTAATACTCGAGAGCCTTCTCATGAGAAATGTCTGCATACATTGGCGCAGAAGGAACATAAAAGATTCTATCAATAGCCTATGCATCTAACCTCGTGACTATTTTACCTTTTGCATCCCTAATTATTCGGGTCTCTTTGTCGAAGTGTGAGGCACATGCTAGAACAAACTCAGGTTCTAGTACTGCAATAGGAATTAGACCTTCTGACATTTGATGAACACCTATAGCACTAAGGTAAAAAGACCAAAACAGTGCAACGTCAGAAAGTATTGACGTTAATTCCATATCATTCTCCATCTAGATCACACTTTTGATTTTGAAACCTGATAAATCATGTGTGCAAACAAGGCTTTAAATAAGACTCGAATGAAAAAACTTGCTTTTGTGGGCTATGATTCCATTTCGGGGGTTTTGAGGTGTACTGCAGATGAAGGTGCAAGTGTAGTTCAACATGTAACAATTTATGTAGTTGGAGTAGAACGTTCCTACTACATAAGGGAAAAACATAAAACTTAAGTGAAATTGGGGTTTTTGGACCCAACTGCACTTTAAGTTGCACAGGTAGTTACATATGCAATTCATCATGTAGTTGGGTCAAAAAATTATAACTACACTTGGAATTGCTTTCTCAAAAGGATATTGTAGGAAGTTTTTGAAGCGACTGCAAGTAACAAAATATGTAGGTGTAAAAACCTCCACCTTGGATATGACTGAGTAGGGAGCTTTTTGGGATAGTTACACTTTTGATTACATGTAGCAGTACATGTAATGGGTACAAAAACTTCCGTTTTTGGAAATAAGGAAGGACTTAAGACAAAATGACATAGGAGATTTTGGGCAAGATTGCATCTTCCATTGCATGCAAAGTAACATGTAGTTACATATGCAAAGGGCCTAAAAACTTCCGAAATTTTGCAAAAGTGAAGGCTTATAAATGGAACTTTTTGAGGGTATTGCATATGGACTTTCATGAAAGACTACATGTAGAGAGTTTTGCAATCACCATTTTAGAAACAACTATGCATGAAAACACATCTTTTAACCATGTTACAACTTCATATGAGTGGAAAATGTTGATTGGCACAAGGTGTAACAGCCGTTGCTATAAGGTATATATCCGCAAGACTTTCATGCTATGGTTACAAATACATAAGAAATTCTTCATTTTCAAGGAAGTACAAGGCAAGTTAATGATTTTGAAAATATTAGAAAGGTCATGGCTGCATATATTAACTGCATATAGGATTAGTGAGCCCATGAACACTAAGGCATTTGAACAGCAATCTATTAAGGTATAGAGCAGTAACTTCTATGCAACATATGCACCGTATATCAAATGTTTTGCAAATTACTTGGGAAGACATCCGTTTGTAATTTTCAAACTATGACTGCAAATCTAAGTTGCCGATTCGGGTTCGGGGACGGATTCGGGCTCGCGAATCCGGTTCGTGGATTCGTGAAAAAAAAAAATTCCCGTTTGGGTTCGTAGGGATTCGTGAGTATATATATATATAAGATAAATATACATAATTCTAAAACTAAATCATTTCATAATATGAATCTATGATGGTTGATCATTGATCAATGCCAAATCTCAAAGATTCAAAACATCAAAATTAAATCATAACATCAATTCAAGTATCATTGTTTGAAGTTCAACTAATGGATTAATAATTTATTGATATCAATCAATTAATTAATAAAACATTACTTTGTGAACAATAAAAAATATTACAAATTAATTGGACAATTCCAAATTAATTTAACAATAAAGTGCTGGAAACTCTGGAAAACCACGAGCAGAGTAGAACCGGAAAACCACCAAGGAAAACCGTCATGGGAAACCGCCGAGGAAAACCAGAACTACCCCCGAAAATCGCTCGCAGAAGCTGGGAAGCCGGCTGAAAAAACCCCAACTCGACGGGGGACCTGCAACGCAGAGAGGGGAGCCGAAAGGGCAACCCAAAGGACGCGGCACAACCCGCAGGAGGCGGCGACCCAAAAGAGCCGAAGCTCGTCCACGAAGACAGCACGACGAGCGGGGAAGAAGAACGGGCCAGCAGGGGTCAAAATGCCCGGATCCAGCACGGACCGGGTCGAGAATCCGGACCCGGACCGGACCCGGACCCGGATCCGGGGTCAAACACGCGAATCCGGTAACTTAGCTGCAAATACATGGGAAATTATCATCTTAACATCATTGTAGAAATGATGGCATATTAAACAAGTCATTGGGAAGAATACTATATCCTGCAAGCATATGATCACTAAGGCATTCGTTTGGGAAAGAATTTGGAAGAATGTATTCGACACTCTCAACTTAGCATTTCAAACACCATTTGAAACAAATGAAGCCATTAAAAACCCCATTTAAAGCAAAACTATGGATACAGTCACGTTTTTAGTAAAAGCAACCATGAAAGAAAATATACAGATCATTTTTAATCAAAACGTCAAGGAAAAACCCTACACGAACTTGCAAGCAAGAAGAAAAAATATACAAAAAGAAAAACAAACACACATTTTATGCAAAAACGTCAAAATAAACCCCATACGCAGAGAAAGATGAAGAGATTTAATAAAAACGTCAGAGATATTGCAAATATAGTCACGGTTTTAGTAAAAACGATCTCAGAAATCATAAAGACGGCTTTTAAACAAGACTCATACCTCTTTCGAATCGAAAATATGCAAAATGATCAAGGTCGTCTTAAAGGAAAACTCGAGCCAGTACTAAGCATTCAATCATGGAGGACACGGAGACACTGCAACTCGTCTGCAAAACCTGAAATACTTGAAGGCGATATGTAATGAGAGTCGAAATAAGAGTTTATAAACTTCACGCATCTTGTGAACTCCATGTTAGAGCTCCGCGCCTTTTGCAAACTCATAGTTTTCCCTCTAAATTCGGCGTTTGTGAAGGAATTTGGAGCTATTCAACTTCCACTTTGCATATTACGTTTACATGTTATCATATATGTAATGTCATACAAAACCCCCCGATAATTTAAGGCATTGAAGATTTTTAAATAAAGTGTTTACTTTATACAAGTAATGGCATATGTAACAAAATATAAGTTTTAAAGATTAAGTCTTATTGGCTTGATGAACATTAAATATTAAATAGTAAATATAATCATTAATTATAGATGAACATTAAATATTAAATAGTAAATATTAAATGAAGATTTCTATTACAGTATCATATCCAAGTAATTAATGATATTTAAATTAACATTGTTAGTCACATTCAACCAATAAAATTAGAGATAAATAATTTCTATTATAATATAGAAAATTCAAAATATATTAAAATTATACCAATACAAAAAGTTGTTGAAAAATACAATGATCTGATTGGACACTAATACAAATAATAACATTACATTGAATGCTATAATATCCGTCTACCCAGGAACTAATAAACTCCAAAATGTCCTCTCACTTTAAAAGGCTTGGGAATTTTAAAATGAAGTTGCATATTTCATACCATGTAATGTAAAGGGTCCGACTTAAGATATTTCGGGATTAAAAACTCACAGATAAAACATGCAATCGACTTTAAAGATCCGACTAAGAGGTAAGTTGGGAATTTGAAATATAAAAATGCAATTAATATAAACAAAAGTAACTTAAACTTTTAATAATACATTGTTAATATACTATCAAAATCTTAGTCTAAAATAAAATAAAATAAAAACAAAAATAAACAAAACGACTAAACAATTAAATAAATAAACAAATTTATTTATTTATTACAAAATATTTAGAGTTTATAAACTATATTAAATTTAATCAAAAATATGATTAAAACAAAATTAATGACAACAATTAGCAAGTAATTGCTCATAGAATAATCCATGTAAGGTTTTCATGTAAATTCATGTGTTATTGTGTTTTTCCTTGTGTGCATGATTATTGATGTTGAGTAAATGATATTATTATTATTGATTAATTTTGAAATATGGTATTAACGGTGCGGTCTCATGAGGGGGCTTCAAGATCTATTTTTATGGAGCAGGTGGTCCCATGAAGCCAAAAAAATGTTTACTACGGGATTAATTGGAATCTTTTCCTCAAAAGTAGCAGCCCCTACTTTTTAGAGTGCAGATTTGAGTGGGTGGAAAAGGTGGGGGGCTAGAAATTGCCCCACCAGTTTTGGCTTTTTTTTCTGCTACTTGTCAATCATTTTAAAATTTCTAATTCTTATCAATAATTTTTTTAAACTTTTTTATTTATTTAGTCAAGTGAATTAAATATGTTAAATAAAAAAAATCATGAGACCACCTCCTTCCATAATTTGTGGAGCTTAAACTTTTAAGAATAAATTGCATTACAAAATTCATGGGACCTCCCACTTTAAAAATAATCCTAAAAAATCTCAGCAGCACCACCTGAAATTTTTTAGGAAGCCCCCCTCCATGGGACCGCACCCTAAGTTTGTAAAAAGTAAAGATAATCGTTATAAAGATTACTTGGAAACAGAGCCAACCTTAACCATATTGGGGCAGTACTTGGTAGATCCTCTATTAGATTGAAATTGAGAGACAAATGCTTCATAAATATGTCTGATTTCTTCATGAACCATGGCCTTTGGAAAACTCTATCTGTTACATGTTTTGATGAAAAAAATGCCTCGAAATATCCATTAAGAATCATTATTTCTTCAAAGACTAAGGCCTTATAGTCTTCCTAATCTCATATGAGAGCTTTTTCTTTTAGCATCAAAATATCTTTCTCCATTTCACTTATAGAGGAAAAAATCACTAACAATGTTTCCGTTTTAAGATAGTAACAATTTTCCCTTTTTATGGGGAAATCGGGTAGTGGTTTTTTTCTACCACAATGCTCATGGATCCTTTTAGATCTTCTTTGAGATATCTTAATGCTTCTTGAGAAACAACAGATCTAAAATTTTAGTTTGGATTTAGAGGAATACTACTCCAAAAGGAGGCCCGTAACTTTCTCTATGAAGCAAGCATTATGTTAAATGATCTGTTGGCTGTATGGGTAAGAAATTTTTTGGATTTATGTGGAAGGGCATGTATTGGAAGGGATTCCAGCAAAGAACAAGGGTAGGGAAGGAATATTGGATGTTATAGATCACAAATAAAGTGTTTCTATCAAAGAGGTCAACCATTTAAATGGAGCTCACTTAGCCTCTCACAAAACTATCAAGTTCTCATTACCTGGTATAAATTCAACTCCTAAAGCTTGGGTCGTCTTCTTGAACATGGTAGAAATATTAACTTGTACAGATAGTTATAATGTTCCCTGCAGCGAAGTTCATCGGAAAGGCTGAATGCACACAGAGATATCATCAACTCTTCTTCAAAAAGTGGAAATTTTTAAGAATACCATTCTTTTTGTAGTCAAATCTCAGAGTGTCAAATTGAACACAAGAAAGATTTCAACAAATGAAATACAAACTCCAAATCAGATCGCGCACTCACCTCTAATAGAGAAAAAAGATGAATTGTATAAACACAATGAATTGAAAGACATTATTCAAACCAATATTCAATACCCCTTGATAATAAATAGCTATGTTCTAGCCAATGATTGAATATTTGTTGCACACTTTGATAACATCTACTTCCTCCGATCAAGATGAAGATCATAGATCTGATTTCAATTTATAAAATTTTGATGAGATGGTTAAATGGCTAGGATTTGGTCTTGAATTATGTGTTTACCCCCACTGATGATGGAATGGATGTGGAGAGGTGGCAGCTATTAACCATTTTCATGGAGGTAATTAGCCAGTTATCTCATTTAACTAAGCAGTTAACTTTGTTGATTGATGAGTTCAGTTAATTGATTTGATTTAATTATTAGCTGAATTTTGATTGATTTGTTAATTATGCAGATTGATTATGGGGTAGAAATCATAATTGTTATTAAAATATTTGTGGATAATAGATTTATTTGAATATCTGAATATTTGTGAAAAAACAATTTATTTAAGTTATAATAATAATAAATATTACTTGATAAATCCAATTAATTATGGTAAGATGAATTATTGTAATAAGTGGAAGACTTATATTGTTGGGTGTTGGGATAGGAACAGTAGTACGAAGATGAGCTTATGTGAGATTTCAATGTCTACAATCAAAATCAGCCAAAAACATAAATCTTCAAAGATATAAAATTAAGAGTTTAAGTAGATCTCTTAATCAATGCCAAGAGTTGCTTGTGCAATCAACAAAATTTTCACTATTCATCTCTTGTTTGATGCAAATGGTTGCTCATACAATGTACAACTTCCTGCTTAAAAGGGAACACACTAAGCTAGGGAAGCAATGGACCAAAACTAGAAATGATGATAGAAAATAAATCATCCTAAGTATAGAAAATTATAAAGTCAAAACAGAAGAACTAGCATTAAAAAAATCATGAGTTGGACAAGAAATGTTCCTGTCCTAACTTCTTTTGTAGCTAGGATCTTTTACGCTTAGACTTACAAGCATACCTGAAATATTAAATCCATCCAGGAGAAACCATTTGGATTGCTCTTCTTTAAGAGAGTCTGAACTGGATGAAATCTTTCAACTAATATGTCACAAGCATGTCGAACTGCCTCACAGCTTTGCTCAGATGTGGTGCTTCCACCTGTAAATCCTCCATATGCTAAGCTGATAGTGTCTGACTGAAACAATCTAACTTTTTCAATGATATCTGCACTTAAACCTGGCCATAACTGACCAAGCGCATATGCTGTCATCTGCTTTACCTTAGTCCATAATCCCTGACCTAACTCAACTCCTCCCACCTCTACAGCAATAGAGCCATCTTCAAATATGCTTACTCTAGCTGGTGTAGACTGAAGTCTTACTGGATAAAGGCATGGTACCAGGGATAAGCCTCTTTTAAACCATCGGTTAGTAGCATTAAACTCTTTAATATTATCCATTCTCTCATAAAACGATGCAGACTGCTTTAGTTTCTCCCATATTGAAGGCAATGTATAACTATCAGGACTCTCCACAGAAGATCCATAGAAGAGCTTGGCACTTTCAAGCGTGTGATTGTTCTTCTCTCTGACAACAACTGAATCCAAGCCTAGAATTGAGGCAACATGCTCAATAATGGTTTCAGCAAAGAAAGATCCCTGTGTTTCTCCAGGGCCCCTCACTGCAGACTTGGTTGGTAGATTTGTTTTACATACTTTATAGTCAAATGAAAAAGTTCCCCAGTTGTATTTTTTTAATGAACTAATTATAAGAGAGGGAAGCAAAGGGCTAACATCAACTGTAAATCCTGAATCAATGAATAAATTCACATGCAAAGCTGTAATTTTTCCGTCATTTTTTAACCCAACTGTATAGTTTGCCTTGATAGGGTGCCGTCCACCACTCATAATCATGTCTGTTTTACGATCAAGGTACATTCGGACAGGACGCTTCAATTTGTATGCAGCCAATGCACATGAAACTGCAACCTGAAAATGTTAAAGGATAAACTGAGTTCAATACAATATATACTTAGAAGGAAAGCATGGTGCAATCTGTGTGGAAGTATACTAGAGATCCATTCAAAACAAAAATAAAAAGAAAATTCTGCTATCTCTCTAAAAAAATTATTCTGATTAAATATGAGGGGTTGCAAAATTGTGAAATCGGACTAGATGACTAAAAGGTAGAAATTGACAAGTTAACATTAAACTATTCATGCATTTTCAATTCATGTTTGGCATTGACTGGTCGGCATAACTGTAAACGCATTCAAAAAGATGTCTTCTTCCTATACACCTTCAAGGCAACTTGTAATTATTTTACTTTCATTATAGACTGCTTTGACAAATCCTTTATGCAGAAATGATTTTTTCTTGAAACACGAAATATATTAGCAACACTCCATTTGTACAATATTTTCCAAATTGCTTCAATTTTTTTCAATTTAAGTTCCTAATCATATCTTTATCAAAGTGAACTCTATCACAGAGCATATTCTGGCTTGAATATGTTGTATAATCATTGGCAAGACCAATAGTAACCAAGCCCAAGCAGATATAGAGCTCACCTCACCCAGTGCTCAGGCCATATTCAGTAAAGTACAAGAGGACAGTCCCCTTGGTAAAGCCACTAGAGAATGGCTTGAAGATATTCATGCCAAGGGTCCATTATTTTTGGAGCAGATCAAGAAGGTATATCACAATTTCATTCTTCTAAAGAAGAATATTCACTCTGAAATTCTTGGACTAAAGTAAGATGAAGCCTCGTGGGACAAGGTAATTGTAGAGTTAGCAGAAATAGTTATTATAGATACTACTCATGCTATCTCAAAAAAGATCCTGATAGATCTGAACAATGTAAGATGCACAATGTGATCTGAAGCTCTAAAGTGGAGAGGACAACTTGTCAAACAATGTATCGATGACTTGAGAAAAACCGTGAAAAAATGCAACAAATTTCATGCAGAAATAATAAAATTAGCTAATATTGTTGCTTATAGGCGTAAGAAGAACAACAACAACGAGGATGCAACACTGGACGAGATCAAGGAAGAATTTCAGAATATCATCAACTCCCTTTTTGCAAGCTTTTGGGAATGACAACTTGCAAAAATTGTCAAATATCAGTGCTTGCCTTGAGAAATATTGATCAATTCCTAGATGCGAAACTGACAGATTACTGGCCGATAAGTCAAAAACTCACGAATTTTTTTGCTCGGCAAGTCTTTATGACTTTTCTTGCTGAGCTTTTTGGAAAAACTTGCAGAGTATATATCAAAAACTTGGTGAGTCTGAGTTAAAAACTCGATTGTGGCAGTATAAAGACACAGAATGGCAGAAAGTGAGTTTCAATTCATTTTTTTGTGCTCTCTTTTGCTGTTCAAGAGGAAAACAGCCTCCCAAGCCACAGAGGACTCCTAGGACTAGACCCTCTATCTCTCCCCTAGTTTTTACTAGAGCTGGAAAGAGGAAGATGTAAACTGTTTTGATGTTGTATTTACATATAGTTTTACAAAGACAATTTGCTATTTTAATTTTGCTTTAGACTATCAGGCTCGGCCATCAGCATTCCACATGAGGACACCATTTTGTACCCAATTTGCATTTAAATATATCAAGATTCAGCTTGTTTCTTTTGTTTACTCATTTATTGACTCATTGGATGCATCTCCTCATTGAATTTTGCAAAAAAAAATGCAATCTAATTAAATTGAAGCAAAATTTTAAATTGTCGAGCTTTTGCTGAGTTTTTTTTCCGGCCTTGGCGAGTTTTTGCTTTTGACGAATTTTTAAACTATGGATCAACTTGCAAACCTTCAAGCCAAAATAGATAAAATCAGAGCTGGAAAGGTGGTATGGAATATTAGGTTGAAGCCAATAGTGATTCCCAGGCATGTGGAGCTATCACCAGTATTGAAGACTTATAGAGACTTCAAAGACCGAGTTGCTGCATCGCAGCCACCTCCTATAGCTCAAGCCGACGTGGCCCCACCACCTTAGCCTTGACAGCTTTTTCTTTTAAACATTTTAATTGTTTTAAAGACTTTATTCTTTAAAAGGTTCCCGATGTTTTAAAAGGGTACGTGTAATTTTGTAAAAGACTATTTTAAAATTGATTCTTTAAAAAGAGTCACTTATGTAACTTTGGCAGTTACATAGTTGGATGTTATGGATATGTAGTCAAGGGACTGTTGAAGGGTCCAGAGTTTTGAGAGTGATAGTACTGTATCACGATAACTTGAAAAAAATCTGATAATAGAGCAGAAGAAAGAATTTTTGCTGTTGTTTTCTGATATCTTCCTTTGTCTGTGTGCAAAAGTTGAATGTTTCTTTCATGAATGTTTAGCCTGTGTGCTAAGTTTATATGAAAAATGTTCTCTATCACAATTCATTAGATCCTTGGTAATGGTTTTTATTCTGCTGTTATCAATTACAAATGTCATATCCTCACCAAAGATAGCATGTCTATGCCATTGAGATTTGGACGCACATGACAAAAAGGCAACAGACAGAAGTGGCAGCCAATTACTTTGAAGCCTTCAAATACTATCGACTCAATTATTGCCTGAAATATCTAATGCCAGTGGATTCTAGGATGTATCTCTTTAATGGTCAATAGGCATGACTAAAGATCTGATAGTTGTTGGTGATCTTATTGGCTCAGCCACCACCTTTGGAGAGATTTAAAACAAGTGATCTTATTGGCTCAGCCACCACCTTTGGAGAGATTTAAAACAAGTCTAAAAACAGTTCTTAAAAGAGGATTATTAATATTACACAGATCTAAAATTAAATAAAGATTAAATTGTTATGAATGGTCAACCAGCATATGAAAGGTTGTGTCCCTTGAGCAAGACAAGGGTATAAAAGGAAGAAGACTCCATTTGGAGGGGAGGATTGAAGAAGAAAAAAAGAGCATCAGATCACTAAGTAACCAGATTAAGATACGATTTCAGCCAATATATTTATATTAATCTACAGCCCCTATAATTGTCGGTGGTATGATGTAGATTATAATGAATTGTATGATAATTATTGGACTTGCATCTAATGTAGAATGTTCCACCTTGCTGTTGATATACATGTCATGTTTTTGAATTGCTTTAAATCTGCCTGTATATAATATGACACATATGAAAATTCCCTTAATGATTCTTATCCATTGGGCTATCTCATTTTGGAGGGGAGACATAGTATATACAAAGGATTGCAAATAGCTAGGAAGCCACCCCGGTAGAGACACCCCAAGTGGAGCTGGGAGGCCGGATGAAGGTTGTCATTCCGTGCTCCTGGGCTGGGCGGAATGGCTTGAGGCGCCTTGTATGGTCTCCCAACTGGTGCTCCGTAATGACGTTAAGTTGGATAGATGGAATGTCAAGGGAATCTCATATGTTGAATATTATAGTAGTGAATTGGAATTCTATTTGTGTAATGTTGGCTTATTTTCTTATATATTGTTAGCTGGAAAGACTACTTTATGTTATGTCATGTATTAGTTATGTTGTCCCCACGGGAATTAGTTATTACCGAAGGGCAGTTGGGTTGGGTGGCGACGTTTGGTCACACCCCTTTGGGTAGATAAATATGTACCACCTACGGGTGAGAGAGGATCGCTTTTGCTATGCTTGTACTGTGTAAATCATAAATGATCAATAAAGCAATTGTGTTCTCTGATATTCTGTGAGTTACTTGCAATTCCGTATTATGTCTAAGCAACAGGAAGTTTACCCCAGCGGGCAAACATTTGGCGCCGTTGCCTAGACGTACTCAGGAAGACAAGAACTGTATGGCGTACGGGCACTATGGGCCTACTAGTTGGTGAGATTAACCAAGAGGCCGACGACTCATGTACAGAGCTCTACAAAGGAGAAGACACTACAATGAGGAAATCACTCAATTGAGAAGTGTTGGAATAAAACGACATGAATGATTAAAAAGTAATTTTTTTTTTTAAATAAAAATAAATTGATGTGTTGATTATTGCCCTATGGAGAAGTGAGCAAAGAGTTTATGCCCAATCAATTGAATAAAAATAGAAATTTAAAGAAGGAACTCGAGGAGGAACAAGCCGCTAGAAAAGTCGTACTCGCACAGCAACAAGCCGAGCGAAGGGAGAGATTTAGAAGATGCGCCGAAGGACTACCGAAGGGAGTAAGTGAAGGCGAGGGTCTGGAGAAATCTGACCAGGAGGCCGGGAGAAGTGACGAGGACCGCCTAGAGGAAACAAGGAGCTTGTTCGGGTCCTTAACCTTAACCCCACGGACGCAAGCAAGAGAAGCCCGAAGGAAGGAAGAAGAGGAAGCCGCGCGGAGGGAGGCCCAGGATACCGCTGTCGCCGAGAGTATCGAAGTGATAGAGGGGCACGGGGATCATAGTAGCCCACCAGGCCTGGACAGTTCCAGTAGTTCGGGGACATCAAGTGGTACGGTACCAAACATTTCCGGGGTACCGACGCCAGCAGTACCATCCCAGCCTATAACACAACCGGTGTTGCAAACACAGTCGGCACCTAGAAAAGTAAACATGGCGACTAACAAAGAGAAGTTGCCAAAATTCAATGGAGATGGGAAGGAAGATCCAATACGGCATTGTTGTACGTGCGAGACAATCTGGTCTGCGAATGGAGTCGCCGACCAAGCAGAATGGGTGAAATAGTTTCCTGCCACACTCAGAGGGGTAGCCATCGACTGGTACTCTGATGTGGACAAAACAAAAGTAACCACTTGGAACGAACTCAAGAAAGAATTCCAGAAGGAGTTTCGACTCCTGAGGGATGACAATGAAATTGTTTCAGAGATATACGGTACCAAACAAGGCAAGAAGGAAAGTGTGCGGGCCTACAGTCGCCAACTGAAGGAGTTAGTCGAAAAAATGGAGAGCCAGCCAACGGATGGCCTGAAGAAAAGATGGTTCGTGGAGGGGCCTGAAATCAAACCTACAGAGGAAAATGAAGATAGTGCCCCCCACCTCATACGAAGATGCCTATAATCGGGCGATGGATTTGGAGACCGAACAGAAGACCTCCAAGAAGAAAAGAAGCAAGTCTTCTTCCGAAGAAGATGACATTGCGGACGATGACAGTAGCAGTGATGGTGAGTCAAAGAAAAAAGTCATGGCACTCCAAAAGGACATGGAAAGAATGATAAAGGCGTTCAAGACCATGAAAGGGGGTGCCAGCAAGGGGGAAGATGACATGTGGTGTACGGACTGCAAGGAGAGCGGCCATACGAAGGGGTCGTGTCCCAAAAATACATTTTGTGACATTTGCCAGATCATGGGCCATTCCACCAAGGAATGCCCATACAACATGAAAGTGAGGAATCAACAAGTTCTATTTACCCAAGAGAAACCATCTACATCGAGCGGGTACGAAGGCAACCAATGCAGTGGCGGAAGGGGCAATAACAACAACACCAACACAAGGAGTCTAATACAATATGACTCCAAGGGTCGGCCGATGATCCAGTGCCGAGCTTGCAATCAGTCGGGCCACTTTGCAAGGGACTGTGAGAAGGGCGACACCCCGTAGAAGCTATGCCGCTGGTGTGGTCCTGGCAACCACGAGGATGCCAACTGCCCAAAATCCGGGGTCAATTGTCTCAGCATCAAGGGAACGAGAAGTGACGAGGGGGTACTAGCCATCACACGAGCACAATTAAAACAACGGGAGGCCAAGGAAGAAATTGAGAAGGCGATGAAGGCACAAAAAGAAACATGGGAGATGGCCGCCACCTCAGGCCGGAGAGAGGCAGAACAAAACATTCTGAGACGACTGTTACATTTAGAGGTACCGGTGAAACTCCATGACCTCCTTCACATCATGCCTCACTTGGGAACGACACTGTTGGGGAACTTGGCCACGCAGCCAAATACCACATGTACGAACATCCCTGGAGGGTTTGCAACTGACCCGATGATACTTGTTGTAAATAGCGGAAGGTACCCAACAGTCGTCGAGATGGGCATCCTTGGCACCATCCTAATAGACACTATAGTGGACAGAGGGTCAGGAGTGAACGTCCTTCCGGAGGAGACATGGAAGAAATTGGGCAAGCCAACCTTGTGGCCCCCAACCTTCAACTTATTGGGCGCCGATTAGCAGGGTACCAAACCCCTCGGAACGTTGATGGCACAACAAGTCACCATTGGCTCACAACCATTTGTACTAGAATTTGTGGTGATACCTTTGAAAAAGAAGGGTTACGATGCCATTCTGGGTCGAGGGTGGCTAGTCACGGCGAAGGTAAACCACAATTGGAAGAAAAACACCCTCTCAATGGAGAATGGGGGGAGGAAGTTCACCATCGACCTTCGCACCCAGATGGTGAGCGAAGAGATAGCTTCTTCTTCAGGCTCAGAATCTGACAGTAAAAATGATCGAAGGGATGAAGGAAGGGATGGAATGGAACCGAATAGTGAAGGTGTGCTAAGATTGGGGGAATTCTCAGAGGATGATGCAGATTCACTGAACGGTCTCTTCCACTGGCAGATGGAGGACTACGAACTCTTCGGACCAGCATGCAATGTACTAAGTATTGAGGAAGAGCCGGAAACATTTCCCCCGGAGTACTGTGAATACAAGGAAGGGGATGCAAATAAGCAAAGTCCCGACACATAAATTTGATGAGCAAAATCCCATGAAGTATAAGGAGTCGTCTGTCAAACCAATGAATATGGGCAAGGAAGAGGAACCTAAGATTATTCTTGTCAGCGACGATTGGAATCTGGAGTGGAAGACGGCAGCCTTCAAAATATTTATTCACCTTCTTCTTATGTACGGGCAAGAGACCGTGGTTCCTGTTGAATTTATGGTACCAAGTCTGAGGATAGCCATTGAGAACAGACTCGGAGACATGGAAAACTTGAAGGAGCGATTGTATAATCTCAATAAGCTCGACGAGAAACGATTGCTAACGCAGTGGGCGACGGCGATAGTCCAAGGACGTAGGAAGGTCTGGCATGACAAGTATCTGAAGCGGACACAATTCACGCAGGACAGTCGATCCTTAAGTATAATGGGCAGAATGAGATTAAGCTGGGCAAACTCAAAGTTAAGTGGCTAGGACCCTACAAGGTTCGCGAGGTCGGGGACAATGGTGCAATCAAGTTGTGGACACTGGATGGACAGGAGATACCTGACACTGTAAACAGGTCGAAATTGAAGTTATATCACGAACGGGGGCAAGAAACAAACCCCACTCATCCATCTGAAACTTTTACTTTAAAAAAAAAAAAAATTTAAAAAAAAGTGTTCGTACGGTACCGTACGGCCTGATGTCGTATGGGTCTGTACAACCGTACGGACAACGAAACAAGTGGAAAAAAAACAAAAAAAATGCAGGGAATCGGTTCTTAAAAGACCGTACGGTCGTACGAAAAGTGACTAGGCACGGAAATAAGTTGTCGTACGGGTCGTAGGGTCGAGACAGGTAGTGAAGCCGAGATAAAGCCATAACAGGTCATATAGCAGGAGAGAGGCAGGAATGCAAAGGTCGTACAGTCGTACGGCATTCAGAGTCATAAATAAGACCATATGGCAATTTCAGCAAGGGGAACCATTGACTGTATGGTTGTTGAAGCATTAGAGACTAGAAACAAGACAATCGTACGGGCACCGTACGGTAGGAGAAAGCAGTGAAATTAAAGGTGAGCATGACCGTACGGACTTGAGTATTGAGTCGGCAAAGGTGGCCATGCAGGAGAAGTCACAAGAAGAAGTTATTGACAGCATCACATTCTACAAAAAAAAAAAAAAACGGCGACAAATAAAGAACAATTAATAGAAAATAGCATATGGCACCGAAGGGAAGGACATAAGCAGGTAGTGAAGAAAATATAGTTATTGGCCATTTGCACAGGCACCGTAAGCTATTGGCAGAAAGAGTATGGCATCGACAGAACATCACGAAAATGGTGTGCCTCATGGACTTTTGTGTGGGTTTGATAGTGCCCCAGGACCCTGTGGGGGCGCTGCCCCTCGACCCCCATTTTATTTTTGAGGTACACTACAACTGTGAGTTTGGGGCATCGGAGACGAAAAGCCCTAAACCACAGAGGGAGATGAATTTAGAGGTTGCAAACCAACAGAGTTTGAGGGAAGGCATTGCAAGAACAACGGCCTTGCAAGAACAAGAAGTCGTACGACACTAGGCCATTATTCAGTTTAGTTATCCGCCTTTGGGAGTGTGACGAGTTGATGAGACCCGGAGCAGGCATGGATTGTCCGCACGCCAGTGGTGGAGAGAGCACTGGAGCCAGCCTTTCGAGAGGGGTACTACACATTGAGGCACTCAGAGTATGTTTCGACTAGAGTGAGGCTGCCTCGGTGGATGCACAGAGAGCTCGGGAGGAGCTGACCACCCGGTTGGAGGCAGTAGAGCGACACTTGGCTCAGCGCACCGAGGAATTGGAAGCAAAGAAGGCGGCACGGGTGGCTATCAAGGTCAGATTGGCTAGGGAGACAGTATCGTTTGAACAGGAGTTAGTGGAGGCTACAACTAAAAAGCGTGTTTAGAAGACAAGTTTGGTGCTGGCACGGGAGGACTGCGATGTGACGGCAACAGAACTACTCGAAGCAACATTGATGGTGATAGTGACACTTCAGCTTCTTCAGGGACACCCCTCCGCCCCTTCTTCTCAGTGATATTCTTATTGTATGACAAGTGTTTCCTCTCCCTTTTGTTGTGAGTCGCCAGAGACGACTTTCTTTTTTTGGGGGCGATGATGTTAGCCGGAAAGACTACTTTATGTTATGTCATGTATTAGTTATGTTGTCCCCACGGGAATTAGTTATTACCGAAGGGCAGTTGGGTTGGGTGGCGACGTTTGGTCACACCCCTTCGGGTAGATAAATATGTACCACCTACGAGTGAGAGAGGATCGCTTATGCTATGCTTGTACTGTGTAAATCATAAATGATCAATAAAGCAATTGTGTTCTCTGATAATCTGTGAGTTATTTGCAATTCCGTATAATGTCTAAGCAACAGGAAGTTATTTGTGATACTAACTTGGTTGTAGGACTTATATTAGGATACTAAAGTGACAACTCCCACTCCCAAGCATTATTCAAACCCTAAAAGAGAATTTTAGGGCATATTGAGTTAAGTCCCAATAGGGGACATTACAATTGGTATCTGAGCTTTGATCCTGCCATCCTATAGGCTAAAGATGAATCAATGAATGCATTCTAGTCAATAAGAAGGATCTAACAATATGTGTATTCGTGTATTTCTTTGTATATTCATATGTATGCTTCGTGTTCTCACATGTATGTTTTGTGTTTGGTTCATACTTGATGTGTTTCCAGCATGTCCACTCCATGTGTGATTATGATTACTTTATTTTTAACACTTATGAAAATGCTAATCATTAAGATCCCTTGATGTGTATAGTAAGTGCCTACCAATTGCTTTGGGTATTGAAGCTATAAGGATCCTCAATATGTTGCATATATAGAGAAACGACACAATCAACAAAGCCCCAAAGGCTCTGATATAGACACACTTCTGAGTTTATGGGTTATATGATGTTTATGTGCTTCCTAACAGAAATGGGCACGGATTGCTATAACAAATAGAGATTTATCATTTTTAGAAATGTTATCGACAAGACAAATAAGTGTTTGGTGTGGAGACTGATCAGTCTCCAAGTGGGAGATTGTTGATATTGTGGCGACTAATCATGTAGTGGGTGTTGATATTGTGGCCGATTTTAGAAGAAGACCGACATTGTAAAACCCTAAAATGGCCGATTTTAGAGGTTGCCCTAAAATGCATGTTATAAGCGGCTGAGATGCATAATGCATTGTAATGTTGGTGTACTATTTTGCTGGATAATAAGAAAGGTTGGATGGCTGTGTAGGTGGACGTAGCCCAAGTTTTGGGTGAACCACGTTAAATCTGTGTGTTATCTGTGTTCAATTTTATTCTTCTTTTGTTTCTGCATATAACTGTTTATTCTTATATTGTTCTGGATCTGTCAAACCCTAACAATAAGATCTTCCAACCTAAATAACAAGATATGAGATAATCAAACCCCAAAGATTATGTAGACCTTCTCGTACTACAAACATGATAAGACTCTCAATAAACAATGTCTTGGACAGATTTGACTCTTGACAGAAAATCCATCGAAACAATCTTGTCTACAATAATTCCATATTTTGGGTCAGGCAAATACAAGCCTAATTATTTGAAACCATACCTTCCGTAGCTTGGAAAAGTAAAATCATTTTGTCTCAAAAATATCTATCAACAAGAATTTAAAGTTTACACGGTCATCGTGACTGTGAGAAAAATTATACAACGGGGATCTGAAAATAGACACCTCCCTTACGGTGTTATTTCCTTCAATACAAAATAATCCCTATTATGAGGGGAAGTATGTCGAATTCTTGCAGGAAAACATTCAATATAAAATAATTAAATGTATGATTAGTTATAGAACCATCGTGTCCCATCTCCTTAACCATTATCAGGAGTTAGAAAGAAGGTTTATTCTTTATATCTTTGATCAATTTTATTCTCTTCAAAAGACGATAGGAGTTTCATGCTTTCATGGTGTATGTATAGGGAGAGAACTCTGATTCGATAGCTAAGCTAGCTCTCCGCGTGGCGAATACCTACTCGCCCCTCTGAATCCTCTACTACAGCACCAAAACCCTTTTTTTTTGGCTGCTGCATTTCCAAAAAATTCAAGTAATCTATCGTCTACAATATGGTCATGCGTTCTTTATGTAGGTGTCATCATTACAATGCTTGGATCAACCATGGAAAAGTGTGTTTTTTGAGCCCCTGTCTTGCAATGTCTTGGGTTCATTGCAATGAATTCCATGATCTGAATAGAGGAGTTTACAATCCATGTGGAAGGAGAATTTGATTTGCTTACCTATATATCAATCTGTCACTTTCTTAGTGACGTTTAACAAGTTTGTGTAATATGAAAATAGTATATTTGTATTTCCCGTTCTATTTATATTTATATTTTTTTGCTTTACTAGTTTCAACAAGGAACATTTCGAACAAGTTCAGGTTTGCCACTACTTTCAAGTTTTGAACAGGTTCAATGGTGAACATTGAGAGCATTTTTCGAGCATAGCGTGCATACCAAGCAGGTTTTGAACAGAGTGCGGGGATCAAGGGTTTCGAGGTAAGTGGAATGTGTGAGGCTTGCCTGTGTGTAAGGAACCTGAATTGTCCTTTGAGAAAATACAATAGATATTGCAACTACGAATAATAATTTTTCCAGTAGATGTCCCTTTATTTATTAAATCAACTACAAATGGTAATTTCTCAATCCTTATACATATTTAGGTCTAGCATATTCTTTATGGACAGAGTCTGAAAACATTAAACCATACATCAATTATTTACTAACATGAGATGATGAAAGAAAAACCTGGTCTTGAACATGTATGCGTCTGGATGTGTTGACAGCTAGCTCCTCATAAATGTCTGCACAGGAACACAATTTCCCCACCCGTGAATTGCCACTAGTGCTTCACGCGGCCTGCAGTTTATGATCGCATAGGCACCCCATATATTCCAACAGGTGTCCACGCGCAATAACAATCCAACCCAGTCCTAGCGCGGCATCAGTAAATCAACGCGGCCTGGTTTGTATGTTCAGACAGCCCTCAGCATCAACGCAGGCCTATCCTCCCTCTCACGCGGCAATCTCAGACTTGGCCGTTCCTTACCACAGGAATAATCGCGACTAGTTGCAATACTCAATTTCACACCAGCACGTCCTCTTCAAGCAGCATACAGATTAACGTTGATGAAGTTTCAGCAATCAATGAGAACAAAGCCGGATAAATACGATTCTCAGCGAGAATATAATGGGATCGATTTATTAATTGACCTCTTCAAGCAGGTCTCAGTTCAACTCACTACTTTTCCAGGATTTAAAACCTCTTTGTATACAAAAGCACGAAGGAATCAATCAATTTTAGAACAGCAATCGATCGAGGATTAGATCAAGAAGAATCAGTCTTCCAAGCTAATTTGACCCTTATATAACAACAAGGGCTCAGAAAATGAGAGATAATTCTCCAGACCAAGTTTTAATAAAATTGTATTCGATGATCAACTTCACAAATGAGCTCGAATTTATAACTCCTCGGATGCCAAAGTTTCCAAAAATTATCACCAGTTAACCAACCTTCAAAATGACAACTTCTAAAGCATTATAATAATAAAGTATTATTATTATTATAATATTATAACCACTTTATTAATTAATAACATATTGTTATTAATAAATATAATTAAATATCAATTATCACTCTGATGATAATTCCTGCATCCCTTCCTAAAATGGTTGATCAACCTGGTCGTCAACTGCACTGCCATAAATAGTAACTGGCCACCAACTGACTTACTATAAATAGTAAGTCCAGATTTGCACTAATCGGCAACTAACCTCTGAGACCCTCAAAACATTTTGTCAACTCACGAGGGTCGTGCTGATGAATTGACCACACTCGGGCTACCAGAACCTGCTAATTTGGGGACATCACAGTCCACCCTCCCTAAAATTGCTTGTCCTCAAGCAACCGCAATCCAGGGTGCTGCATAATATCCTCAGGTTCCCAAGTAGCATCCTTGTCAGGTAACCCCTGCCATTTGACCAAATACTCCCAGATAGTCCTCCGACGCAACTATCTCTCGCGTACATCCAAAATGGCCTCAGGTATCAACTACAGTTTCCCCTCACCATCCAGGGGTGGTAATACAGCAAAGGGAATCACAGTTTGGCCTAAGGCTTCCTTGAGGTGCGAAACATGAAACACATTGTGTACTCTGTTGTCCTTAGGTAATTCCAGCTCATAAGCCACCTCTCCGACACGTCGGATCACCCGAAATGGTCCATAATACCGTGGCTTGAGCTTCTCCGCTCCACTCTTCTTGATAGAAGACTGCCTATAAGGCTGCAACATCAAATAAACCATGTTCCCAATCTCAAAAGAACGTGTTGTCCTCTTTTGATCCGCATACTGCTTCTGCTGATTCTGTGCTCGCTAAATATTATCTTTCAATGCCCTCATAACATCCTGACTATCCTGCAACAAATCACCTGCATTGGGCACTCTGCTGTCACTACACAGTAAATCCACAAAGGTCGGAGGATCATAACCATACAAGGCTCGGAAAGGGGACATCTGTATTGTCATAAGAAAAGTGGAGTTATAACAATACTCACACATGTGTATCCATTTTACCCAAGCCCTCTGCTGTGACAAAACATAATTCTGAAGATACCCTTCAATCCACTTGTTGACAATCTCGGTCTGGCCGTCCGTCTATGGGTGATAACTGGTACTCGGTGTCAACTCTGTCCCACATAACCTGAAAACCTCCTACCAGAAGTGGCTCATAAAGCGACTATCTCGGTCACTCACAATGTTCCGGGGTAGGCCATGCATCCTAAACACCTCCCAAAAGAATAAATCGGCCAGTTGTACTCCCGAATAGGTAATGGTGATAGGGAGGAAGTGTGCGTACTTAGTGAGCCTGTCCACTACCATGAAAATGCAATCCCGCCCTTGGGCTTTGGGTAGCCCCACAATGAAGTCCATAGAAATACTTTCCCATTTTTGCCCAGGAATGGGAAGTGGTTGTAGTAACCCGGCGGGGTAAGTGTGCTCTTGTTTATTCTGCTGACAAACAGAGCACTCGCGAACATATCGCTGCACATCTCCCTTTAATCCCTTCCAGGTAAAGCTCTCTCGAATCTGCCTATAGGTTTTAAAGAAACCTAGATGACCGGCCATAGGGGTGTCATGGAAAGCCCAGAATATGATCTCACAAACCCCTGATCCTACAACAAGGAAAATCCTCCCCTTATAAATGATCAACTCATCCACAAGGGAAAATGTCATCCTGAACACTGCCATCAATGAAACTTGTTGCCCATGTATCCCTGGCATACTCGGCTAGGATCAAATGCCTCCAAGCCTCAGAAACCTCGGTAAGTGGACACAGGTGGGGTCTCCGTGAAAGAGCATCGGCCACCACATTCTGGGTTCCTTTGATATAGGTAATATCAAAGTCATATGACTACAGCTTACTCACCCACTTATGTTGCCTCTCATTGAGATCTCGCTGCCCAAGAAAATGCTTCAGACTATTATGATCGGTTTTTATGCAAAATTTACTCCCCACTAAGTACTGTCTCAATTTGGCCAATGGATGCATAATGGCCAACATCTCCTTATCATATACACTGAATGCTCTCTCTGGGCCCCGCAATTTTCAACTCTCGAAAATGATGGGATGGCGATCCTGGGATAACGCTACTCCTATACCCTCTCCTGATGCATCATAGTGTAAATCAAAACGTCTCGAGAAATGAGGTAGTGCCAAGACCGGGCACGTAGTCATAATGGTCTTGAATCTCTCAAAGCAATCCTGTGCCTGAGGGGTCCACTGAAAAGAACCCTTACGTGTCAAATCTGTAAGGGGGGCAACATGACGAGAGAAACCCGCCACAAATCTGTGGTAGAAAGCACATAACCCGATAAACCCTCTCAACTGTGTCAGGGTCTCCGGCGTGGGCCAATCTAAAATGGCGCGGACCTTATCAGGATCCATACACACACCATCTGCACTAATGATGTGTCCCAAGTAGAGCAGCTCTGTCATTCCCAAAGCGCACTTAGATTCCTTGGCATATAAGGAATCCCTCTCCAAGATACTCAACACTGTACCGAGATGTGCAACATGGTCATCCCAAGTCTTACTATAGACCAGGATGTCATCAAAGAAAACCAACACAAATCTCCTCAGCTGGCTGTGGAATACCCTGTTCATCGTGGACTGGAAGGTAGCTGGGGCATTTGTCAAACCAAAGGGCATGACAAGAAACTCAAAGTGTCCACAGTGACATCGGAAAGCTGTCTTCTCGATGTCTTGTTCCCTGATTCGGATCTGATGGTATCCGGATCTCAAATCTATCTTTGAGAAAAATTGTGCACCGTGCAACTCATCTATCAGCTCGTCAATCCAAGGAATGGGATACCGGTTCTTGATAGTCTTCTTGTTCGGCATCTGATAGTCGATACACATAAGCAGGGTGTCGTCTTTCTTCGTCACCAGAACAACCAAAGAAGCAAAGGGGGACTTACACGGCCGAATGTGTCCCATCTCCAGCAGCTCCTATATTGTTTTCTCAATTTCATCTTTCAGCCGCTCTGGATGCCGATAAGGGGTGATCATAATGGGCTTGGTGCCCTCCTCCAACTCTATGATGTGCTCAGTGCCCCTATCCGGAGGTCTACCCGAAGGTAAGTCTCTAAACACCTTATCGTGTTTAGTTCTCAGCTGCTGAATATCATGGTGATATGTGAATTTATCTGCATGATCTAATGATGGCATCAACCTACACTCTACTGCCCAATCTACCTCATCCTCATGACGTACTAAATGTTGCATCCGCCTGAGTGAGATCTTCTTAAGCCCCTCCTCTCTGATGGCCTTAAGTACCTGTGGTTTCCCATCCGAGATAAACCTTATCTCCATCCTCTCTGTACTGATGTAGATGTCCTTAATAGTATGTAACCAGGCCATCCCTAAAACCAAATCTGTACCAACCATATCCACTACGTAAAAGTCTGCCTTAAAGGCATAAGTCCCCAGTTTGACTAGTAAATCAGCAACCATCTTGTTACACTTCAGAGTGTAACCATCTGCTACCTGTACTCTCAACCCCGCGAAATCCTCTGTCTGGATACCTCTGCGAGTCACCAAATGAGAGTCAATAAAATTATGCGTGGCTCCGGTATCAAAAACAGCAATCACCCTCTGTTCAGCCAGTAGACCATGTAATCTGAAATCCCCCTCTTTTTTCATACTGGAAAGATATGCCACCTTGAGGTGCGATGTATCAACCTCATCCTCTGTGTACCCATCAGCTCCCTGAATGCCTTGTCCCTC
>MU225553.1:8885325-8927935 GCA_018584345.1 Thuja plicata | reverse complement strand
TAATTGCTTTGGCCAAAGCTATGGAATCACATGTTCTTTTAAATGTGTTGGTTATTTATGTTTCATCTTCCTGTAATCTGTGAATAGAATCTATTTAGAAACTTGTGGAAAGTAGTTAGAAATCACACACACCAGATTTCCTTCTGATCCATCAGTGCGGAGAGATAGACTTCTTGGGCAGGGTCGGTGTGCTCCTCATTTCAGGATGAGCCCCGGGGGAGCTAACCACTCCGTGGTTGGGTGGATTAAACCCCTGAACCACACTTTCGTCTCAAGATTTGCAGATGGATAGGTGTCCGATGGCTTAGGAGACAGGAGCATGCAGATGGACAATTGTCCGATGGCATGTTGTATATTGTTTAAATTCGACCTTTTGGTCTTGATCATGATGTTTATATATGTATTTTCTCATTTGTAATGTAAAATGCATGACAAGTTAGTCGGCATCCTGAAATTGAACATTGTAATTCCACTGAATACATAAATATTTTAGTTTCGACAGAATGGTCGATTACTTCTGGATATATTACTTTTTGTGTTATGTCGAATAATTGAAAAGAAATAGAATTTGGTATTCATGAATAATTGTTGTCGTGATCTTTTTGGTCGATTACTTTGTAGCGTTGACCGATTAAGACTATGGAATTGACATAGGAGAAATTTTGTCTTTTTATGCTTATGTGGCGTGATGTAGATTTTTCAGTCTTTACACTCACAAACAATGAAAGTACTTGACCATTTCATGCCTCATTGAGAAGTGGTGTTGCGCTCTAGAAATTAGTTTTTGGATTGATAAAATAAAAATGCCAGTCGGTATTGTTTTTTTAGTTCACAGATGTTTGAAGACATAAGAAATCCTAGATAGAGATTATAATGTTCACAAATGACCAAGTTGTAGAGCAGAGTAGGACACAAAAGTACATTCAGTTATAATGGAGGAGTACTGTGATCTGCCACAAATTTCATTTCCTTAAAGAAACAATGTTTATCATAAAAAATGGGCAGAATTTACCTCTATTAAAAATACAAAAACGACTTTAATGCTGTGAAGCGTGTATTTGATAATGTGTTCTAGACATCAACCAGAGATACGGTGAAGGCATCGGAAGGCTTTTATTAGGGTTCTTCACACGGTCGATAGGTATAAACCACCAAATCTTCTTCATTGATGAGGCCATGGGCAAGGCCAAGGAAGATGTCACAATCTCGTATCATAGAAAGGATGACAAATAGTGTGATATATGATATAAAATTCACAGGTGGCGACCACCACAATTCAATATGAAACTGGATGCACAAGCATCGTCTTGTCATATTTAATCGAGTCATCTATAATGGCTGCAAAATTTTGCGACAGACACTTAAGCGCTGGCAGAAGAAATGGGATCGCGCAATTGAAGGTTGTAGGCGGCAATGTTAGTACAGTCGCGCAATCAAGGAGCAAAACGCATTGCAATAGCATAAAACAAAATATGTCATGGACCTCCTGCTCCACAAAAATGGAGCTTAAGCCCCCGACCCCTGCCTAAGTAATTTCTTTTATGTTGCTGTTGTGAGGTGTCTTCATAAATTTCTTGATCTTCATAAATTTGTTTTTCTTTTATTTCTTACCAAATTTTCAAACTTTTATTTCTTATTAAATTTTCCCTCTAAATTTTAGTGAAAAAATAATATTAAGCATAGGGCCTATTAGGTTAAGTACTTGCATGGGGCCTTGCTCTTTGTTAGATTTTTTTAATGGAAACATGTCTCCATCTCAACTTTTATAATGTGCAAGAGGATCCTTCAAATTCGGTCCAAGGGTCGACCTCCAAGGATTTGAACCTTAGTGGATGGCTTCTATATCTCATACCATCATCCTCACCAATTGTGCTCAACCACTTGAGCAACAACCCTTTAACATTTGCTAGAGTTTTGAAAAGTATATCATTAGCAAAATAATTCAAAGACTGATTAATTTGGTATTTATTGATCCCAAGTTCTCCTCGCAAATTGAGCTATGTTTTTATGTAGTATATAGATTAATTTTGGCAATCTATGAATAAGTGTTTTAAGTGCATACATGTCTCATTCTTAATAATAGTAAGTTGTGGATCTCATTCACTTATTTTGTGAAGCATGTTGTGGTAGTGGATGTCCACGTCTAGAAGGAACAAGTATAAGTGATCATATAAAATAATTTTATATAGTTTTCCTATTGAATGAAAAGAGATTTCTACTAATTTAAAGATTTTTTTTTTAAGATGGGACTAAGTTTTGATTGGCTCTAATGGAAAAATATGAGAGGCGAGACAAAGTTTTGATTGGCTCTAATATGATTAAATTATGGCTTTGAAAGGTTTTATTTTACTTTTGATGTGTAATATCTCGAGCCCATATGGTCACTTATTCCTGCACCCGTACACCCTACAATGCTACCTTTCCACACAAGTCAGCTCTCAGCAAGGTCACCCCGTACGATAAATCACCCATACGACCTTTGGCTCCAACCTTGTATAGCCAAATACACCCGTACATATCTTGTCTTCCAGCTGCAAGGAGATTTCTCTACCCGTATGGTCAGAAGCTTCCCCATATGACCGATCGACACTTTACTTCCCTCACCATACGAAAGTATGCTCGTACAATACCCATAGAGTAGATACAACTTCATTGTACAGTCAACACTCTCTCACCTGTACAGTATCAACATGTACGGCCACAATAATGTTCTCTACATGGCAAAGGTCATGGAGGTATCGTGATTTTAGTGAAAGAAAAAGAAGGTCGTCACATTCAGCTTGAAAAAGAAGACTCAAATAAACAATTCTTATGGTTTAAAATTTTAGAAAATGGAAATCGTATTTGGATTGTTGCTTGCTATTTTGCCCCACAAGTGTCTAAAACTTACAAATATAGGGGTCTTGACTGCAAAGATCCCTTTGTAGCATTAAAAAAGGATATTGTTGTTTTTTCTCAGCTTGGTGAAATCCTTCTTGTGGGTGACTTCAACGCTAGAACTGCAAATGAACAAGCTAGCATTCTCGGTTTCAGGGAAAATGACAACCCTATTTGGCTCACAAAAGAAAGCAATCATCAATGGACTAGAATGTCTGAAGATAGCAAAGGCTACAATCCTTTTGAAGAGTAGCTCCTTACTCTTTGTGGTGTGTTTGACTTGGTCATTTGCAATGGTATGGCCAGATGGGCCAAGTCAGGTAATTTCACTCATAATACATACAATGGCGCAAGCGTTGTGGATTATGTTGTTTGCTCACATGGTTTGTGTGAGAATATAGAATTCATGTCTATCGGTGAACAACTTTGGGATCTAAATTCTGATCATAATCCTATATATCTAAGCATTTCCTGGTCTGAAAAGCAACAATGTGGGACTAATACCCAACACATTCAACAATCTTCTTCAAAGGGCAGAATTCTGTTGACTCAGAAAAATTGCAACACTTTCAAGATTGCGCTTGAGAAGCTCGTTAAGAGGGAAAAAATCTCGGTTCATGGGCTCCACAGCCACACACTAACAAACCTGATTCTTAGTGCACTTGATAGGTGTAAAAGGGCTAAATATAAGAAATCTGAAAAAATTATTTTCCAGCTAATGCTTGGTTTGATGAAGAATGCAAAAGGGAAAGGAGAACTTTGAAAGATTCAAAAAAGGAGAAAATAAATATCAAAGCTTACAAGAAGATTTTAAGAAAAAAAAAAGTTGATTACATGAGCACAAGACGGGAAGAGCTTATCTTTCTTGGGAAGAATAACCCTAAGGCATTTTGGAAAAAGTTGCAACCAAAGAAAAAACAAATAGTGAATAATATTACAGCTTCTCAGTGGTTTAGTTATGCTAGGCAACTTTATGAGTAGAAACTTAAAGTTGACAATCCTCCTTTGGTCAACGCTTCTACTTTACTTTTCACTATCCAAGAGATAGAGATGGGAATCAAGAAGTTAGGTGGTGGTAAAGAAAAAGATCTTTTGGACCTTCAAGCATAGTATTTGAAGTGGGGGATGGTAATTCTTGCTCCTCACATCACTAAAATTTTTAACAACATCATTCAGCAGGGGTTCCCTCTAGATTGGACAACTAGCCTTGGTATTCCTCTTTTCAAGAGCGATGATGTCAATGACCCGTCCAACTACAAAACCATAATGATTAATCCTTTGTTTGCTAAGTTATTTGGGAGTACGATTGAAAACAGAATCAGCAAGCAGGCAGAAAAAAATGATAAATGTGCTAAAGGGCAAGCGGGTTTCAGACCTAAACATTCTATAGTGGATCACGGGATAACCTTAAGACACATCATTGAAAAAAATTGGGAGGAAGCATTTTGTTGTTTTGTGGATTTCAGAAAAGCGTTTGATACGATTCCTAGGGACAAATTTTGGCTCAGACTTGAGGAACTTGGGGTCCCCATTCACCTTAGAGCTGTTGTTCATAAACTTTATGAGGAGGTGAAAGTTAAAATCAGAACTGTGGATGACATCTCGGAGAGTTTCAGAAGTGATATAGGGGTCAAGCAAGGTTTCCCTTTGTCCCCCACACTCTTTGGTTTGTATATTGATAAACTTGAGGAGTGGTTAAACCTTCAAGGTGAGGATGGTGTGCATTTGGGTGAATTTATTATTAGACTTCTTTTGTATGCAGATGACCTTGTGTTGATATCTAATTCTATCGGTGGCTTACAAAAACACTTACTTGCCCTTGAGCATTTTTGCAACATGGTGGGTATGCAAGTCAACATCAGCAAAATGAAAGTGATGGTCTTCTCTATTAAAAGAAAACATGAACAAAATAACTTTTACTTTCAAGGCAACATCCTTGAAGAGGTGTCAGATTACAAATACCTTGGAATTGACTTCAATAAAAATTTGAGCTGGGAAGGATGCAGAAAGAAGCGTATGTTAGGAGGTTAGAAAGCATTTTATGCCTTCCAAAATAGATGTAGAGAGGCTGAGCTATGGGATTGGAAGACTACTCAAATTCTCTTTGGCCTTTTAGTGTTACCGGTCGTTCTCTATGGCTGTGAACTATGGGCCAGCAGCATTTCAGATTTACAATGGAAGGAAATTGAAAAAATCCAAAAACATTTAATTACAAACAAGCTCAAACTTAAAAACTTAGTTTCGTATGATATCATGTTGAGTGAGGTTGGGGCTGCTCCTATTGAAGCAATTGATATGGTGCATCTTATAAGTTACTAAAAATAATTGAACAAATGGATGAGGACAGATTGCCTAAAGTTGTCTTCAGGGACACATTGTGCCAAAGAAAGAAGACGTAGATGCGCCAAAACAACAAGTGGCTCAATAAATGGGATATTCACTTCAATTCTTGCCCCACTAATAGTAAAGATATAAAGACTTATGTTGTGAATAAGTTCCACAAGCGTTCTTAGAATAAAGGTTTAACTAGAAAGAAAGAGTATTATATTGTGGAGTTTAATCCCACTCGTAACTTCCAGCAAAAAGCGTACATTGGGGTTAATATATTTTGGAGAGCCAAGATTCTCATTGCCCAATTAAGGACCAATTCACATCAACTTCATTGTGAGACCGGGCGTTGGAAAAGGTCTAAAGAAACTTGGGATGGAAGAATTTGTATTTTTTGCACTTTTGGTAAGGTTGAAACAGAAAAACACTTCATTATAGAATGTGACGCCTTCAAGGAAAGCAGGGACAGTTTTAATACTCTTTTGACTGAGAATTCATGGGTTGATCTTTTCAATGAGAGGACAATTGAGCAGTTGGGAGATCTCATCATCAAGCTTCACAAGAAAAGGGTGGAAATGAAAACTTCAGCATGTGAGGCAGTTTGTCCCATAGGCTATCTTTAGCCTTGTGGACCTTAAAACTATTTTCTTTATTTCTTTATTTCTCATACGAACAAGTAGACAACTCCGGATGCCAAATCAATGGTTAAGCTCAGAATATAATGTCTTAATGTCGTAGCCAATATAATATTTTACAACATATTGAAAGCATCCACACAGGAAAAGGAATGAAGCAATACAATAAATACTTGAATTCTCACACTATAAAGAAATATCCTTAATTACAATAATTGAGAACCACGAGCAAATACGGTGAGGAGTGAATCCCACCAAAACTGCAAAGTGCCAGAAAAGGGAGGATCTTGCACCTCTGAAATGACAGACAGTACTGAACTCCAACTAGAATTCGCAAATACATAAGAAACATAAAATTCACCATGCCTACTGTTATACACTAGATTTTGTACCCTACTAAGCGCTTGAGCCTAACAATCTAGTATAACATGGGAATCACTTCTAGGTTGTGGGACCTCTGCTAACTGAAGTGAAGCCTCCGGATTCTAGGCTGGTTCCTCTTAGATAATCACCTTATTTGCTTTTGAACATGAAAGTAAACTTGGAAGGAAAAGGGATAGAAGGAGAACTGAAGGGAAATGACTCAAAAGCAAATTATCCTACTAGGTGATACACCGAAGGTAACATGAATCATAACACAGTGACAAAGCTAGCATGAAATTCCTGAATCTAGCAGAACACAACTTTCTGAATAGGTTTGCATAAGTATTTCATAGAGAGGTCTGAAATGAAAAGAGGCTATTCAAGGAAAGAGAAGATTTTACAAACAATAGCATATTCAATGAAATGGACACAAACTATGACCTACAAATAAACATCCACTCCAGCAAATAGGCATAGGAATGAGACAAGATAACAAGGGATGAACAAAATCCACAAGATTATCTAAATCAAATCACTCATAGTAGTGCACAAAGATGCAGAAAGAAAGAAGGCTCAAGAACTCCAAGAATTCTCTAACATTAACCACTATATTATGCTTCAGTAAGAGAAATACAGACTAAAAAAAAGCTTGAGGACAAAGAAAATGTTATAGAAAACCTTTGCATAATCTGGAATTCAATGAGAGATTACAAACAAAATGTTAACCTGAGGGCAGAGAGAATGCCATAGAAAGTCTTGCATTAGCTGGAAACCTAGCTACGAAAGCACTGAAAACTACTTATATACAACCTACCCTAGCACATAGGCTTGGGAGTCAATCCATCTGATCAGTTAGGGCAAAATTAGGGTTACAATAGATATCCATTAAATAATGCAGAAACCCTAAAACAATCAAGTCTACCATAAATGCATTTGGGAAAATATCTCAGAAGATTAGATATGGTTATGAATATATCTCTAATCACCATAAATTTGATTAGAATAAGTGGTGGACTTAGATATGGCTATGAATATGTCTCTAATCACCATAAATTTGATTAGAATAAGCGGTGGACTCATCTACCCTGTCTGAGACTTTGTCTTTATCGCCACCACCTTGAGCCTCTGAAATCATATTTGAATATTTGAATATATGTTTATAACAGCCACAGGTGGCACGGATGTTTGTATCAATGGCTCATAAAATAACCTGACTTCCTATTTAAAACACAACCGTTGATCTATATTTATCTTTATCTATGACTTTGAGTTCAGATCTGATCATAGACACGTGGTACCCTGGCACAATGCCTTAAAGATTAAATATCTTCATCTTGGTCATCGAGGGATTACGCCCACCATCATATTTTCTTTACTTGTTGTGTCTTTATTTTATCTTTTCAACCCGGGGCCCATGACATCATCAGTGCCACATGTCATCTCGGTGCAATGTCTTGATCATTAGATTTCGATCACTTCTTCATTGAGGCTTTGCGTAGTCCGTCCGATCAAACTGAACTCGATCGGTCTTTTACTTTAGTTATGCTTTTCTCAGCCTAGCTCGCCATGGACATGTGTCTTCAAGGAGTGATCCCTTAATGGATATATTTCAAGCATCTTTGCATTAAGGCTTTATGCCTACCACTCGATCAAATGAGACTTGCTTGATCTTTACCCTTAGTTCTGATCTTAGCCTTAACTTGCCTTTGACTCATCTTTACCCCCGGTATTTGAAATCTTTTATGTCTCTGAGTCTCTATATCATTTGTTTAACTCTGAGTTTATTGCAAGATCACACGCCATCCACAAGATCCAAACTTGATCCACTCTAAATCAACGAACCGTGTTGAATCTCTAAACCTTAAGAGCATATTCCTTTTTTCTTGCGAGTTTACACGAGATCTGCAAGATCAAAACATGATCGATGACTCAGATTATAACTTGACTTTAACTTTACTGCAACTCTGATCCATTTTGAGATCACGTGATTGAGCTTATCTCGCAATCTCCAAGCATCTGGCCTAACCATGATTTCATTCAGAGACTTAGCACAAGCCATAGGATCATCTCAGCATCAACAACCATGATTTTATCCTTGCAAACTCTGAAACTAACTTGAATCCAGCTGCCTTGACCATGATCTGTCTGGAGATTCAACGACTGAAGGAAAATCTAAGTCATTGGATGAAAAGCCAACCCAAGGTTTTATTCTAAGATTACATGCCATCCACAAGATCAAATCTAAATGAACGACTCATCTTCAATCATGGTAAACCCTAAACTGATCTTGACTTAACTTGCCTTGACCATGATCTATGCTGAGATCAAGCGACTGAGCGTATCTCCAAGTTGCGGGATGATTTTCTAACTCAAGGGTTCATTACGAGACTTTGCGCAAACCATAGGATTAGAACATGATCAACGATCATGATTTCAACTTGGTGGGTCCATCTGAGCTTTACCTGACTTAATTTTAACCTTAGTCTATCTTGAGATTCATCCACTGAAAGAATACTCAAAGTTGCGAGATCATAAGCTAACTCAAGGGTTTATCACGAGACTTTACGCCATCCATAAGATATAATCTACATCAATGATCCTCGTTAAATCTTTGAATCTTTCACTTAGCTCCAAGATCATATGGGATCACGTGACTAAAAGGGAAAACAAACCAGACCTTAACTCTGAGTTTATCTGGAGATCACGAGATAGAATGAGTCTCTGAGCCGCGAAATGAAAACATAACCCCAGGGTTTAATCTGAGATCTCATGCCATCCACGTGATCTGAAACTGCATCAACGGCCCGCGTTAAGTCTCCTGATGAAAAGAGCATATCCCATTTCCTTGCAAGATCACGTGACTAAGGCAATCTCCAAGTCGCTGAATGAAAAAGAATATTCCCTCCGGGTTGCACAACTAAGAGATAACCAAGGAGATATTAAAGTGCACGTGACAAAATCAAATCACTTAAGTCACTCAAAAAAGTAACTTAAAAATAGAACAAGTCATGAATGAGTTAGTGTTTGTAGGAATCCAAAGGGTTTCTTGCACTTAGGTCTTTAGAACATGAACAAGGGGCTAAAACCAGACCTAGAAATATGTAGATAACATGGAGAAGACCTAGAAACATGAACATAAATGTACAAGTTGGGCTCTACCCTTGTGGGAGCCTCATTTTCTCCACTTGTAGCCAAATTACATAGGATAGGAAATTTGGGTAACACCTACAACAATGCTAAACTCTAACATATAAATGGGCTCCGAGAAGTTTTCCGAAGGGTTACAAACGGGCTAACATGACCTATTATTCTATAGCTAATTAATAAAAAGGGCCCGTAAGATATTATTAATTTTGTGGCCACTCAAATAATTAATTTGAGTTATTTAATTATTTCAGGGATATTATAGTCCTCCCGGCCCAAGAATTGTTTGCCCTCAATAAATTGCAGGATCGGATGCTCCAAGATCTCTTCGATTTCCCATGTGGAATCTTCACTCGGTAGGTCCTTCCATTAGACTAGGTACTCCCTGATGGTGCATGACCTCAACTTCCTCTCTCTAACATCGATGATCTTTGTATTCTCCAGAATAAGTTTTTGTTCTTCGTCAATAGGTGGAAGTTCCCTAGAAACTATGACATGATGACTGACTTCCTTCTTGAGGCATGAAACATGAAAGACTCCGGATCCCCTCTGGAAGTTCCAACTTGTAGGCAACTTCTCCCACTCTTTGTACTACCCTGTAGGTCCCATAGAATCAAGGCTTCAGCTTCTCGGCTCCCCTTTTCTTCAACGAAGACTATTTGTATGGTTGTAGTCGGAAGTATACCATATCTCCTACCTCAAAAATTTGTTCAATCTTGTGCCTATCAACATACATTTTCTACTGATTTTGATTGAGTTGTAGGTTATCCGTAAGAGATCAAAGGATATCCAAACTCTCCTGTAGCCATTCCTTGGCCCTCAATGCATGATTGTCGCCTAATACAAAATCAATAAATAAAAAAGCGACAGAACCATATAGGGCCTTGAATGGTGACATACCTATTGACATGTGGTAGGTAGTGTTGTAATAGTGCTCCCCCAAATGAAGCCAATGGATCCATGCTTTCTATTGTGTTGCAACGTACTTTCTCAATTATCCCTCCAACAACTTGTTCACAATGTTGGTCTGACCATCCGTATGTGGGTTGTAGCCCATACTCAGTGATAACTTTGTACCTGCCAAGTGAAAATGTTCCTTCCAAAAAGTGTTGAGGAAACGACTATATGTGTCACTCACTATGTTTCATAGAATGTCGTGTAGGCGGAACACATCTCGAAAGAACAACTCAGACACCAAAGATACCTAAAATCTTATGGGGATGAAAAAGAAATGAGCATATTTGGTTAAACGATCTACCACAACAGAAATGCAATACTTCCTTGCACCTTGGGAAGTCTCATGATGAATTCCATCAAGATGCTCTCCCATTTAATTCTGATCAGGCATTGGAAAAGGTTGAAGAAGCCCAACAAGCCAAGTGTTCTTGGATTTATTCTATTGGAACATGACACATTCCCTTACATACTGTAATACATCATCTTTGAGGCCCTTCCAAGCGAACCTCTCTTGAACTTTCCTATAGGTCTTGAGGTACCCCAGGTGTCCTACCAAGGGTGAATCATGAATTTCCCTCAAAATCTTCTCCTTCAACTTCGATTTGGGTACCAAATAGATTTTGTCTTTGTTGTAGATGACAACATCAAATACCTTGTACCTATCATCTTGTATTTGACCATCCATCAACTAGCATGCGAAGGTGTTCTTGGAATACTTGACCAACAGATGGGCTTTCCAATCTTCTAAAATTTGTGACAGTGAACATATGGCTGGTGTCCTTAATAGTGCGCCAACCACCAAATTCTTTTCCCCTTCACGTACTCAATGTCAAAATCATATGCTTGGATTTTTCTCACCCATTTTTGTTATCTCTCAATCAATTCCTTTTGCCCTGGTAAATATCTCAGACTGTTGTCAGTTGTGGTCTGTCCGCACAACAAATTTTGCTTTGACAAGATATTGCTGAAACTTGGCCAGAACATGCATGATGGTGACCATCTCCTTATCATAAATTGAGTACAATCATTCAACTCTTGAGAGTTTATGACTCTAGATCGAAGGGTCAAGTGAAGTATGGTAGCGCTAATATTGGAAATGTACTCATAACCTCATTTAACTTGTCGAAGGCATGTTGTGCCTACTCATCCCAATGGAAAGCCCCTCTCTTCGTCAGATCTTTCAGTGGTGCTCCTAGCTATGAAATTCCTTTCATAAATCTTCTATAGTAATTGCATAGTCCAAAGATCCCACATAGCTTTGTGAGTGTTCTAGGTGGGGGCCAATCAAGGATTTCTTGAATCATCCTGATGCACATAAACCCTGTGAGCACTAAAAACATGACCCAAGTACAAAATCTCAGTCATCCTTTGGATCTCTTTGCGAACAACAATTGTGACTCCATGATTCCAAATACTTCATCCAAATGTCTCAGATTTTCTTCCCATGTCTTGATATAAATAAGTATGTCGTCAAACAATACCAACAAAAACTTACACATATGCTTGTTGAAGATGTGGTTCATGCAAGACTGGAAAGTGGACGAAGCATTGATCAACCCAAATGGCATGACCAAGAACTCATAGTGTCCATAGTGGCAACAGAATGTTGTCTTCTAGACATCTTGCTCCCTCATGTGGATTTGGTGGTAGCCAGAGCGAAGATCAATCTTGGAGAACTTCTCCATGTAGTTCACCCAACAACTCATCGATCCTAGGGATGGGGTATCTATTCTTGATGGTATTCTAATTCAATGCCTGATAGTCAACGCACATCCTCAGAGTCCCATCCTTGTTCTTCACCAACACTACTGAGGATGAAAAGGGACTGGAGTTGGGTCTGATCTATCCTTTATCAAGGAGTTCATGGATCATCTTTTCTCTCTTTTTTGAACTTCTTGGGATAGCGATAAGGTGTAGTGATAACAAGCTTGGCGCCTTCCTCCAACTCGATGGTGTGCTCAAAACCTCTATGTGGGGGTATACCAAGTGAAATATCTACAAAGACAAAATTGTTCTTTCCTAACTCTGTATGAAGCTCCTCGTCATGGTAGTAGGCTTATGGCCCACTCAAAGGTTTTATCAAGACCAAACATGTGCTCCCCAGACGACGTTATCATGTCTAAGAATTGCTTCCGTCTATTTTGCCAAAATCTCCCACAAACCACCATTCAACATTCCTTACAACACAACCTTCTTCTCATCAACTTCGAATGAGAACTCCATCCTCTTGAAACTATGTGTGTACTATTTGAGGGTCTTCATCCATTGAATTCCCAATAGGACATCCGTATCATTAAAACCTACCACAAAGAAATCATCTGTCACTATGTAGTTTCCCGTGGTAATACTTAGTTGCGAAACCAAATGAGTACATGATAGTAGATTTCCTCCCGCTACCTTGACTTCAAACCCCTCATGCTCCTCCGTAAACAAACCCCTCCGAGTGACGAGTGATGATTTGATGAAGTTGAGAGTGGCCCTACTATGGACCTGATGTCATTGGAGCGTATGATGAATCTGAAACACACTGCACCTTGGAGTGTCATCCAATATTGCAATGATGCTCCCTCTTTGTACCAGTGTGGCAATTTTCTCTCCTTCAATCTCCTCTTTTTCCTGCGGCTCAGATTCTTCATTTTCCTCCTCACTGTCAGATGCCACTTCAATGTGATGGATCTTTCCTTTGCCTAAGCATCGATGAATTGGTTCCCACGGCTCCTTACATGTGTAACAAAGCTTTCTACTCCTGAGTTCTTGTTTTTTTGTGTCATCTAATGATGGTTTCTTTGGGTATTAATTTCTATCTTTATCCTTCAGTGTGTGGGATGGGTTGGAATGCATGTAGCTCTTGGTATAAGAAGATGAGGTAGCCATGTCATGTACCTTCTTAATTTCTTGGGTGAGCATGTTGGTGTTGAACCCTTTGACCCAGCCTTTCAGGGGTTCCATGAACCCATCCATGAATAATACAACTAGTCTCCTCTTTGAGATGTCTATAACCAGAACAAACATCCTCTGAAATTTTGTGATGTAACTATCCATTGGTCCTGACTGCTTCAGTTGAGCCAACTCCTTGAATTTGATCTCTAGATCCTTCCCATAAAAACAATCTATCAGTATCTCCATGAAATTGGCATATGAGGTTACTCGATCATGACCAAGGGTGACCATCCCATAGTGCCACCATTCGTGAGTGATTCCTTCCAGGTGAAGTGCTACAAATTTAATTTCCTTATCCTTCGATATTGGGTTGATTCAGAAGAATGTGTCTTCTTTTTGTACCCATGCTCATGTTGATGTTGTCCCGTACCCATCATAGAATGATAGATTTAGCTTGTCGATCTTTCATTTGATCTCATCGTTGTAATAGCCACAACTCTTGTTGTCCAAATATTTCATTCATAGATCTGAATAATCCTTGAAGGATATATCTCCCTCAATATCTGCATCCCTCCAATCTTGTCTCAATTGCTCTTGCATCTCCTAGAAAGTGGGCTCTCATTCTCTATGAGGTGCTTTTGATCTTTGGAGAAATATCAACATCATCGGTCGAGAATGGGAGCATTATGTGTTTTTCCTTCCAGTGGCCGAATTTTTTTTCATGTCCATTATGATTTCCATTTGTTCTAACTTATGCCAATTTTCGAAATGTCTCCTCCATGATTTGTTATTGTTGTTCCTCTCTAACCATGGCTTCATTGAGTTGAGATTGGACTTTGGTTAGCTCCCTTAATAATGTTGTGATTTCAGTATTAGGTTCATGTGGATCCCCCATTCTATCAGCAGAATGGTACCTCCTTCTTGTGTATTTTATGAGCTCATTCTACATCCACTACCCGATAGGCTGGTAGAATCTCCATCTCCCACACCACTGTAATGTCCCTAGCCCGTATGGTAACTTATTCTTGCACCTGTACACACTACAACACGACCTTACCACACAAGTCACCACTCAACAAGGTCACCCCATATGATAGATCACTTGTACGACCTTTGGTTCCAACCTCGTATAACCAAATACACTCGTACGCACCTTGTCTTCAACCTGCAGGGAGATTTATCTACCTGTAAGGTTTAGAAGCTGCCCCGTACGATTGATCCACACTATGCTTCCCTCGCCATACAAAAATATTCTCGTACAGTACTTGTATGGTAGATACAAATTCACTGTATGGTCAACACCCTCTCAACCATATGGTATCAACATGTACAACCATGATGATGTTCTTCACATGTGGTCCCATCAAGAATCACACCCATACGAACAAGAAAACAATACCAAATTCCAGATCAATAGTTAAGCTTGGAATATAATGTCTTAATGTCGTAGCCAATATAACATTTTGCAGCATATTGAAAGCATCCACATAGGAAAAGGAGTGAAGCACCACAATAAATACTTGAATTCCCACATTATAAAGAAAGATCCTTGATTACAATAATTGGGAACCACAGGCAGAATAGGGTGAGGAGTGACTCCCACTGAAACTGCGAAGTGCCAGAAAGTTAAAGTTTGGAATCGCTGCAAATGTAATAACACTTTATATTTTCTATGCTTTTTTCAAATGCAACAATCTCTCCTGCATTTATATTGAGGATGAGGCAAGGAGAGACATGTCCCTTCATGGGATATGTCTATTCATTATTATGTGATTAATACAATGACAATTTATTATGTAACTATATATATATTCAATAGTCTCATAGGACTTATCCGACAGAAGCTACAAAATATCGACACTCCCTCTTAGCTAGAGAGGATAAACACTGGATATGATATTACCTCCGTGTAATATCAATTTTGACATGTTTAAGAATATCTTTGATCAAAATATATTCACCGTTATATATCATCTCATGATATCAGAAGTAATGGCCTCAAAATATCAAGTCGCATGATATTCATCAAAAACTCAAAATGTCCATAAGGTATGTGCACATGTATCCTCAATGATACTTATCATAGGAACATTATATTCATGGTCTATTTAAGGATATTGATCCACCATGCAAGATATAATCTATCATGATCTTCTTAGACATCAACCACATGATATCCATCATGATAGAAGGTTAGACTATTGTAAGATCGTCATCTTACTATAGTAACCACAAAGTTATGTAGTAACTCACATGAAATCCACCATGCCTCAGTGCAGAGGGTGGAAACAAGGGATTTCACCTTGAACTTCTCTTATAGAGAAGAACTCATTGAGAAGATATCAATCTGTTGATCTTTTCATCCAAGATTTCTTATGATGAACTGCCAGACTCCCTCTGAATCTAATATCAATCTTCTGAGTTCCTCGTCCAAAGTTACCTCTGGAGATTTAGACTCCCTTTGAATCTAATAGTAATCTTCTTTTTCATGCAAGAGAATCCTCAGAAAAGATCAAGGAAAATAGCTCTTATAGTACGTATAGAAATACAAATAAGAGAGAGACTACAATGAGTAGACAAAGTAATACTCAAGGATAATAAATACTTATCTGCGCATCAACATCCTTGATACAAGTTGCTCCAATGAGGTTCAAAATACAATAAATAAAAAAACATTTATAAATATTGAGTTTTCCAAAGACCCTCTCCCACCCCTATCTCTCCTCCTAACACCCTATTGAATTGGTGTTCCCTCACATTGAATAGTACTTTAACTTTCATTGTCTAACACTGACAATTCACTCATATCTCTACAACTTTAAACAAACTACCCTTGACTTAGGGCCCAAAATCTCTACCAACCCCTAGAAAAATCTTCAAGCACTCCTTTGGCTTCTTAACACTTTGCTACAATTCACTTGACCTTATTCTTTGCACTTGGTGTGGACAAAAGTTTGTAACACAACTTCACTCACTGGATTTCACATAGACCCGTACACAATCGGTCTTTACTTTTGAACCTGACCTTGTCACACCAATCGCTCCAGTGAGATTCTTCGCAATTTGTTTATCACCAACATATCCAAAATGCAGAAAAATCCAATGGTGTATTTGTGATATATGGTCCCCATACTGAGACTATATTTTCTAAGACAATCACACATTCATCATCAACAAACTACTCTCTTACATTTGCAGCCTGGCTCTGATACCATGTTAAAGTTTGGAATCGCTACAAATGTAATACCACTTTATATTTTATGTGTTTTTCCAAATACAGTGATCTCTCTTGCATTTATATTGAGGATGAGGCAAGGAGAGACATGTCCCATGAAGGGACATGTCTATTCATTATTATGTGATTAATATAATGACAATTTATTATGTAACTATATATATATATATATATATATATATATATATATATATATATATATATAAAATACTATTAGGAGAAATTAATATAATAATTATATTAATTTCTCCTAATAGTATTTTAGATATATATCTATATATATTATATATCACATTATATATCTATATATATTATATCTCACATTATATATATATATATTTAGTAGTCTCATAGGATTTATCCGACATAAGCTAAAAAAAATCAACACATAATAGGGAGGATCTTGCACCTCCGAAACGACAGACAATACTGAACTTCAAATGGAGTTTGCAAATACATAAGAAACATAAAATTCACCATGCCTACAACAATGCTAAACTCAGCCATATAAATGGGCTCCAGGAAGTTTCCTGAAGGGTTACAAATGGGCCAACACTACCTATTATTCCATAACTAATTAATAAAAAGGGCACGCAATATATTACTAATTTTGGGGCCACTCAAATAATTAATTGGAGTTATTTCATTATTTTGGGGACATTACATGATGTTACATTTAAGGAGGGACACTTTGTATGTTGACATGTATATAATCACCAAATTCGGCTAAAGTCTTCTAAATTGAGTTTCCAAGGTCTATTAGATCTAGTCAAAATTAAGTTATGATTTTTGAGAAAAGGGCTAATATTTCTAGACTAAGTATGTTTAACTCAACATGTCATTATAGGTATATTATAATTTTGATTTAATACATGAAGAAAAATAACTAGTGACATTTAATACTAAAGGGTGTCATTTTAATACCTTAGACTTATCTTTAAGATGTAAAGTTTAAAAAAAAGATAGTATTCAGGCTCTTGTTTAGACTTGGTGGGTATATAAAGAGAGGTTCGAGGGGAGAAAAGCACATTTTAGATTTATAATTTAAAATATTTTTTCTATTCTTCATGACGATGGTTGTGTGACATCAAAAGTAAATAGATTTAATGATGAAAACCTTCAAATCTCAAAGTTAGATGACATAATTCTTTGAAATTGGTACGCAAATTCATATAAGGTCTATATTTGTGCATTAAAAGGAATTTTAGCTAGAGTTAATGGATGATTTGGGTGGGATTTTGCTTTGAATTTTAGCTAGATTTAATGGATGATTTGGTTGAGGTTTTACTTGGAAAAATTTATGAATATATTTAATCTTAATTCTTGGATTCTAGAGATATCAATTCTATTTATCTATGCTTACATTCTAGATTTCTAAGGTTGTAGCAATGAATACCATGTTCTTTTTTAATAACCCTTAAACGTTAAATGGGTACAAATACCAAGTGTATTCCTAATAGTTTAATTATGTGTTCACATTGTGTTAATTTATTGCATTGTGTCCAATTGAAATAATAATTAAAATACAAAAAAATTGTTGTTTGTAAATTTTATGTTGGGAACTCTATATTTTGGTTTGGAAATTTACATGTTAACGTGCATTTTGGTTAAGGATATTTACAACATGAGTGATGGTTGATGGTATTCAACGTTATGTTCATCTTGCGTAAATGGTTAAGCATTAAATATATGTGATATTAATATGTTTGGGTTCCATTAATTGGTTTAAATTTTGAAAAAAATAGCATCAAGCTTTGTATTAATACCAAAGTTCATCTTAGCTTAAGAGTTGAATGCATATAATTTATTTGATCTATAGATCTCGTATTATTTGTTGGTGCCAAAGGCAATTAATTGATTCTATTTTCATGTATGTCAATCAAAGGACTTCTAATTTTATCTTGTAAATTTGTTTTTGCTATGTTTAGTTCAATTGACATATTTTCTAGTTGCAACTACTGAAATAGATGTGCTCACATTCCTAAGATAAAAAGATAGGGCATTAGTCATTTCAATTATTTCATTTACGCAAGTCCTTTAGAGAGATCCTGTATAGTTTTGATAAGTTTACTTTGTTCATAGCTTAGAGTCTAGGGTTATTTTCATTTTTAAGGAGTTTTCCCTTAGAATTTGAAGAGAGGTTTATCTATAGATACACAATGTGTTGTTTATAAGAGACAAAATAAACTGCTAACAAAACTTAGTAATCTTTTCATTTTGGAATTTTTTAATATATACTTCTTTTCTTTGTTTAATATTTGTAAATTTATGTTTGTTTTGAGGCCCTCGATCATTTCCTTTAAATGTTTTGTTCGTCCAAAATAACAAGTTATTATTTCAAGCTCTACTATTTTTAGTTAGACCTCCTTGAAAGCACAAATCGATAAAAGTGGGGAGAGATTCTCTTGTTGAAAAGTAATTACTCTTGAGTTACTTTCAAGTTCCTAAAATATTGCTTTCAAAACGTACATTCCAATAAGTTTCTTATGATTTTATGCATTTAAGGATAACAAGAATAATTTTTTGGCATAGTTTAAATTACAACAAAGGAATTGGTAATAAAACATGTAATCCATAAATTAACTTGATAATCTTGTGATATAATTGGCAATATTCATATCATATTTATTATTTTGTCACTAGATTCCAAGTAATTCGTGTTGCTTAGTTTTCACTATTTGATAAGAAATGGTAGCTGAAGGTTATTACCAAATTGATGGTATGGAATTTGGTGAGATGTTTCTCTTATAGATATGTTTAGTTTCACCACAAAGTTGTTGCATAGATATGATATATGATTTAGTGTCAAAGAAAATGGATATTGAGATCACATTCTTGGATGACGATTTAGAGGAGAAAATTTACATGAGCTAACTCAAATAGTTTGAGACCTAATAGGAAAACAGAATTAGGTCGAAGTTGTATGGGATAAGGCAATCACTACATATGTAGTATCAAAAGTTGAGGTACAAGTGCTCGAGATAGGGTTACTACTTTTGATTATTTTCGTGTTAAAGATTGTTCTAATTCTACATAAAAGTAACTTGTGATCTATGTGGATCATAATTTATATTTATACTAGTATACATATCTTCTCATTGCTTGCATGTAAAGTGAAGGCATTATATTTTTCCATTAGTATATACAAGGAAAAACATGATCTACACCATCGGTTTACACTACACCGACAGACAGGGCACAACACTACCCAATGCCAAGGTTACCCGATACTGCAAAGTACAAAGCATCCCAACAAACACTAGTCAGTGTTACCCGATGACAAAAAGGACAAAGGAACTCGATGAGTAACCAACAGTACAACCCGATGAAACAACAAAGAGAGGAACCCGACAGATGAAGGGAACACCGACAGACTTTCAGTTCAACCCAATGATCAAGAATCGACAGTTAGTTACATCCCGCAAAAAGTGGATCTAACTTTCCACGTCAGATAAATCATTGAAGTTTTATATTTAGCTTCTTGATTTGTTTTAAATCCATTATGTGCGGAGAAAGCAATGTAACTATTATTGTTTTAATCAGTTTAACTATTTTAAAATATGCAAACTAAAGGATCAAGGTCAAGTTGTATACCTTGGATCAAGAGTTAACATTGTAATGCATGATTATAGAATAGGTTAAATAATTGTATAAATAGATGCTCAATCTATTTTGAACATGTTGTTCGATGATGATTTTAGCCACTAAGAGCATCTAAGGATCAGACAAGAGAATTCATGCAGAAGGACAGAAAAGGATCAATTCAATTTCAAGAACAAAACACAGGCTACCGACGAGCAGGAAAAGGTATTAATTAATCACTATAGGTGATATTTATATTATGAGAGCTTTAATGGATCTGTGATAAACAATTATAGATTGCATACAGTTAGGTCAAACATATTGTACTCATTCTAACAAGTGTAGTACACTTAAGAAATCCTTTCAAGAAAGGTGGACCTAACAGTCCTATTGTAAATCTCTTAACCAAGTGCACACTTCATTAGTGTTGCTAAAGGTCTTAACAGAGTAGATCTTAACAGGTCTCCACTTTAATACTCCTAATAGGGTAGATCATCAGAAGTGATCAATTGTAAGCCTTTATCGGCTCCCTTCCATTCTGTAGATAGTGAATTTTTGTGGGTGCCATCCCCACCGCAATTTTTACTTCCTAACAGGACTTTTTTGTGATATCATATCTTGTGTTATGTGTTTATTACTTTCATGAATGTTTCTATGAATGTTGCAAACAATTAAAGATTATGAATTAATATTACATGCATAAGAAAGAACATCAGATATGGTCGGTAATACAGTAAAGAATGATTACTAATGATCAAAGGTGAAAAGTGTTAAAAGTTTTAAGAGGTACTGATTCACCCCTCCCCTCTCAGTACTACTTCCCATTAATCCCAACAATTGGTATCAAAGATAAGTCTCTTCTTGGAAAGCTTAAAGGCTTAAGAGCAAAGATCATACAATGGAGAAGTACAAACTTGATAAAAATATTGAGAATAAAAAGCTTGAAATTCAGATGTTCTATGAATAGTATAAAGAATCAAGAATCAAGATGAGAGAGCTGTTGGATGAGAGAAAAGGTATGACAAGTTGGAGCAATGAAAATGATTATCAAGAAGAAGAGATTCCAGATTTCTTTGAGTCTTTAGGATCAAATACAAATAATGCATCAGATACATCAGAAGAGAACATCACAAATCTAAAGGAGATCAATCAACATCTGAAAAAGCAAATAAAGATGTTGCAAATTGGTCAAGAGACCCAGATGGTAAAAGTGATTGATGTGATGAGTTCTGTTAGACAGGCTAAAATAGAAAGAACACTAGCTATTGATAAAAAAATGAAGATTATAGAAAAGCTACAAGAAAAGGAGTTAGAAATTCAAAGACATGTTGAGCATCACCATGAGATTACAAATTAGATTATTTTTATGAGTCAAGAAGAAAACAGAATGAATATAGAACTCATTGAAAGAGTACAGGCTATCGGTGAACTAAGAGAAGAAAATGAAAAACTAAAGCATGAGGTTAGAGTTCAGCAACAACATAATGAAATTATCAGAAAGGCTAAAGAAAGCAATAAGAGAATAGATGATTTTCTTGAAGGAAAATGATGAGTCAGCAACAACAACGGTCTAGGATTTATTGAAAATGGAGAATCATCAAATCAAGCCAATCCAAAGAATGTCTATGAAAATCCAAGACCAAGAAATATGACATGCAATCACTGTGGAAAGCAAGGCCACACATCAAATGTGTGTAGAGGCAAAATGAAAGGTATTCCTAAATCTATATCTTCACTCATAGGATTTTGTTATAAATATAACAAGAAAGGACATAAAGCATATGAATGTAAGTCTAATATGGATCAACCAAAGAAGGAAACCTACATGGACAAACACTATCCTACATGCAAAATGAATGGGTACACAAGCCTTGAATGCTGGAAAAAGAAAAGGCAAGCATGGAAGCCTAAAGGTCAAGAAACTCCCTATCAACCAAAGAGAATCGGTAATCAATATGTATGGGACTACATTACATGGAAAAATTGTATAGCATGTGGTAGATATGGTCACATTGCTGCAAACTGCATGAGAGCATGGACCAAAAGGTCTAGAGGCTGGACAAACCCCAGAATGGCATGCTTACACTGTCATGAAGTTGGTCATCTCAAGAAAGACTACAGAGACCGAATGACAGAGACAAGCACATCTCCCAATGGAAACACCATTGAAGATATTTGGAGGGCTAGAGACAAAATGTGGAGAAAAGATTCAAGCAATGATGAAGCTAGACCAAGCAATGCAAATGGTGACACCCCATCCAATGGATCTGGTGACATCACCACCCCCACTTAAGCTGAACAAGTAAGCATGGAACTGCACTACACCAAGTCATATTTTGCATTAGTTCCTGTTACCCCAAAATTTCCATGTTATGTAAAATTGGCTATAGGTGGAGTGAAATGAGGCTCCCACAAGGGTTGAGCCCAGCCTGTGAAACCTTTAAATTTTCTGGTCTTGGTTGTGTCCTCTGTAATCTTTTCAGCTACCTGGTTTGCCTTGTTCATGAAAAATAACCTAAGTATGCAAAAAAGCCTATATGAATTTTATATAAACCCTAGTTTCTCGGCCACGCCTTTCTATTTTTCTCATTTTCTTTTCGGGCCCCTTATGTTCCTTAAATTCCATGTGCGTATTATGCCTTGCCTTTAGTCTCTTAGTTGCATAATGAAAACCAAATATTCTTATTTGTCTGGCGATATCAAGATTACCTTAGTCGTGTGGTCTCCATAAGGAAAGGAATATTCTCATTTGATCTGGAGACTCAGCGACAGTCGTTAGATCATGTTTGATCAAAGGGGAGTCACGTGATCTCATGAAGTGACTCAGAGTTAACAAAATATCTGGAGATCTCGTGACTCAATGTTTTTTTCTAACCCATGGGTATAACTTATGTTTAGGCTGGGTCAAGTTAAAGCCTTTCAGTCGCTAGGTCTTGTGATGGAATCAGAGTTAAGCAAAATGATCAGAGATCATGAGACTACATTGTCGCCAGGTCTCTAAATAAAATCACGGTTAAAGGGCAAGTTTGGTCAAAGGGTCAAAGACTGCAGCGTTGGTGATCATCAACAAATTGCAGTGTGACATCTGGCAGCAGATGGGCCCGAATTTTATACATTAAATCTCCAAGTCTTGTGACCACGATAGAATATTCCATATCATCTGGCGACTTTGAGATTGCCTTCAGGTGTTGAGTCTCATAAGGAAAATGAATATGCTGAAATCATCTGGAGACTTCCTGATAGCCGTAGATTCTGATCAGATCCTGTGGTTGTCTCCAAGTCTTTGAACGGATGTAGAGTTAAGTGAAATAAAAGGAGATAACGCGACTGCTCAGTCTTCGGGTCTTGTAATGTAACTAAGGTTAAAGAAAGAGTCTGGAGACTCAACGATACAAAGAAAAGATGATAACTTGGGTAAAGGGTAGGGTTAAAGAATGAGACAATAATGACAAGGGTAAGATCAACGGCTGTGTTTTAAATAAGAGATAAGGTATTTTCAGAGCCGTTGATATAGAGATTCGTGCCACCTATGACTGTTAAAGTTTAAATATTCAAATATATGAATATATGATTCTCAGAGTTCATGGCGGTGGCACAATTTCTCAGGAAACAGACAGAGAGATGGTCGAGCCAACTTCTCGGGGTGACATTAATGACGATGGGAAAGATGTTCAAAGTCATATCAGAGTGAACAAGATATTTTTGAGGATATTTCTAGATGCATTAATGATAAGAATTGACAGAGTTAGGGTTTCAAATTATTTTATGCAAATCAATTGTAACCCTAAATCAGATTTACTCCAAGCCTGCGTGCTAGGGAGGGTGTATATATTAGTTTTAAAAGTTGTTGGTAAAGGAGGATTTTCAGTTGATGAAAATCATATGTGGCATTTCTCTACCCTCTGGTTTTCAGCAGTTGTAACTTTTTCATTGATATTCAGATATTGCAAGATATTCTGTGACATCCTTTCTGCCCTCATGTCTTCCTTGTCTAAATTTCTCTTATTAAATTAAGTATAATGAATATTTTCAGAGATATCTTAGGGTTCCTGAGCCTTCTTCCTTTCTGCAATTCATGTTTACTCTTGTGGATGATTTGATTTGAATGAGTTTGTGGATATTCTTCAATCCCTTGTCACTCTGTCTCATTCATGTGCCTAGTTGCAGAAGTGAATGTTTGTTTGCGGGTTGTAGTCTGTGTCTAAATTTCTTAGGAAAGCTATTGTTTGTGAAATCTTTTCTTTCCTTGAATAGCCTCTTTCTATTTTAGACCTCTCTATGAAATATTTATGCAAACCTATTTAGAAAGTTGTGTTCTCCTAGACCTAAGTTTGTGTGTTGATCTCAATCATTGTGTTGTGATTCATATTACTTTCGGTGTATCACCTAGTAGGATAGTTTTATTTCAATCATTTCCCTTTTATGCATTCTTTCTATCCCTTTTCCCTTGAGAATTTACTTTCATGTTAAGAATAAAATTTGGGTGATTATCCAAGAGGAACCAGCCTAGAACCTGGAGGTCTCATTTCAGTTAGCAAAGGTCCCACAACCTGGAAATGATTCCCATGTTATACTAGATTATCAAGACTACGAGAGCTTGACCTAGGGTACAAAATTTAGTGTATAACAATTCTGGCACGCCCGGTGGGACTTAAAGGAAGTTTATTTGCAAAGATTATGCTATCTCTGATATATTGATTGCATAATAAAGACCTAAAGAGGTTTTCATTCTAAAAGTATATCTGGCGACTCCATTGGTGAAGAACAGAAGATCCAGTCATGTTCAAAGTATATGAGAAGGATCAAGACAAGAAGCTCAAAATATTTTGAGTTCTTACAACTGCCCTTAACAAGAAAATATAAAGGGAGATCATCTCGAAGAACACCCCCTACAAGGAGGGTACAGTCTACACCACCTGATACTTTAGAGAGGAGACCTTTGCATTTTCATTTCAGAAGAAGAGGAAGATCTCTAACTAGAGAGCTATGAGAGGATTTAGCTCTACCCCTCAATACCACTCACATAGTTGCTATTCAACAAACCACAACTCCTGCAATGGCTAGACAGTTTTCCTTTGCACCCTTCAACCAAGGAAGTCCTTTAAACTTTGCTCAACATCATGATGTGCCCTTGGTAGCACTCAAAAGTCTACCTGATTTCACAGGTGAAGGGCAAAAAATAGCTTTTGAACACATAAGAGATGCGACTACTATCTGTAGTATACATAATATCACAGAAGAGGATGTGTCTACCAAGCTATTAGTAGCCTCTTTTAAAGGTAAGGCCCTAGAATGGTTTAGAACTCTTGTTGTTGGTTCTATTAATTCATGGGATGGATTAGGGGACGCGTTAAGAAGATACTTTGAAGATAAATCAGATAACTTATCTTTGTTTGAGCAACTAACAACCATAAGGAGAGATCCTCAAGAACAGATGGCAGATTTCAATAATAGATTCCTCAAAACACAGAATAGAATCCCAGTCTCAGTAAGGCTGTCAGCTGACCATGTTTTCCTGTACTTCTTGAAAAGTTTGGATGGTCAAATCTCTGTCATGATCCAATCTATTAGGGGTACCTCATTACCTCAGGCTTTTGACATAGCTTTCAAGGCTAAAAATTATTTAATTCAGGCAGACACGTTAGCCAGAAGGCCACCCATGCGTATTTTTCCTAACCTCCAGCCCACTACACCTCTGCAAACACCTCTTTTTACCCCTATACCCACTGTGATAGCACCTCAAACCAGCACTAGCTATAATCCAAAGTAGTTCCTTCTCAAGAGTTACTTGAATTAAGAAGTAGTCAATAAGAGATGCAAAGTGGTCAGCAATAAATTTAAAAAATGATGCTAAACATGAGAAATGAGATGACCAATTTGAAAAGGAAGAATCAAGAGGTTAGACCACCTTATCAACAATAGAGTCAAGGTCCTAATCAACAATGTCAAAATTAGGGACAATCCTATTAGCAAAACAAGCCCCAATATCAAGGAAATTACCAGGGTCAAAGGTTGAATTACAATCAGAGGTCATTCCAACCTTATAATCCAACGCCCCTTAATTATACAAATCCAGTTAGGGATATAGTTCCAAGTCAAAACAACCTTTCTATAGAGATGGAATGGTGTTATCCTTGCAATTAGTCCCATAATTAGATAAAATTCCTAAATGGAAGGGTGCATCAAGCACTTATGGTTCAAAATGCCTCACTTACTCGATCAAAGGCTTCTTCTAGTGAACCACCTCCTCATCAAGAAGCGCAACATGATGAGACTACTTTCTTCAATTGGGAGGAACAAGATTTCAATGGAGTGAATAATGAGTCTCCAATTGTGGCCAACACTAGATCTAAAAGAAGGGCTCAAGACATGGAGCGAACGAGAGATGGGGCTAAGGCTTCTAAATCTGCAGAATCTTCACATCCATTTACTCCTATCATATTGAAGAAGTCTCCCAACATTCCTATCAAAGGAGGCCAATCTCTGAAGGAGGTTGAGCCTATCATAGTAAAGACACACCACATAGTGCACACAGTAGTCCCCTTCAACATTGTGGATAACATGAAGATGGTGAATGCCACTATGTCCATGTGGGACTCCTTGGCTATTCTGGGACAACCTGAGATATTGAAGAAGGCCATGTTTGAAGAGGTGATCCCTCAACAACATACAAATAAGGTTGCTAAGCTAGTGTTGGTTAACACTGATCAAAAGGAAGAGACTTCAAGCAGCAACTCAACGACAAGTGCCATGCAAGGTAGGAACTTAAAACCACCCCCTTTTATGTATCTTTAATTATTGGAAAATCTTTAGTACATAATTTAATGGTAGATAGTGGGGCTACTAGCACTGTCATGCCCAAGAAAATGGCTGACCAATTGGGACTGAAATATGAACCTTTTCAAAAGAGAGTGACCCAACTTGATGGTTCCTCAGTCAATACAATAGGTGTATCTAAGGATACAAGCCTAATCCTTCATGCAAGTCCCAATTTTTCTATCCTGCTTGATATCTATATCATAGACCTCCCTACCTTATTTGCCATATGTTTATCCAGGGAATTCACAACCAAGATAAGAGGCTATCTTTCTTTTGACTGGTCTCACATGCTTTTTCACACAAGGTATGGAACCAAGGTTACTATCAAGTCTAAATCATTGGCAACACACCATATAGAACCTTATGTGTCCAATGTACTCAATACAAGCTACCTTGCACTTGAAATCAATGACTTCCCAATCATCAGAGAAACAAGCACCAACATAGAGGGTATCCCAGATATCTATCTAGATGAATTGGAATTAGAGAAAGCTTCAGAAGCCCAAGCCAATGTTATTTGGGATGCTGGTTTTGGAAACTATTTGCTACAAGAACATGAATTCATAGAGCCAAATCTTTTTAAAACAAACACCGGGTCAGAAGATCAAGGAAATCAAGTCTGGGAGTTATTATTTGATGGTGCTAGAAGAAAACATGGTGGTGGTGGTGGTGCTATGCTAATTTATCCTAAGGGATAGAAGTATTATACAACCTTTAGATTCAGCTTCTCTTGAACTAGCAACACTGCAGAATATGAGAGCCTAGTGAATGGATTGGAATGGGCTAGAAAGAGAGGTATCAAAGCCTTGAAAGTTTATGGTGATAGTGAGCTGGTTGTCAACCAAGTAAGAGGGATAAGTGCAACCAAAAGTGATACATTGAGAGCATACAAGCATCGAGTTTGGGATGCCATTGAAGATTTCCATGCTTTCAATATTGTTGCGATCCCTAGAAAGTTAAATCAAAATGCAAATAGATTAGCTGTTGTTGGATCTTAGTATGATATCCCTAATAGCATTTCAAAAGAAGGAGACCAACAACATATCAAATTAATTTTCAAACCTTCTATCCCTGATAATAATATTAATTGGAAAGTGTTTGACAATGATGAAAAAATTCTGCAGTTCTTATTTGAAGAGGATGTTTTCTCAAAACATAACCAAGATAGACTAATGCAAAACTATGGTGATCAAGTGACACAAATGAGATCTAATAAGATGCCCAAGGGTCTTGTCACCTTAGAATATGTCTTCAACAAAGATGATTAATTTAAGAGTAGTAAAATTGGCCTGGTAGTCCAACAAGAACATTGTGTTGAACTAGAGTTGGAGCCAGGTAAAAGTCTACAATTTGGGAAGGTAAATACTGATTTAGAAAGGCAGGCCTATACCCACTTATTTTAAGAGTTTAGTGATATATTTGCATGGAAATATGAAGACCTCAAAGGTTTTAATCCAGCCCTTGCTCAACATACCATTAAGCTAGAGCCAAATGCCAAACCAGTCAGGCAAAAACAAAGGCCTGTCAACCCCAAGCTTGAACCACTCATGCATAAAAAAGTACTCAAATTAATAGAGAGTGGTATCATCTACCCCATAAAGCATACTATTTGTGTTTCCATCCTTGTTCCTGTTAGGAAGAAGAATGGGGAACTCAGGCTATGTGTTGACTTCAGAGACCTTAATAGAGCATCCCTGAAGGATCGCCATCCTCTGCCATCTATGGAGCAAATTCTGCAATGTGTCTCTGGATCTAAGATATTTTCATTACTGGATGGCTATTCAGGCTACAATCAGATCCTGGTTCATGAAGAAGATCAATATAAAACTGCATTTATGACCAAATGGGGAACCATGGCTTATAAAAAAATGCCCTTTGGTTTGTCTAATGCAGGTGCTACGTTTCAAAAAGCAATGGATATGGCCTTTAAAAGCCTCATGTACAAGTTTGTACTGGTCTACTTAGATGATATAACTTTTTATTCTAAGCATGCAGCAGACCACATCAAACATTTGAGGAAAATATTTGAAAGATGTAGAGAGTTTGGGATATCCCTTAATCCCAAGAAATGTGTGTTTGCAATTCATGAAGGGAAACTACTGGGATATGTAGTATCCAAGAAAAGAAATCATAGTAGACCCTGAAAGGTTTTCATCTATTGTAGAACTACCCCTACCATCTCACAAGAAAGGCCTTCATTCTTTCATAGGAAGGATTAACTTTGCTAGGCGTTTCTTGCCTAATATTGCAGATTTAATAAAGCCTTTGACAACTCTGTTAAAGAAGAGTTCAGCTTTTAGCTGGAGCAAAGAAGGGAAAGCCAGTTTCCAAGCTATTAAAGAGGCCTTAACAGAAGCTCCTACCCTGTTGAACCCAAATTTTAGTAAGGATTTTATCCTCTATGCTTATGGGGGTTCTGATGCTATATCTACAATGCTGACCCAAGAAAATTCAGAAGGATTGGAGCAACCTATTGCTTTATTTAGCAAAGGTTTAGAAGAATATGATCAAAGATATTCTTTTGTGGTAAAACATGTACTTGTTGTGGTGAAGAGCCTAAAAAAGTTCAGATATATATTGACTCACAACAAGGTACACTTAAAGGTCACTCATCCAAGTGTCAAAGAGTTCTTGCTTTCTAAAGACCTAAACGATAAAAGGGTTGGTTGGATTACTAAAGTGATGGAATATGAAATTGATATCCAAACCACCAAGCTAGTCAGAGGAAGAGGTCTTTTTGAGCTATTGATAGGGTATGAGAACTCAAAGAATTCAGAGAAAATGGATGCATATCTAGTTATGCATTCAACAGAAGAACATGCCAAGGCAGCAGGTTGGTTTCCTAACATGATTCATTACTTAAAAATAGGGGAATGACCCATTGATATAGATTCATAAAAAAGAAGGTACCATAGATTACAATCTGTTCCCTTTGTGCTGATAGATGAAATTATTTTTAGAAAGGATCACAATGGTGTCCTTTTAAGATGTATTGATTCAGAAAAGGTAGAAGATGTCCTATTTGAATTTCATGATGGAATTTTTGGAGGTCATTTATCTCCTAGGACTATCGCTTTTAAAATCATGAGGGCTGGATACTATTGGTCATCTATGTTCAAGGATAGTCATGATTATGTGAGAAAATGCATCAAATGTGCCATGTTTGCAGGAAAAGAAAGGCTTGCAACCTTGCCCCTTCAGCCCATCAGAATAGAGCAACATTTTATGAAATGGGGCATAGATTTCATTGGCATGATTAATCCATCATCTAGTGTAGGCCATAAGTGGATAATTACTGCAACAAATTATTTCACTAGATGGACAAAGGCAGTTGCATTGAAAGAACCAAGTGAGAGTGTTGTCCTCAACTTTTATGATGACATTATTCATAGGTTTGGCACTCCAGACTCCATCATATCAGATAATGTATTAGCATTTATAGGCCTAAGAGTGACTGAATGGGCAGTCAAACATAGTGTTTATCTGAACACTAGTTCTAATTATTACCCCGAGGGCAATGGTCTAGCAGAATCAACTAATAAGATTCTGATTAGGATAATCAAGAAGACCCTACAAGATAACCAAAGAGATTGGCACACCAAATTAAAATCTGCCTTATGGTTAGACAGAATTACCCCAAAAAGGATCATTGGGAATTCTCCATACATGTTAGTGTATGGAAGAGAAGCTAAGTTGTCCATTTCAACCGAATTGCTAGCTTTGGACTTAGCTACTCAGTATGTCTTGTTAGAAGAAGGAGATCCTTTGCAGATTAGGTATGCTCAGATTATGGAATTAGAAGAACACGGAGATAAGTCCATGAAGGATATGGAATTCCATCAAATGCAAACAAAGAAAAGTTTTGATAAAAGAGCCAGGGCTAGAAATTTCAAAGTTGGGGATGTAGTCCTCAAATGGGATGAATTCAAGGCCAAGCCTGGTAAACATACTAAATTTGGTTCCCTCTGGGGAGGTCCATTCATTATCACAGAATTCAACGAGCGTAATGCATTTCAATTATCAACTTTTGGAGGAGATCCCTTTCCCATTTCTGTGAATGGATTCCATTTGAAGCCTTGTTTTGAGGTTTGTCCTTCCTTGTAAATATTTGTGAATAAGTTTCCCTATTTTTTGTTACTGCATTCTAGGTTAGTTTCCTGCTTTTCAAGAAGTGCTCGTGCACAGTTAGTAGTTCCCCCTCCTGGTTTCAATCTATTTCCAAAGGTTCTATTTTTTATCAGAAGATGACTCATGTCACCAATGGATATCAAAGGCTATTGGTTCTCAATGTTAGCAAGCTGACATCCAGCAGAAATCGCCAAGAATGTTACCCCAAATTTTTCATGTTATGTAAAATTGGCTATAGGTGGAGTGAAATGAGGCTCCCACAAGGGTTGAGCCCAGCCTGTGAAATCTTTAAATTTTTTGGTCTTGGTTGTGTCTTCTATAATCTTTTCAGCTCCCTGGTTTGTCTTGTTCATGAAAAATAACCTAAGCATGCAAAAAAGCCTATATGAATTTGGTATAAACCCTAGTTTCTCAGCCACACCTTTCTATTTTTCTCATAACCTTTTTGGGCCCCTTAAGTTCCTTAAATTCCATGTGCGTATTATGCCTTGCCTTTAGTCTCTTAGTCGCATGTAATGAAAACCAAATATTCTTATTTGTCTAGCGATCCCGAGATTACCTTAGTCGCATGGTCTCCATAAGGAAAGGAATATTCTCATTTGATCTGGAGATTTAGTGGTAGTCGTTAGATCATGTTTGATCAAAGGGCAGTCATGTGATCTCATGAAGTGACTCAGAGTTAACAAAATATCCAGAGATCTCGTGACTCAATGTATTTTTCTAACCCATGGGTATAACTTATGTCTAGGCTGGGTCAGGTTAAAGCTTTTCAGTCGCTAGGTCTTGTGATGGAATTAGGGTTAAGAAAAATTATCAAAGATCACGAGACTACATTGTTGCCAGGTCTCTGAATAAAATCACAGTTAGAGGGCGGGTTTGGTTAAAGGGTCAAAGACTGCGGCATTGATGATCATCGACAAATCACGATGTGACATCTGGAAGCAGATGGGCCCAGATTCTATACATTCAGTCTCCAAGTCTCGTGACCATGGTGGAATATTCCATATCATCTGGAAACTTTGAGATTGCCTTCAGTCGCTGAGACTCATAAGGAAAAGGAATATGCTGAAAACATCTGGAGACTTCCTGATAGCCATAGATTCTGATCAGATCATGTGGCTGTCACCAAGTCTCTGAATGGATGTAGAGTTAAGTGAAATGAAAGGAGATAACACAACTACTCAATCGTCGGGTCTCATAATGTAACTGAGGTTAAAGAAAGAGTCTGGAGACTCAGTGGTACAAAGAAAAGATGATAACTTGGGTAAAGGGCAGGGTTAAAGAATGAGACAATAATGACAAGGGTAAGATCGACGACTATGTCTTAAACAAGAGATAAGGTATTTTCAGAGCCATTGATACAGAGATTCATGCCACTTGTGACTGTTAAAGTTTAAATATTCAAATATATGAATATTTGATTCTTAGAGTTCATGGCGGTGGTGCAATTTCTCAGGAAATAGACAGAGAGATGGTCGAGCCGACTTCTCAGGGTTGCATTAATGACGATGGGAAAGATGTTCAAAGCCATATCAGATTGAACAAGATATTTTTGAGGATATTTCTAGATGCATTAATGATAAGAATCGACAGAGTTAGGGTTTCAAATTATTTTATGCAAATCAATTGTAACCCTAAATCGGATTTACTCCAAGCCTATGTGCTAGGGAGGGTGTATATATTAGTTTTAGAAGTTGTTGGTAAAGGAGGATTTTCAGTTGATGAAAATTATATGTGGCATTTCTTTGACCTCTGGTTTTCAGTAGTTGTAACTTTTTTATTGATATTTAGATATTGCAAGATACTCTGTGACATCCTTTCCGCCCTCATGTCTTGTCTGAATTTCTCTTATTGAATTAAGTATATTGAATGTTTTCAGAGATATCTTAGGGTTCCTGAGCCTTCTTCCTTTCTGAAATTCATGCGTACTCTTGTGGATGATTTGATTTGAATGAGTTTGTGGATATTCTTGAATCCTTTGTCACTTTGTCTCATTCCTGTGCCTAGTTGCAGAAGTGAATGTTTGTTTGCATGTTGTAGTCTATGTCTAAATTTCTTAGGAAAGCTATTGTTTGTGAAATCTTTTCTTTCCTTGAATAGCGTCTTTCTATTTCAGACCTCTCTATGAAATATTTATGCAAACCTATTCAGAAAGTTGTGTTATCCTAGACCTAAGTTTGTGTGTTGATCTCACTCATTGTGCTGTGATTCATATTACTTTCGGTGTATCACCTAGTAGGATAGTTTGCTTTCAGTCATTTCCCTTTTATGCATTCTTTCTATCCATTTTCCCTTAAGAATTTACTTTCATGTTAAGAAGAAAAATTGGGTGATTATCCAAGAGGAACCAACCTAGAACCTGGAGGTCTCATTTCAGTTAGTAAAGGTCCCACAACCTAGAAATGATTCCCATGTTATACTAGATTATCAAGACTATGAGAGCTTGACCTAGGGTGCAAAATTTAGTGTATAACAGTTCCATTATACAAATTGATAGATAGTCAAAATCTGCATGAATAAAGATGCATATTATGTTACTTGTTACAATTCTGAGAAAACAACCCCATTGGTAAACACATACCAAAAATCATCAATGAACATAAAGGATGAGCTGTCTACACTTACTGAGAATCGTCGGTCATTACAAAAAATAGCTAAGTTGCTAATGTAACCCGACACACATCAGTAAGGAAGCAAATTTATAAAGTTGTCGTGATAGAACACCCTTATCTGTCGGTGAAAGCATAAATCTCAATAGCTATCCTGAGCATCATGTTAACACTGACATTGTTATGTGAGAGTCTTCCCGATGAACTTCGTCTTCATGAATTGATGAGTCATTGATCATTTATGACAGCCAGAGCGATAAGAGATTAGATAGCAGAGCGACCTTGACTCAATCCAGCACATAGAAAATAGATCATTCACAAGTTTCATAGATCAAAGTAAGTACCGAGGGCACCGAAAGAACTTTGTTATTATTTTCAAGAAAGCCCTAAAATTAAAAAATGATGGCAACCACTTCAAGAACTGTAAAGATCAAGAATGATAAGAAGAATATGGTTAGGCTGATAAAGAACAACACCTGTGTGGAACCAAAGTACAAGATATGCCCAGAGATTGCATCGCAACCTGATGAATCTGAAGCATCTTCTAAGATTCCACCTAGGGTTTTGCTAATAGAGGATGTAAGGTCCTACATTCACTGTAAGATTGTTGAAATAGGTGATCTAGAGATAGACCAAGCTTACCAGAAGCTGTGTGATGCTGAAGGAAACCTAAAAGAAGAACATAAGCATCTGCAAGTTAAGGGGATAACTAATGACCTATATTTCCCAAGGGTTTTCAAAACTGATTGGATTAGTTTGGTACTTAGCAGAATGCATGATCAGAAGTTATGGTTAGATCAACCCAAGAAAATCACTAAGGATGTCCTTCATGTTGTAACTGGTTATCCGATAATTGAAAAGCCAAAGGCACATAAACATCCCTCCAGGCCAGAAGTTGAAAAGATCACAAAATCTATGTGGGATAATAGAGGTCTAAAGGTAAACACCATCATCGATGAGGAACTGAGATTCGGTGCATGTGTAATTGGTTACAAGATCTTTTAGGAAAGCAAGCTTAACACCAATGCATCTACATCAGTAAGCACAACTTACAAGATAGTGATAAAGGGATTCAGACAGATCTATGTGAGATCCCATTAAAGCAACTTGATGAGAACATGACAGCAATAAGGTCTTTAAATACTAACACATGTAAGTTCGGCTCACTTATCATGTGTATATTCTTCTAGTTTCAGGAATACTTTCCTTCAGTAGGAAAAGTGAAATGGGATACTACAAAGCCAGTCACACTGCAAATTAGTGAACTTATTAAGTCACTAGGAGATAATTTTGATTCAGTAATGACTGCATACTTCCTTGAATTCAAGGAAAAGATGATGGACAGAGTGAGGATCCCTGAGTAACTAATTGAAAAACATAGGGATGAGATATGTTTTATGGTGGATACAAATTTTACACACATAAAAGAGGTTGTACGAAGAACAGCTTGGTTAGCCCCTCTTGATTATGAAATCAACATAGATCAAGCTACAAATGCAATTGATGCATTGATCAATGAGCCACTTGATAGCAAACAACCAAGGTTTGGCACTTATGAAGAGGCCAAGTCAAAAATAAAAATAGGCCTAGTAATCAAGAAGTCTGTTAACAAAAAGAATAAAATAGTTAAGAATCTTGAAAAGATTATATCGGTTAATGAGGAGGAACAAACAAAGGAAATCAATGAACATGGTACCATCAGTGAAGGGCAAGATAAGAAAAAATCAGATTTTGAGGCAACTGAATCTGATACACCTCCACCTCCTACAAAGAAATAAAGGACAAGGAGCCAAAAAACAAAAGATACTACACCTCTGAAGAAAGGTCAAGTGAGGACCTATAAGAGGAAGCAGCCAACAAAGCAGCAAACAGAGAAACAAACACCCACTAAGAGGAGAAAAAGAATGGTTAGGACCAAAGCTGACATTGAGGATTCCAAAGAGGATGAGCCTGAAGTAAGTAAGAAAAGTTTTCTTACTAGAACAATTGATGAAATTGTTGAGTCAATTGCTACTACCGGTACAATGACTAATAGAAAGATCAAACAATGGGATAAAATTGAGCTAGAAGTCTAAAACAAGATACAAGATGCCATAATCAGGGCAATGGTAAAGTTTAAATATGTACCAATGGAGTTTATAGGCCAAATACCCAAAGAGCTAGGTAATAGAATCTCACAACAATGGTCATATGCTCTACACACTGAGAAAAGCAAGGGAGAGGGTACTTGTCACACTTATGCATCCCGAATCAAAGATGGAAGAGATCAAGGAAATAATGAAGAAGCACTCAAGCAAATTTGTAGCTAAGATAAGAGCTTACAAAGTGCTAGAAGATAAGTTTATAGAGCTAGATAGTATGACCAAAACCAAATGGAGACAACTCTTGGATCTGCCTGAAGAGTCAACAAGTTGTGAGAATCAATTACTTCTCACCGACACAACTCATATAGAGGAGGAGAAAGATAAGGAAATTCCTAAGCACATTGCTTTGGACAATGTAGATAATGCTGAGCCAATTGACTTAGACAAAGTCATGGATGATCTTGACATTCAAGACATCACTCAGTATGATTCAGATAAAGATCCTCAGAAAGAAGATGATGTAATTTTTATATCTCTTAAGGATCAAATCAAGCAACAAAAAATGGAGACCCAAGCAAATAAAGACATGAATGTTGTTGATGAAATATGGTCGGACACATCAATAATTGACATCACAGGTCTGGACCCTGCTGACCAAATACAAAAGGATGAAGATGTCACTACTCAACAGGATCAAACCGATGAGCAAGACACAAATCAAGATGCAACACAAGTAAGCACTCAGGATAATATGCCAGTACTAATAAAGTCCATAAATATGCTAGAAGGTAATGCATAATCTAATGCAGTAGATACAAGCATACCTGAGGACAAGGGTGATGCAGAGACAAAGGACACAACCGATGAACCAAAGGATACAACTGCATAGCAATCTGCAACTGACGATCATAAAGATAAATCTACTGATCAGAATAAAGAAGAGGATAAGCAAGTAGTAGAGGACAAGTAGAAAGAAAAAGGTGAAGAAGCCAAGATAGATGATCAGGAGAAAAAATTAGAAGATAAATTTGCAGAGACACCCAAGGTTGATGGAGAAACATCTTCACCAAACCGACAGGTGAACCTCAAGGAGAAAACAAAAGAAGCATCATCAACAAAGCCTTCACCAAATGCATCAAAAAAGACAATTGAACTAGCAATGGTAGTTCATACATCTGCATCCACACAAATCTCAAGGAAGAAGAAAAGAAAGCATAAGAATCCAGTGACACTAGATGAAATCATTGAGATTCCATTTTGTGATCCCAGGACATTGGATCCAACTGAATTAAAAAGGTATGCATGACTTTGTGAAAGGAAAGCAATGCAAGACAAATTGAGAAAAGCCACCAAAGAGGCAAAGGTACTTGAAGTAGTACGAGGAATACTTCAACAAATTGTACCTGATGTAGATGTTGATCAAACAACCCCAATGCTTGATCAATTAGTGGTTCTCATAGATGCAATCACATCTCATAACATAGATGTTGAGAAGGCTATGGAGGATAGACTTGAACAAAATTATTAGTTCAAGTTTGCTGAGAAGATAAGCCAAGAAGTGGCATTGCAAAAGGTAAATATTTCTGAACTGGTTAGCACAATAGATCCAATAATCTCAGAAGCTATAACCTTAATATAGAAATTATGCAAGCTTGATCAACTCACCAAGGAGTATACCGACAAGATAGCATAGATAGATGTTGATCTTCAGACAAGTACACAAAGTCTCACGAATAGTGAAGAGGCAATCAAAATGCACAATGAGCAGCTCAAGCAAGCGCGAAAATTGAGACAAGACATATAGATTGCAGAGACAAAATTCAGAGATGAGGTAAATGAGCTTCAAGCATAACTCTTATCGACACTCTCACTACTGCACCAACATATGACAGAGGAAAGAGCACTAATTGCCACCCTAGAAATGTCTGTCCTCGACAACATTTATGATATGCATGCCCGAATAGAGCTAGAGCACATGACACTAGAACTCCTGAAAGAAAAATGGGAGAAATCGCTCAAAGATATCAAGACAACCCACTCACATATTCTTGACACATTGTAAGTTACACATTTTTGAAAACTTATAAGTTGTACATTTTTATCATGAATATCAAATAAAGGGGGAAATGATATGTACAATCAACAGTAAAAGGAGAAATGAAGGATGAAATTATTTGTACAGTCAGTCACTTAAAAGAGCAAAGAACAAGGAATGTATAGTACAGAGGCAAGTATACATGTACATATACTTATACTATACCGATGCATACAGTTAGGGGGATTCATATAAATGACAAGGATATATACATGGTGTACATACTAAACACTTTAGTATTATGCACATATCAGTTTTTGATACTAATGTCAAAGGGGGAGATTGAAGGCATTATATTTTGCTATTAGTATATACAAGGAAAAACATGATCTACAACATCGGTTTACACTACACCAACAGAGAGGGCACAACACTACCCGACGCCAAGGTTACCCGATACTGCCAAGTACAAAGTATCCTGACAAACACTAGTCAGTGTTACCCGATGACAAAAAGGACAAAGGAACCCGATGAGTAACCAACAATGCAACCCGATGAAACAACAAAGAGAGGAACTCAACAGATGAAGGGAACACTGACAAACTTTCAGTTCAACCCGACGGTCAAGAACCGACAGTCAGTTACATCCCGCAAAAAGTGGATCTAACTTTCCACATCAAATAAATCACAAAATTTATATATTTAGCTTCTTGATTTGTTTTAAATCCATTATGTGTGGAGAAAGAAATGTAACTATTATTATTTTAATCAGTTTAACTATTTTAAAACATGCAAACTAAAGGATCAAGGTCAAGTTGTATACCTTGAATCAAGAGTTAACATTGTAATGCGTGATTCTAGAATATGTCAAATACTTGTATAAATAGATGCTCAATCTATTGTGAACATGTTGTTCAATGATGATTGTAGCCACTGAGAGCATCTAAGGATTAGACAAGATAATTCATGCAGAAGGATAGAAAAGAATCAATTTAGTTTCAAGAACAGAACACACGCTACCGACAAGCAGGAAAAGGTATTAATCAATCACTATAGGTGATATTTATATTATGAGAGCTTTAATAGATCTTTGATCAAAAATTATAGATTGCATATAGTCAGGTCAAACATATTATACGCATTCTAACAAGTGTAGTACACTTAAGAAATCCTTTCAAGAAAGGTGGACCTAACAATCCTATTGTAAATCTCTTAACCGAGTGCACACTTCATTAGTGTTGCTAAAGCTCTTAACAGAGTATATCTTAATAGGTCTCCACTTTAATACTCCTAATAGGGTAGATCATCAAAAGTGATCAATTGTAAGCCTTTACCGGCTCCCTTCCATTCTGCAGATAGTGAAGTTTTGTGGGTGTCATCCCCACTGCAGTTTTTACTTCCTAACAAGAGTTTTCTGCAATATCATATCTTGTGTTATGTGTTTATTACTTTCATGAATGTTTCTATGAATGTTGCAAACAATTAAAGATTATGAATTAGTATTACATGCATAAGAAAGAACATCAGATATGGTCGGTAATAGAGTAAAGAATGATTACTAATGATCAAAGGTGAAAAGTGTTAAAATTTTTAAGAGGTACTGATTCACCCCTCCCCTCTCAGTACTACTTCCCATTAATCCCAACAGTAAAGACTATAGCATAGCTCCTGGTCATAGATGGGATCAAAAATACCATGGTAAAGGTTTGTTGTTGGAACAAAATGGGTGGTCATGGTGCATATTAAGAGACACTATTGTCTATTTCCAAATTCTTTATAAAGATCTATTATAGAGCATAGTTTGTATTTTAATTCATCGCATCTTTTATGTTATAAAATAGCACAAGTGAATTTTTAATTTATCACATTTGGTGAGCTTATGCAATACCCAGGCAACCTAAGAGAAATTAAGCACTATAAAAATAGTGTAGAAGTTTGTCAATCCAAATAAATTATGGAGCTTTATGAGATTAGATGGTGTACGCTACCCCTAGATCACAATAATTTTGGTTGAGTCCACATGTGCTCGCGTGCTTCCACAATTTATCTTAGACACTATATTTCCTTCATGAAAATTAAATGCTTTGCCAAATTAATGTAGAGATTGTGTTACTAGGTCTTGTGTGAAGTACCTATTAGATATGGCATAGATTTTAATCTAATGTTTGTTGAAGATAAGAATGTCATTAATATAGACAATAATAATTGAGTTAGTGAAAGGTCAAAGTATATTGTTCATCTTCTACATGAATGCTTTTAGTGTATTAGTCAAGATGGAGGGTAAAACCAAACATAAAAAAATATGTCCTCCTTGGATTTAAAGTTTGTATTCTAAGTGTTTGTAGGATTAACAAGATATAATGAAAAACTTATTATTTTTTGTGAAGGACTTGACATGTTAGAGGTGTTCCAAAAGATGCTCCATTCAAGGAAGAGGATATCTATCTTCATTGCACGTTCTTGTTGAATTATTGATATTTGATGCACATTCACCACGTGCCATCCTTCTTAGGTGTGAGCACAATTCAAATGATACACTGTGAGGAAATGGGCCAAATATATATTTTACCAAGATTTCTTAGATCTACCACCTAATCTTCTCATGTTAATGAAATGCTTTAGGTACACAAAGATTCATTTGGTAAAGATATTCTTGGTACCAAATAAATGGTATGATTTTCTGCCCTATGTTAATGCACTTTATGTGGTTATTGAATAAGATTCTTCTAGTCCTCCCTCATGTTTATTATGGTTGAGGGTGAAGAATTAGTGGGAATTTCAATTTGCGATATTGCAATATTGTGGCATATCTGTATGCAAAGTTCAACTACAAAACAAATGCAAATATTGCATATATGTTTTGTGTGTGGTGTCTAGAGCTTGGAAGACAAGATGACACACACTAGATAATGACAATGGTATGAATTATTTCCTTGTAATACGGGGTGCTTCAGAGGGAAAGAAGGCCAAAAGGGCCCAAACGCAAGCTAGTTGGAAAAAAACATAAAGGATTACCTACTCGAATGGGAGACAAAAAAAGAACTGGGGCAACTACCATGCAGTTATGAACAAGAAAAAATGGTAGTTCACCAAGGAGGATCACTGGGAACAACAATAGGAGAAAAAAATCAAAACAAAAAAATTAGTAGGGCCTTTGTTTTAAAGTCCTTTTTTTTATATCCTTCGCAAATAGTATGGGTTGAATTTTCAGGGTAAAATAAGAACTCATAAATATTATATTGTTTGATATATTCGTAAGGTCTTATACGATGTAATCAATTTTTTTTATAAAAGGGGATAGAAGGAATAAGCACAAGAGGTAAATATCAGCAGTTCATACCACAATATTGATAAGTATATAAATTATTTGAGAATTAATATAATATACCAATATTTTACTAATAAAATAATTTACACATTATGACATAAACATCACTTTTAAAACATGTTATTTACTTAAAAAAAAGTCATTGCAATTTACATTTAAAAAATTCAAGAGAGAGAGAGAGAGAGATTTTAATGTCCTACTTTGACCAAACTGGTTACCATTTTTGTGGGATTACATTGTGATGGGTATGTGTTTTATACAAAATGGGTACCTACTTAGGATGCAAGATTGAACCTAAAATCCTACCTAGAAAGAATGAGTGAAAGTTGAGGTTCAAGTTTTCATTCCTAGAAATGAGTACCTATTAGTAACATGTACCCATTTAGGAATGAGGAATTGTTACAAAAAGGAAATAATTTGCACTCCTAGGACTTCATTTGATTAAAAGCGTCTAGCAATAACTATAATAGAAATAGGTATGTATTTTATAATGAGTGTGCATTTGGCAAATTGTAAAATTTGAAACCCACACTTTTGCTTTGATTTTAAGCTTCAAATAAACTTGAAAACCCAAGCCTGAGCCTTGGACTTACAATTACAAGGTTATGGTAACAAAAAAGTAAAGAGTATCTTTGGCAATATGTAATGTCCCCATTTTGGCTGACATCATTTTGCGTGTCGGATCAGTCTATCACGGACTCTCATAGACTGGTGGTTGTGATGAGAGAGTCATCCTGGTGTTTATTTGGGAATTGGATGGCTTACTATGCTCTTGGAGATATTATTTTATTTATATTTTATCATTATGTGTTATGCGGGGCCCACTTGTCATAATTTTAAGTTGAGATTGCACTTTTATTTTATAAAGTTATTTTATTAATAAAGTGCATTATAATTAGATGCTTCTAGAAGTTCTTAGCAACTTCTTAGGAAAATAAATAAATAGAGGGCTTGGGCATTCATTTTGACAAGCTGATTTGAGGATTCTTCTACTTTTCCATATGGGAGCAATTTGTAGTCATTTGGTCTGCAAATTTTCATTAGATCTTTGGGAACGATAACTCCCTTGGATTTGCATAACTGAGGAAGTGAGATATCTTCTGAAGGGTTGCACATTGGAAGTGGTATTCAACCATTTCATGTTGAGCTTCATTTGTGTATTCAGACTTGGTCTGAGATCTTGTTATTTGGGAGTCAATTTGTGAAGAAGATTGCATTATTTTCCTTTGGAGGTTTTCACAATAAGCTGGGTAATAGTTTATTGAAAATCTGATACCAGACTAGGCATTTTTGAAGGGCATCCAGGAAGCATAAATTGTGACCATAAGGTCTTCAAATCGGGTCTAAAATTCATGCAAGTGTCATCAAATCCTTCCTTGGACATTGGCGATCCCATTCACATAAGTTTCGACACTCTTGGTGGGAAGAAGAAATTAATTTTAATTTTGCACAGTGTCGTACATGTACGGCCTGTACCTACAGCAAGGTACAGATAGTCTTTGGCATTCTCAGTTGATACCAGCTTCATCATTGTCTTCAGCCAGTTCAAGAGGGAGCATTTGCAAATTCCAGGCGATTATGTTCATGGCATTTTAGGCACTTTTTG
>MU225553.1:8864626-8881943 GCA_018584345.1 Thuja plicata | reverse complement strand
GCTAAGGCGGCCGATAGGCCAGAGACTGCAAATGCATGTTGACAGAAATGATTTCTATATTATCAACAATGAAATGATTTACAACTTCTTAAGAATTACAAAGAAGACAATCCTTATAAAGGATGTCAAAACCCTAAACGGGCAACTGCTAGGAAATAGAAACTTTCCTAAGTCTAAAAGGAAACTGCATAAGTGAAACTTAAGCACTAAAGAGTAATTGCTAAATTACTCTAACATTTAATGCTCAGGTTAGGGTTAGGATTAGGATTTAGGGTTTAGGGTTAGGATTATTGTTAGGATTTTAGTTGAGGTTTATATCTTGATTATTATTATGGTTAGAGTTAGGGGTTAGATTATAATTAGAGTTTCATTAAGGATATTATTTAGGTTTAGGACTAGGAAAAGGGTTAAGCTTTACATCATGGTTAGGGTTAGGGTTGCATTTTGGGTTTGTCTCATGATCTTGTTTTGGATTAAGATTATGGTTAGGTTTAAATCTTTAGGGTTAGGGTTAGGGTTTGCATCATGGGTAATATTATGGTTAGAGTTAGCATTTTGATAGTGTTAGGGTTTAGGGTTAGGATTAGGATTAATATTGAGGATTTTTGAATATGATTATAGTTATGATTATCTTTGGGGTTAGGGTTTACAACATGGTTGGTGTTATTGTTAGGTTTAGGGTTAGGATGATAATTTTGCATTTAGAATTAGCATTGAGATTTTTATTAGCATCAAGTGTAGGTTTTCTTTTGGTTCATGATTTTTCTTAAGGTAAGGGTTTACATCATGGTTATGTTGTGGTTAGAGTTAGGATTAGGGTTTAGGAGCTAAGATTAAAATTATTGTTAGGTTTAAGGTTTATATCATGGTTAAAGTTAGGATTTTGAAAAGAATTAAAGGTATCATGAGGGTTTAGAGTTAAATAAGGATTATCATTAGAGGTAGGGTTTACATCATGGTCAATATTATAGTTAGACTTAGGGTTATATTTAGTATTCAATTTGTGCCAATGTTTAACTAAGTTTTGTTTAGTGTTAGGGTTCAAATTTTTTAGGTGCTAGCTTTAGTTTATTTAGTGCTAATTTATTTTATCAAAGTAATTAAAATAATTTAATTTACTAAAGTTAATTTTATTATTAAATTTATTTAAAATTTATAACTACATGTGAAATGTGTATTATTAGGATAATTGAAGGTGACTTATGCACTACATTCACAAAAGTTCTTAATGATAAGCAACTTTTATGTACTAATCTTGAATTGAATTATTAAATTTAGAAGTACATATGAATATCTAAATACTATTTTGTATGTTGCTAAACTCTTAATAAATTTCACATACACTTTGCTCAAAAGATTAATGACTATTAATAGGAAGAACATGTATTTGTGAGCTGTTTTCTTTATAGAATAATGTTAGACCAAATTAAACCCAACCCTTAATAAATTAGGATTTATGATTTAATTACAACCCTATCTATGATTTTATATGTAATATTGATTCTTATATCTTCAAACATATAAAGACAACAATCACTTTTATGTGATAAATTATAAATTACTTTTAATAATAAAGATTTTTATATTAAATTTGTTTATGTTTGAATATAGAAACATAAATTTATTTTTTGATCCTTCTAAATGAAAATTACAACTTACAAATATTTGTGTATGTATGTAAATTTGGTTTTTTGAATTTTAAAACATTACATTTTAATGTTTAAAGTTTAGAAACATAATTTTATTTGTTTCTTTTTGAATTGAAAATTAAAAATCACTTATGTATGCATGTGGATTTGTTAAAATTTTACAATATAGAAATTCTTTTTGATGTTTCTAAATTGAAAATTAAGGTTCCTTTCTTTGTTTTCTCTATTTATGAAAATTTTAGGCATTTCTATACTATATGCTACAATGCCCTTCTACAGTTATTATTAAGGTTTTATTCATGAAACCTTCCTCGTCTTTAGCAAAGCAACCTCCTGAAACCTCTTTGAGATTATTAATTTTTGGTATCTCATGAATTAGAAAAGCATTCAACCAAGGAAGCCCAAGAGACTTAATGTACCCAAGTACAAATATGAATAGAAATAAAGAATTAATATAAAATGTTCAAATGTTGGTTATATCTAGCATCCAAAGTAAGCCACAAACCGTCAATAATTATATGCCCGAACCTTCAACTAAATATTTAGGATCCCATCAATGGTCTTGGATAGAATATGTGACAACACTAATTCCCATTGGCAACCTTTCTTGACATTGGGGCAACCTTCTTTCTAGAATACTTACAGTCATTCTTGACTGTGTAGTTCCATATTAAATATATGATTGTGTATATTTATGTTTGTAGTTGATAGTTGTAGATCTTTAATATTATGGTTGTAATATTGGTGAATATGGTTGGACACCATTATGTCACCTCTCTTTCAATTTTCTATTTAATGGATGCCCTGTCTCTTATTTCTCTAAGGCAAATTTGGGCTTTTGCATATTTATTTGTTTTATAATTAGCAGATCATTGACTTAGTGGCCTTCATTTGGTATCAGAGCCAAGTTGAGAAATTTGTCTTTCATTGCAGGTGATCTAGAAGAGATCAAATAGAAAGTTAAATATTGGAGAGGAGCTTGGAAATCAGCCAGTTAAGAGATTTTCAAGTTCAAATATCAGCATATTTGATTGTAACTAGTTTATTTGCTGCAAGCTTGAGCTTGAAAGGAGGTTTCTAGGTGGAGGCATTTGCAACTTGAAAGGAGCTTATTGCATTTTTTTCCCTTTCTTTCCAATGAGAAGTGAGAGAAGATTATTGTAAGTTTTTTAAAAGAAAACTTGCCTTTTTACATTGATAAATTTTTTTAGCTTTTATTAAAGCTTCAGTTATATGTTATTTTTTCAAAAATCTTTAAAACTCTTTGTGGAAAAATTAGTTTTAATTAAGAAGGAAATGATATATTGGAGTCTTTTGTGAGTCATAAAGTTTTTATTTGTAATTTGGAAAATAATATTTTTGTAATTAAGTGCATTATCGGTGGTAACCGACACTTATTTCTCGAATAAAATAATAAGAAAAAGAGATCTTTTTTGTGCGTGGGTCCCATTTGAAGGGACAAGGAGAGTATTCATTTGTAGAGATCTCTCCTTAATTTTGTGTTGAGCACCTAGGTCATTGTGCATATTTTTATGACAAATATGACAGGCAATGTAATGTCTAATGTGTTGATTCCCGTCTTTGAAGGAGACAATTTTACATATTGGTGTACTAGAATGCAAACTCTACTCAAATCTAAGGATTTGTGGGAAATTGTTCAAAATGGATATGTTGAGATAGCATATGTAAATGCATTAAATGACCAACATAAAAGGGAATACAAAGCAAATATAAAGAAAGATAATGAAGCTTTATTCTTGATTCAGGGTGCAATCACTCAAGCTATCTTTCCTAGGATAAGCGGTACTATTCATTCCAAGAAAGCATGACAAATATTAAGTAATGCATATCAAGGTGCACAAACTGCTAAATTGCAAACAATGAGGAAAAACTTTGAAAATGTAAAAATGACTACTAGTGAATATGTCAATGAATTTCTAACAAAGGTAGAAGGTCTAATGAGTGAGATGAAAGTACTAGGGGAAGATGTAGATGAAAAGCATGTCATTGAAAAGATTTTGAGAAGCTTGATTCTAAAATTTGAAGGTGTGGTTTCTAAAATTGAGATATCTAAGGATCTCTCAAGCATGAAAATTGATGAATTAAGTGGAATTTTGTTAACTACTGAAGAAAGCATGAAAAGTAATGAAGAAATCTTAGAGTAAGAATTTTCCTCTAAAGCAAATATAAGAGGAAAAAGAAACACATTCTACAAGAGTCGTAGTAAATATGATGATAATAATAAGAATGAATACAAAGGTGAATTTAGCAATTCTAGAGGAAGAGTGAATTATTTCAGAGGAAGAAGTAGCAACTTCAGAGGAGCTGGAAGAGGAAGAGGTAGAAGTAATGGGGGAGACAATAGTAAAATGAATGTCCAAGGCTTTCATTGCAATAAGTTTAGACATTAGGCTTCAGAATGTTGGAGTAAACAAGGTGAAACAGAAAAGAGAAGTGCTCATAGCACTATTGAAGATAAACAAAATTTGTTTATTCTTGCTTCAATACAATTGCAAGTGAAAATAATGTGTGGTATATAGACTCTGAATGTTCTTCACATATGACATCTAATGAGCATCTATTTGTTGACTTGGATCAAAAACATCAAAGTACAATAGTACTAGGAGATAATAATTCTCATGGAAGCAAAGGTAAGGGTACTAATGCAGTTACAACCGAACATGGTAAAGTGAAGCATATCAATGAAACACTATTGGTTCCAGTACTCAAAAAGATTTTTTTGTCAGTTGGACAAATGTTGGAGAAAAATTATCAAGTGACTTTTGATAAAATGAGTGCATAATAAGAGATAAATCAAACAATAATGTAGTTATTGCAAGAGCAAAAATGATAGGTGATAGGATGTTTCCACTTCATTTTACTCATGGGAACCAAGCACTAAGTCCTAGTGAAATGAGTGAAAGTAAGATTTGGCATAAAAAATATGGTCACCTCAATTTTAATGGTTTGATTTTACTGAAAAGATTAAAAATGGTTGAAGGTATACCATCCTTTGAAGACACAAAAGAGGTATGCAAAAAATGTATTGCTGGCAAACAACATAGGATACAATTTCCTATTGGAAAATCCAGTAGAGTTAAACAACATCTTGAGATAATCCATACATATTTGTGTGGTCGTATGGAAACACCTTCTTTGAACAAATCCAAGTATTTTCTAACTTTCATTGATGATTACTAAGGAAAAACTTGGGTGTATTGTTTGGTTTAAAAATCAGAAGTATTTGGAAAATTTGTAGAGTTCAAGAATTTGGTTGAAAAGCAAAGTGGTAAGTATATCAAAGTGATAAGGTCAGACAATGGAGGTGAGTACAAGTCAAATAAGCTCATTGATTTTTGCAAAAATCATGGAATCAAGAGAGATTTCACTAATTCCTACACTCCACAGCAAAATGGAGTTGTTGAAAGGAAAAATAGGACAATTATTGAAATGGCAAGAAGTATGTTGAAAGATAAATTTTGGATAAAAGTTTTTGGGCAGAAGTAGTATACACAACAGTGTATCTTCTAAATAGAAGTCCTAAAAAAGTGGTTAAGGGAATGAATCCTAAACAAGCATGGTCTGGGGTAAAGCCAAGTGTCGATCACTTCAAAGTATTTGGATGTGTTGCTTATGCACACATACCAAAAGAAAAAAGGTCTAAGTTAGATGATAAAGGCCTTAAATGCATTTTTATTAGTTATGGAACTAAAAATAAAGCATACAGATTATATGATCCAATTGAAAAAAAAACTTGTGATAAGAAGAGATGTGGTATTCAATGAACTAGCAAAATATACCAAAGAAAATGAAATAAAAGGAAAAGAGATAGTAATTGATGAGATTGAAGAGGAGGAAGAAGAAGATGAACCTGAATCATCTAGTGCAGGAGCAAGAAAATATCAAAGAAGAATAGAAAAGAATCATCCATCAACTCTTATGTTGGATTCAAATTTTGAAAAAATGACAACAAGGTCGCAAGAAAAAGTGAATTTTGCACTAATGTCTCAAATCATGGAAAATAATGAGCCACAAACATTTGAAAAAGATCAAGAAAAAGAAGAGTGGGTTGAAGCAATGAACAGTGAAATGGAAACAATTGATAGGGATGATACATGAGATTTGGTTCAATTACCTCCTGGTAAGGAAATTGTTGGTACAAGATGGGTGTACAAAACAAAGTATAAATATGATGGAAGCATTGATAAGCATAAGGCTAGATTGGTAGCCAAAGGGTACACTCAACCATAAGGTATTGATTATATTGATACATTCACACCTGTAGCACGAATGGATACTATCAAATTAGTTTTGGCATAGGTAGCTCCGTAGAGTTGGACAATTTATCAAATGGATGTGAAGAGTGCTTTCTTGAATGGATAAATTGATAAGGACATGTATGTTTCACAGCCTAAAGGTTTTGAAGTACCTTCTAAAGAAAATTATGTTTGCAAATTAATTAAGAAGGCCTTGTATGGTCTCAAACAAGCACCAAGAGCATGGTATTCACGAATAGACTCCTATCTATAGTAGAAAGATTTTTCAAGAAGTCAATCAAATCCAAATATCTATATCAGAAGCTCAGCTAAGGATATTTTTATCTTAGTTCTCTATGTTGATGATCTTATCTACACAGGGAATAATCTAGTTTTATTTGCAGAGTTTAGAGCAGTCATGATTACTGAGTTTGAAATGACAAATTTGGGGCAAATGCACTACTTTCTTGGTATAGAAGTATGGCAAAGCAAATATGAAATATTTATGTCTCAAAAAAATATGCCTCAGATATCCTACAAAAATTTTAGATGTAGAGTTGCAAACCAGTTGCAACACCTATTGAAGTTGGACTTAAATTGTTTACTTTAGATGTGTCAGATCTAGTGAACCCCACTCTATACAGACAACTGATTGGAAGTTTGATCTACTTAACTACTACTCATCTAGATATCACATATGCAGTGAGTTTGGTCTCTAAGTTCATTACATAACCTAAGGAAACATATTGGAGTGCAGCTAAGAAGACTCTTAGATATGTTAAAGGGACATTGAGTTATGGTCTTAAATTTCAGCATTCAGAGGATAGAAGATTGGTTGGCTATACAGATTCAGAATGGGCAGATTTTGCATATGATATGAAGTCTACTTCTGGCTACACTTTTAGCCTTGGTTCTGCAGTATTCTCTTGGAAGTCCAAGAAACAACCAACAATATCACTTTCTATAGGAGAGGAAGAATATAAACCTGCAACATCAACAACTTGTCAAACTGTATGGTTGAGAAGACTACTAGAAGACTTACACCAAATTCAGAAAGAACCTACCTTGTTGTACTATGATAACAAGAGTGCTATTAAAATGAAAAAGAATCCAGTATTTCATAGTAGAACCAAAAATATTGAGATACAACATCACTATATCAGGGAATTGGTTAAACAAGGCTTGATTGAAATTGTTTACTGCAGTACAAAAGATCAGATTGCAGATATCTTCACAAAGGCTCTAGCTTGTGAAAGGTTCCAGAAGTTTAGAGATTTAATTCATGTTCTTCCCAATGGTCATTATGGAGAAGAATGACAACAATAATTCCCATTGGCATCCTTTCTTGACTTTGGGGCAGCCTCTTTTCTAGAATACTTGTAGTATTTCTTGACTGTGCAGTCCCATATTAAATATATGGTTGTGTATATTTATGTTTGTAGTTGATAGTTGTAGATCTTTAATATTATGGTTGTAATATTGGTGAATATGGTTGAACACCATTATGTCACCTCTCTTTCAATTTTCTATATAATGGATGCCCTGCCTCTTATTTCTCTAAGGAAATTTGGGCTTTTACATATTTCTTTCTTTTATGATCAGCAAATCATTGATTAAGTTGCCTTCAATATGAAACATTATACTTGATCCCTCAATAATTTAATTGAGTGCACTGATTGGTGGTTGTTGAACGTTGCAAGAAGCCTGGTACAAATAATGAATTAAATACTTCGCCCCAATCACAAATTGGAGTTGTGTATATTAACTCTCACAATGTCTTGAAATATATATTTAATGCATTGCCTTAAAATATTTGTATAATGCAACAATAGACTATCTTTAGGGATTAATAGTCATCGCTATGCAAATATGTGTGCAGGATCACTGATTATGAATTCATCCACAACTTATTGTCAATAGTCGTCATATTTACAAATAATATTTAATTTCTCAGACTTTAGTAACTCAAAAATAACAAGACTCCTAGATGAGGCCAAAATATTGATCTGGAGTATAATCTAATGATCGTGCAATTTTGGTTTTGAAAGGGACTTTGTCAAAATTATAATTTTTTTTTCTAAGGTACAATGTGAATGATATTTCTAACAGTCTTCCCAATATTTGGATTATATTTTTATTTTATAGCTAAAATTTCTACATTGTATATGGATATCAAATTTGGGGTCTGCGAGTATAAGGACACATGTCATCATTATAACCCCCCAAATAGCTATGCAATACCTAGAGCTTCATTGCTTGAGTCATTTTGAGATTTTAGCTAAAAATATGCCCCCTTCGCTTGCTTGAGGTACCCAAAAATATGCCTTCACATGTGCCAATAAGCGGTCTGTGCTTTCTTGCCTTGGGAAACTTACATCACCTATTAATAATGCAGTACTTTCACACATAAAATCACAGAGAAAGATGTGGTTAAGCTCCCTACAAAATGTACTATTAACCAAATTTTAGAATTTTCAACATCTGTTCTTCATGATCTACATATTTTGTGGTCGAAAACCACAAAAAATCACTTTTGTTTTTTGTGAATTTGAAAAAAAAAAGTTTGAACTTTTTTTTTTTTTTTTTGTCTTTGGTGCGTTTTGTCTGGAGCTTAGCCTGTGCCAATGGAAATTGTTTTGTTTCAATGTCATCCTGATGAATTTTTATTACTAAACACTTTGATATGTCTTGTAAAGATTATTTTTAGATGATGCGGCCATATGAGTTAATAATGTGTATACTTATCCATGTGATTTTCTTTGATTACTATATCTACAAGGATAGGATACATGCCAATGTCGAAACCATCTTTCAAGTAATCAATTTCCTTCTTTTCACACCCCATATTAACAAGTTGGTCCGCTAAATTGTTTCCTTCTCTATATGTTTGTGATAGATAAAAACTTGAAGGAAGTCTATTATTTCCCATGCTTGATGCAATATATACTTCATGTTTGCCTCTCGGGGTAAACTTAGTCATTTGCAGAACTGAATACATAGAACATGATAGTAACTAAGCAAAGGATAATCCTCTTATTCATTCATTCAAGTGATTACAATATGATATCTTTCATGCATAACATCCTCCCTTACCTGAAGGTAGTACAAGGATATAAAGGACCGAAGGGACACGAGGGTTGGTAACCGTGCGTCAACTCCCTAGCCTTCGGTCACTAACTAATTCCCAACCGATACATTAATTACATTATACCCGACAACACCCCCCCCAAAAAAAGAACAACCATCTCCGACGACTTAACAACAAAATAGAATACAACCAAGTACAAATCATGAAAGGATGCAACTAAGAATAGGTAGAAGAGGGCATCCCTGGAAGTGACGACTGGGACATAGAGGGGTTCAATTTTTTTCATAACTGGTACACCTTGTGGGTGCGGATATCCAAATCTTCTTGGATCTGGGATTTGGTCTCTACTACTTCCTGGAGCATGAGAACAACCTCCTGGAGCTCTGTCTCCTTCTGCCAACTTGCCTCCTTAGCCTGAGTGCATGCCTCCGTGGCCTTGGCCAACTGGGCCACTACTATACCCTTACCAACTGTGGTTGCCTCCAACTAGGCCAGAAGTTGTGCACGCTTTGTCACCCAAGTGACCTACTGAGTGGCTAATTAGGTAGCTAGCTCCTCCTGAGCTTGCTCTGTGGCTACCCTAGCCTGCTCTCAGACCTGCTTTGTCTATCGTGTTTCTAACATCGTCCGCACCAGTCTTCTGCCCTTATCCATCATAGCTGAAAGGGAATCCAAGTACACATCCAGATCCTGACCCAGTGCATCATCAAGCTCACCCTTATCTGTCAGACTCGTGGCCTCAGCCCTTAGAGAGCCTCTATTCTCGTTGGTCACCACGACCTGCTCAGTCACCATGGCCTATGTACTTGGATCACCATCTCCTTGTCCATGGCTAGCCAAATCCTCTTGATCTGACTGGATGTCCTCTCACAGGGGGGACTGAATGGTGGGCCCCCGAGTTACTGGAGCCAAACAATGTTGTGCTAGGTAAGCACTAGTGCGACCCATACTTTTGGAAGATGCCCCTATGCGCATGGCCTTACCCACACCGCTACCACCTGAGTCCACTAGAAGGGAGGCGTCAAAAGTAACCATTGCCTCTGACCCAACCACCTCCATCCATACCTGCGCTGACTCTTCTATACTCTTCTCACTAGGTCTCCCCACCTCCGTTACCTCTGCTACTACGCCTTCGCCCACTAAGGTGGTATCCTAAATAAGGATGGGAGGAGTGCTCACACTATCAAATGTCTCTGTGAGGTGTAGCTATGGAAAATTCTACCAATGTCTATGTCTCAGGAGGTGCAGCTATGGAAACTTCTACCAATGTAACCACAGGTGGGGTTAACTGAATGGGAGCCCAAACCTGTCCAAATGTCGGTATAGCTATAGCAGTCATTCCCGAGTCAAACTCCACTCCACTAGAAGGCACAAGTCACATAAATAGTAGTGGTGTGGCTGAAATTACCTCTACCTCCTCATCATCCTCCCCCTCTGAAGCACTCCCCTCAGAAGTCTCCTCCCTATCGTTATCTATGTCCCCATGTGCTCCGCTAGCATCCACCTCATGTCTGGCTTGTTTAGAGCCTACCACTACCTTCTGAACACTCAGCGCATCTAAGTGACACCATCTCATGATGGGAGGCTCTCCAGGAGCCAAAGGGCCCACCTTCACTTCCTGTGCCAAAATGTTAGAGGGAATCTGCCTCTCGACCGCATCCAACAGGAGTCCAATAGCATAATGTGGCATGTAAAATGTCCGATGCTGGAGCGTCATGAAGGCATACATCCACTCAGCAAGTTTGGCCCCCCAATCGTACATCTGACCTCTGAGTATGTTGTTTGTGATAGTAAACTTAGTTTATTTGTAGAAGCAAATACACAAAACTTAGTTTAAGCGGCGCCAAATGTTTGCCTTTCAGGGTAAACTTAGTTATTTGCAGAATTGAATACATAGAACATGATAGTAACCAAGCAAAGGATAATTCTCTTATTCATTCATTCAAGTGACTACAATATGATATCTTCTATGCATAACATCCTCCCTTAGCCAAAGACAGTACAAGGATATAAAGGACCGAAGGGACGCGATAGTTGGTAACTGTGCGCCAACTCCCTAGCCCCCGGTCACTAACTAATTCCCAACCGATACATTAATTACATTATACCCGACAACACTTCATGTTTCAATTATAACATTTTATTTCTTTACAAGCATTAATAACTAACAAGAAATCACCTTCTATATGAATTTGGGGAGACCCAATTTTTTAACAAGTAGTAGTCCTTATAATAATGTCATAGATTGGGATACACTATTTGTGCATGATGGGAGAGCTATGGATTTTATTGTAATCAAAACACCAAATTGACCCCTAATATAAATTCCAACACTAGACACACCGAGATTTCCCTTTGAAGCACCATCAAAGTTAAGTTTAACAAAATTTGGAGCTGGAGGGTGCCATTTGATTTGGCTTCTGTCAATATTTTATTTAAAGGGTAGCAATTGACTCCCTTTAAATGGAAAGATGATAGATTTCCATTTCTTTATAATAGTATCATCTCAGAAAGTGAACAAGCAGCTACAATTCTTATGGCTCTACACATAGGTTAACCAATTTTGATATTAACTTATTTAATCCCTCTTGAACATTTTCAATAGATGAACTTTTCTGAAAATATGTTTATTGTGTTCCCACCAAATGAATCATAAGATAGAAACTCGAATGATCCTCCAAATGCATACAAAGAGGGAGGTTTTAAATAGAATTGGACATGATTAAAACAAGTCCCATATTGTATAATTTGGTAAAGGTGACACAAATCCTAGTTTAACCATAAAAAAATGCCAGCATTATTATGCAAAGGTACACTTGACAAATAAATGATCAACATCTTCATATTCTTCATCAAATAATACACATTTGAAGGGTTGTGTAATTTTCAATTTGACCAATCTATCATTCGTTAGAACTCTTTTACACAAAACTAACCATGAGTTAGTTAACATATTTGTCCTTTAAAAAGAATTGTAAAGAAAAACCTCAAACGCCCACACAGAAGGACAAACACTACCAACAGTTGGAAAGGTTATCATGGAGTTGATAACTTTCCTCTGAATTGAGAGGTACATCGCCCTCTTAAAATATATTCAATGAATTAATTGTTGATTATGTCTTTAACTAGAAAACACGAAGGCAATTGACATTCATTCATCAACTTGAAATGAATGCAATTACGGATTTGAAAGATTCGGAGAAAAACAAACAAATGACCCACATATCACTTACTTAGTCTTCCCTATTACAGAGAAATCAAAGGAAGATTAAACATTTTAATCTGCAAAATATGGGTGCACAAAACCAACAAATTTATATTGCACACATATACTTGACATGATGATACATGATAATATCCAAAAATATGAATGAAATAACCAACTGATTAATGTCAATCAGAGAAATAAATATCCAAACCTATAGATCTGAGATACAATCTTCTATTTATTTTTAAATACGTAATAAGAATGATTCCCGTATCAGTTTTATCTCTGCCTTTAAAATCAAGTATTGCAAAATAAATAACTTTACCATAATGGAATAGAGTATCAGATTTAAAATGGTAAATAGATAGTTGGGTTTTGACAGGGCTATACTCTTTTATCCATATCGTACACACCTAACATAATTTTGAAAATATCTCCGGCGAGGATTTAGAGAATTACATTTCCTAAAATATACCCTAAATTTAGCAAGATCCAACGATTAAATTGAAAGTTATGTTTCCCGTACAAAGAGTTACATGGATCACCACTTTTAGCTCTTCTTACTATCATCATCATTAGCTGATGTTGATGGAATATCTGTAAGCACCTTCTTGTTTATCTAATTGATTTGGGGACCAATCTATTTTCATATGTTGATGCTTGTGTATTTTGATGGGCTGCTTGACCTCATAATTGATAATTATCCATGCTCTCTGTATTGTTACATGACTTAATCATAGTCATTTCCAATGTGCAATAATATTTTAACAAAACATTTTTCCAGCGTCGCATTTCACTATTCATCTTCACATTGACAATTTCTTCATTGGTGTTGTCATGCAACATACCTATCTGATATTTGCTATAGTAAGATGAAGTTGAGAATTCTGAAGATTTAAACTTGAATTCCTGAACCCATAATTTTGAACCTTCAAACTCAGGTACTTTGAACTATCTAAATTTGGACTAGAGCCTTCAAAATTTTGAACAGTTGAACCTATACTTGGAATTTTGAACTCTTTATATTGAGCCTGTACCTTCAAACCCGCCGAACCTTGGATCTCATCGAACTCATTGAACTTGAACTTTGAACTGTTGAATCTTTGAAATTGAACCATCGGGTTGCTTGCAACTTTAAACTTGAATCTGCATTTTTGAACCATTGAACTTGAACCTTTGAACCTAAATTTTTTTTAGTTCAAAGGTTCAATAATTATCCCGAGGGATTTCTTTTCACAAAATGTCAACTTTACAAAGGTGTTATTAACAAAAACCAATATGAGATATGAGACAATTGAGAGTATTTTTCCTTTGGGCTTGGTTTTAAAAATTTTAAAATTTGGGGGTGGTATAGGCAAGCCAACAAATGGCTCTAACTAGGGGACATGGACTAAAAAGGACATAGGGAATCTAGAAAGCCTCGGCATAAGACCAGTGCCTTATCCCTTGGGAAAAATTCAAAGAAAATTAGAGCACAGGGAGCCGCTTGCAGATGGGTGGAAGGGGGAAGGGCAAAACCTAACAAGCCAAAAACTAAACTGAAAGAAGAAGCTAACTAGGCACAACAAAACTTAGCAACCAAAAAAATTATTCACAAATATGTACGGGCAGGAAAATCCTACCTCAAGAGATAGGGCTGAGAGCGACACACAAGAAACCATTTATTGGCTGAGAGAAGTATGTGCCACTGCGATAAATATAGGCATCTTTGAGTAGCATTTGCATACTCAAGATCCATAGAAGGCTCCACCAAAGATTCACCACACATAAGAAACTCCAACGAGTAGATATGTAAGCAAGAATCTTCTTTTTAGCTTGCATCCCTTGAGTATGACTTACCATAACCCCATGTTTTATTTTAAACACAAAAGAGCCATTCGTTTGGGAAAGATCTGCCTGTGAAACTTGATCCAAATCAACCTCATCTTGACCAAAATAAGAAATACTACAAGTTGTATTAGCTTTGTCAAACATGAAATCATCATTGACCAAAGGAGGTAATAGCTCTTTTTCAGTAATCATTTTAGATTGTTGGTCTATTTTTGACGCTTCTTGAGTATTCTCTTCTTTAGACGCTGAAATACGATCACCTGTGACTTTCATACAAGGATTAAACTCAAGGTTTATGTGATTCTCCTTTTATTTTTTATGTCACACCATTTTAGCACTATCGTTACCTTCAAAATCAGTCTGGAAGTAATATTTTTCTAACCCATCTATACCTACATCAGTATGTAATTCAAAGAGAGGATTATTTTTGATTTCAAAGATTTCACCAAGATTTTCTAGTATGAATAGTGGATTGAAAAGAAATGAAATATCCCTAGATTTTTCACTGACAGTTATACTATCTTTGGCACATTCATTTTCATTTAGTGACATACCTATTTCAGATTCCAATGGTGATGGAGAAGTACTTACATTTGTATCACTTTTATTATGCTCCATGATAAAGATATGTTGCTCTTTATTCTCACTGGTTGTAACATCACTATTTTTGGAAATGAAATTTTAGAATTTAAAGTCATACCAGAAATGTTTCCCTCTTTAGATCAATAATCTCTTCAATTGACTTTCCTACATTCTTACTGTTTGGGACACCGAAAGATATTCATGACAAAATTAATGGAGAAAGATCATCATCTTCCTCCTCATCACTTGCGTTGTCATAATCATTATTTTAAACAAAATGAAAAGCTTGAACTGTTTGAGAGTTAATACCCAGATTACTTGCTTTATCGCTTTGAAAATGCTCTTGACCAAAAATTGTCAGATTTAAATTATCGGCTCTGAAAGACAAAGGTTTGGGCATCTTTGATTCCAAATAAAAGTTATTTGTACGTTACTCATTGGAATCCTTGGCAAATTTTTCTTGTTCAATCCATCCGGACAACAATAAATTATCTTCAACTCTAACAGTCTCTTGTTTGACAATTTCAAAATCACTTACCTTACTTCGTTTGAGATAGAATTTGACTTCTGGCTGCATTGCTGCGATGAATATGGATAGTAGAATCTCTTGGCTGGGTTGATTAATTTGTGAGATCTTTGCTAGTGTTTGATTAAATCTATCCACAAAGTTTCTTATTTCTTCATTTTCTCCTTTCTGGATTTTGAAAAATTGGCATAATAGAGAACCCACATCAACTACTTCTTTAAACCTCGCAAGAAATTTATTCTCCAAAACATTCCAAGTGGTGATGCATCCATCCTCTAAATGTTGGAACCAAATTGCAATAGCACCAACAAGGGATTCAACAAAAAGATGAACAAAAACATCTTCTTCTAAGACCCCAAGGATCCCACATGCGACATTAAATGTTCGAATGTGACTATCAGGGTCTTGGTTATTCTCCCTGGAAATTTTTGGAAAGTATCTCCTTGAGCCTGCAGGCACGGTTTTGTAATGAGGCAAAGAAAAAGGGTCAAAATGTGGCTGTCATGATTGAGTTGTTGTCAAATCCATATTCACACTGGACTTCTTTTACCAAATAAACTTAGAGTCACCAACCTTCATCCTCGAGAAGGCACTTTCAAATTTCTGAGAAAAGAAAGCACCAGAGCTTCGATTCCTTTCCCCAATAGAGTCGCCAAAAATCTATTACTTAATAGATTTGTCATTCAAAAAGAATTGTAAAGAAAAAATCCAAACACACACACAGAAGGACAAACGCTACCAACAGTTGGAAAGGTTATCATGGAGTTGATAACTTTCCTCTGAATTGAGAGGTACAACTCCCTCTTAGAAGGTTTTCAATGAATTAATTGTTGATTATGTCTTTAACTAGAAGACACAAAGCCAGATGACATTCATTCATCAACATGAAATGAATGTGATTATGGATTTGAAAGATTCAGAGGAAAAAAACAAATGACCCACATATCGCTTACTTAGTCTTCCCTATTATAGAGATATCAAAGGGAGATTAAACATTTTAATCTGCAAAATATGGGTGCACAAAACCAACAGATTTATGTTGCACACATATACTTGACATGATGATACAGGACAATATCCAAAAATATGAATGAAATAACCAACTGATTAATGTCAATCAAAGAAATAAATATCCCAACCTACAGATCTAAGATACAAACTTCTCTTTATTTTTAAATATGTAATAAGAATGATCTTCAGAGCAATTTTATCCCTGCCTTTAAAATCAAGCTAAATAAAAAACATAATTCCTCCACTCCTTTTCTCTGTTACAATTACATAACTTAGAAAAATATCTCTTTCCCCTTGTAGCCAACAAACCCCTGGGAAGAAGAAGCAAAACCTCCTTTATGTTATTTGATTACATATTTAAAACATGCTCCCTTCGTGGTTTTTTGATTGCCCCCATAACTGATTCTTGGATAGATTATTAATCAATCTTTCTTTCTTTTTAACTTTTCACTTCCTTCTTGATACTTTTATCCTTTGAGAACCTTCTTCGATTGTAATATTATTTGCAAATACTTTGTTTTAAATTATTGCAAAAAAAACAACTTTACCATAATGGAATAGAGTATCAGATTTAAAATGGTAAATAGATAGTTGGGTTTTGACAGAGTTGTAATTTGTTATCCATATCATACACACCTGACATAATTTTGAAAATCTCTCCAATAAGGATTTATAGAATTAGGTTTCCTAAAACATATCCAAAATTTAGCAAGATCTAACGGTTGAATTGCAATTTATGCTTCCTGTACATAGACTGAATTTTACATGGATCACCACTTTTAGCTGCTCTTACTACCATCATCATTATTGGCTGATGTTGATGGAATATCTGTAAGCACCTTCTTGTTTATCTAATTGATTTGGGGACCAATCTATTTTCATATGTGTTGATGTGAGTTTTGTACCACTACATAACATATAGGATTTAAACACTTGATACAGGATATCAAACACTCAATCCTCTCTTGAAAAGCATATACTCATGAAGAACGTGAGTAAACACTCCAAGGTTCCTTGCCTGTGGATCCTAACTCAGTTACAATGATGTGATTTGCTGGTAATCACGTTGGCGGGCTTACGTTGTTCATTCAAGGACTTCGGATTCTGGCTATGATGGTGATGGATTCTAACTTTTCAATGTATACTCGACGATTCAATCTCCCTAGT
>MU225553.1:8834823-8860759 GCA_018584345.1 Thuja plicata | reverse complement strand
ACTTGCCGGACCAAAGGGGCTTGAAAACTGTTGCCAACAAAGACCACCTAAGACCACAACTCCTACTACTTGCCAAAAGAGGGGGTCCCCATTTGCAATGGGGCGATGGTGTGAAAACGTCACAACAATATGTTGATTCTTGTGTATTTTGATGGGCCGTTCAACCTCATAATTGATAATTATCCATGCTATATGTTATTGTTACGTGACTTAATCACAATCATTTCCAATGTGCAATAATATTTTATCAAAACATTTTCCCAGGGTCGCATTTCACTACTCATCTTCACATTGACAATTTCTCCATTGGTTTTGTCATGCAACATACCCATCTGATATTTTCTATATTAAGATGAAGTTGAGAATTCTGAAAATTTAAACTTGAATTCCTGAACTCATAAATTTGAACCTTCAAACTCGGGTACTTTGAACTATCTGAATTTGAACTAGAGCCTTCAAACTTTTGAGCAGTTGAACCTGTACTAGGAATTTTAAACTCTTTATACTGAGCCTATGCCTTCAAACCTTCCAAACCTGGGTGAATCTCAGCGAACTCATTGAACTTGAACTTTGAACTATTGAATCTTTGAAATTGAACCATCGGGCTGCTAGCAACTTCGAACTTGAATATGGATTTTTGAACTAGTGAACTTGAAACTTTGAACCTGAACTTTTTTTTAGTTTATAGGTTCAACGATTCTCCTGAGGGCTTCCTTTTCACAAAATTTCAACTTTACAAAGGTGTTATTAACAAAAATTTATATGAGATATGAGACAATTAAGAGTATTTTTTCCTTTGGGATTGGTTTTAAAAATTTTAAAATTTGGGGGTGCTATAGGAAAGCCAACACCATGGAAAAATTACTACTTTAGGAATGATTGTATTGTTCCAACAAAATGAATATGCCCTCTAAGTTTTCTACTAACTTTCCCTATGTTGAATTGCCTTGTAGCCATGTTTGATTGAATAATTACCATCTATTGATGGAGCCCATATAACTTCATTAGGATTTTTGGATAGAAGGACTATCCTTTGAGACAAAATCTGATTCAAAGTGTTCTTCTGATCGTCTTCAATTGGTATCCTTGACATGCCCTTCCATGTTACCTTCCGTGAATTTCTCTCAATGAAGTAAACATAATCAATTAATTTGTGTCCCCATGTTTGAAATAGAATTGGAATGACTAAATGCAACTCTAGAACATTCATTAGTGGAGGATACCCATTCAATGAATCATTCTAAAAGTGGGCATCCTCTCCATTATGCACCTTCCATGAAATGTATGAAGTGACTATTGGCCGACAAGACATCATGAAGTTCCACATTGCAGATCCATTAGGAGGGTTGGACATTGTGAATACTCTGATAGGATTATGAGAATCTAGAATTTTTTCATGTATTATCTGGCACCACATTAAGTTAGGTTTAGTATACATTTTCTATATTATCTTCCCACCAAAATCCTTATTACGCTTGATCAGATCATGCATTACCACTCCTCCTATAAATTTTCCAGTTGACATACTATCTAATGATACTAGAGGAATCTTTTTGGTATCAAACATGTTTCCTTTCCATAGGAAGTTTCTTATAATCTTTCTATATGAATTACCATAGATTTAGGGTTTTTTAGAACAACAATGTATTAATTTGGAATGGTTGCAAGAATTGTTTTTATAAGGAGTATGCTTCCTGAGAGAGACAACCATATAGCTTTCCATGCTGAGATTTTGCTGCAGGAGCATCCTAGGATTCTTGGTAATCCTATATCAAACAAAAATATGTTTGTTTTTGGAGTTTGGTAGCTTAGAAGTGTCCTCGGTTCAGAAATCGGTTGCTCGGTTTCCTATAGATCGGTGGTTGGTCGAATCGGTGACTAAGCTCGGTGTTGTTCTGTTTGGTGGTGTTGCTCAATACTTGGTCACTTCTGGTGACTCTGTGACTAAGCTTGGTGGTGTTCTATTTGGTGGTGTTGCTCGGTACTCGGTCACTTTTGGTGACTCAGTTACTGTAAGTGACTCGGTGATTTGTGCTTTTTGCTTGGTTGTTTCACTGAGTGAGGTTTGGTTGGCTCGGTGGCTTCATCGAATGTTTTCTTGTGGCTCGATTCTGTTGCTAACCGAGTGGTCTATCTTTCGGTGTTCTTTCTCACTGACTTGGTTTAGTTTGTTAAATCTTGAGGCCAACCTTGTGTATTTAATTTGGATCTCTCATTGGGGATTGTGTGGACCTAAATCCGGGTCATTGGATTCTCCAATGTTGGATTTTGTGGATCTTATAGGCCGAACTATTGGTTGCCTCTTGTATTTAAGTTGTATTCTGTTCTTAGCTTTGGGATCAGATTTGGAGAGGGGGTCTGAGCGTTGGATCGAAGAAGTTGGGTAAAGAAGTTGTATGTTTTGGTAGAAGACTAATGGCCTGATGCTTGCAGAAGATCTATGGTAGATCTTAGAGTTATTCTTTGTAATTGGCCGTAACCGGGAAGGCCTTACAACCCGACATGTTGAAAGTAATTGATTCTATGTGATAATTGTTATACACTAAATTTTGCACCCTAGGTCAAGCTCTTGTAGTCTTGATAATCTAGTATAATATGGGAATCATTTCTAGGTTGTGGGACCTTTGCTAACTGAAATGAGACCTCCAAGTTCTAGGTTGGTTCCTCTTGGATAATCACCCAAATTTGTTTTTTTACATGAAAGGAAATTCTTGAGGGAAAAGGGATAGAAAGAATGCATGGAAGGGAAATAACTGAAAGCAAACTATCCTACTGGGTGATACACCGAAAGTAATTTTCTGAATTACAACACAACAATCAATCTTAGAAAGAGGACTTGAATCTAATAGAACACAACTTTCTAGATAGGCTTGCATAAGTATTTCATAGAGAGGTTTGAGATAAACAGAGGCTATTCAAGGAAAGAGATGATTTCACAAACAATAGCATATTCACTATAAATAGACATGGACTATGACCTGCAAGCAAACATCCACTTCTGCAATCAGGCATAGGAATGAGACAAAATGACAGGGGACTGAAGAATATCCACAAACTCATCTAAATTAGATCATCCACAGTAGTACACAATATTGCAGAAAGAAAGAGGGTTCAAGAACTCCACGTTCATTCCAATACCAATCTCTGTATTATATTCCAGTAAGAGAAGTACAAACAAGAAGACCCAGGGATAGAAAAGATGTTACAAAAAGCCTTTGCAATATTTGCAATTCAATGAGATAACTAACACATGAAAACTTAGGGGCAGATTAAATGCCACAAAAATCTTACATAGCTCCAAAATCTAAGCTAAAAATCTTTGAAAACTAGCTTATACACACTACTCCTCTAGCACACAGGCTCAGGAGTCAAGGTGATCCAGAAATTAGGGTTATAATTCATATGCAATAGAATAATCAGAAACCCTAACTCTGTCAATTATGCTCATCAATGCCATGAAAATATCCCCAGAAATATCTTGACCAATCTGAAAATATCCCACTTTTCCATAAATGTGACCAGAGAAGTCAACTTGACTTATCTCTCTGTCTGCAACTTGAAAACTTACGCCACCGCCATGACCTCCGAAATAATCAAATATTTGAATTTTTTTAAATCTTTAACGGTCATAGGTGGCGCAGATATCTGCATCAATGTCTGAAAAATATCTTGATCCTTCTTTTAAAACACAGCCGTCGATCTCTGCTCTGGTTCTACTTGTCTTTTGACTTATCTTTAACCTGCCCTTTACCCAGGTTACTATCTTCTCTTGTGTCTCGGAGTCTCCTGATCCTTTCCTTAATCTTGGCTTTGTCATGAGATCATGCGCCAAGCGTTGGATCTTCATCTGATCGGATGGCAGTCAGGAAGTCTCAAGACCCTGAGAGAATATTCCATCTCTTTTAAAGACCTAGTGACAAGGTAAGTCTCGATATCACTTAATTTTTTGGAATATTCCTTCTCGATCACGAGACCTCAAGATTGAGCAACAAAGCATGGGACCGCTACTGCCACTTGTCATTCTATAATTTTCTCATAACTCCTCGTCACTTCTAACACTGACGTCAGCTTTGACATGTAACTTAACCTGTCTTTAACCTTGGGGAATCAGGAGACTTGGTGACTATGTAAACTCCAAGTTGCTGGATGATTTGCTTAACCATAGTCAAATCAGGAGATCTCCCGACTGAGCCATTTTCAACTCATATTTAACCTTTTCTTATTATCTAGAGACTCAGCGACTAAGCTTAAGTCTCATGGTCGCTTGATCTTTTTGACTTTTCACTTTTCATCATGAGATCACCCGACCACCGTTGATTTTATTTTCTTCTGAATTAGATGGTCTGCGCTAGATCTCAAGATTTTCATTGAAAACCCTAATTCTTCATGAGATCTAGTGAGTGAAACATTCATCTTCACTTCACATTTAGACACGTGTCTCCATATCCTTCAAGTCTCCTAATCGCTTGATTTTCTAACTTAACTCATCATCTTCATGAGATCAGGCGACTGTGTAAAAATTATAACTCAGAACTAACCTTAGTAAAATTTGGAGATCACACAACCAAGGGGAACACTGTTAAGTGAAATCATGCCCATTGAGGAACACGAGGCAATCTGTCATTTGAATATCTTTAACCTTGAGCTGACCAACCTTTGACCATAGTCATATCTAGCGATAACCCGAGTATGTAATCTCGAAATCTCATGATAAAATCATTAACCTAGGTCAAATCAAGAGATCACCCGACCACCATTAGATCAATTCCTCATCGGATGGTAGTCGCTTGATCGCTTGACCAAAAAGAATATGCCACTTCATTATGAGACAACCTGACTAAAAGGAATCACTAAATCGCTTGATCAAAAGGAATATTCTGATATCATTAGGAGATCTCGCGACTGCGTGAAAAAGGAAATAAACACATGGGCTTTAGGGATTTAAGTGGCCTGAAAAAGGTAATCTTAAATTATAAAAGGGCATAGGGCTTTGCATATTTAGGTTATTTTGCATGAGTTAGGGGGTAAACTAGAGACTGAAAAGATTGCGGATGACACAACCAAGACCATAAAATTTAAAGACTTCACAGGCTGGGCTCAATGCTTGTGGGAGCCTCGTTTACTCCACCTGTAGCCAAAATTTGCATGATGGGGAAATTTTGGATAACAATAATATAAAGCTGAATGTTGATTATATTTCTGTGTATTTGGTTGTTTATGCTATTATGGTTGTTGCCTGCAAGTTTGGGCAATACTTCATTGGATCCTCTGAGCCTGACTGCATCAAGTGGTATCAGAGCTGGGTTTCAATCACTAGAGGAGTTAGGTTTATAATTATTGGAGTTTGGTGGAGCAAAGATGCCTCTGAAGAAAACCCGCGAGATCACAGAAGAAGAACCTAAGGTGGATTTCAATCTAGAATATTTTCAAGCTTTGCAGAAGCAGGTGCAAGATCTGGAAGAGGAGTTGCAAAGAAAGAATGCATCTAAAGAACACCAAGATAATGGTGAAGAGTCTGAAGAAGAAGATCATTTCAAAGAAGTTATAGAAGATGTAAAAGATCCAGAGGAGGATATATTTCTGAGAGCTGTCTCTAGAATTGGGAAAAGACCTAAGATCGAAGTTTCTACATTTTTTGGAAGCCTTCGGCCAGAAGAATTAATCGATTGGATTAATGAGATGGATGAATACTTTGAGTATGAAGAAGTAGAAGATCCTGATAGAGTTTGATTTGCAAAGACAAAGCTAAAAGGTCATGCAAACATATGGTGGAGTGAATTTCAATTGGAAAGAAGTTGGAGAGGTAAAGACAAGATCATCAGATGGAACCGAATGGTTGAAAAGTTAAAGAAGCAATTCATTTTGGTGGATTATGAATTGGAGATGTTCAAGAAAATGCAAGGTTTGAGGCAGGAAAAAAAATTGGTACAAGAGTATACCAAGGAGTTTTATAGGATCCTGATTAGGGTTGGTCATTCAAAAGATGACAAGGAGAAAGTTGCTAGGTATATCTATGGATTGAGACCTATTATTCAGGAATAGTTACTTAGTGTTCGGATAACCACAATAGGAGATGCTTATCAGATGGCATTGAAGATTGAGGAGAAGCTAAACAAGAAGTTTGAGGGAAGAAAAAATAACAGCAACCGAGGTGGTAAGACTGATGAAAAAACTTTTGAGACTAAGGTGGTGGATAATCCTAAGAAGACCGAGGTAGGATCTAGCAGTAGTCAAACCACTAAGGATTACAATTGTGGGTATGGAAGAAGTGGAAAAAATGATTTCCTCGGTACTTGTTTTTAGTGTGGTGAGAAGGGTCATAGAGCTTCCATGTCCTCAAAGGAAGTTTACCCTAACCACCGAGGAGAGTTCAGTGAATGCTGCAGAAGAAGGTGAAGTTATGATCACTAAAAGGCTAGTTGGATGTATTAATGAACCAATGCAAAGAAGAAATTTGTTCAGAACCAGATGTAAGTGCAAGGATAAGGTATGCAATTTCATAATTGATGGTGGAAGTTCTGAGAAATTTTTTTCAGAAGAGATGGTTAGTAAGTTGAATTTGGGAAGGAGGAAACATCCTAATCCTTATCAGATTGGTTGGATACAAGATGTGTCTAAGGTTAGGATTGAGGAGCAATGTCTTGTTAATTTTAAGATTGGATCTTATTACGATGAGATATTATGTGATGTGTTGCCTATGGATGCTTGTCACCTATTGCTCGATAGACCTTGGCAATATGACATACATGTTATGTTTGATGGTCGTACAAATACCTATGTGGTAAGGTAGGGTGAATCCAAGCATAAACTGATACCTTTGCAAGGAGCAGGGACTAAGGGATGTGGAGTTATCAGATGTTGTCCGAATGACAGTGACAAACATGAGGAGAAGAAAGTTGATGAACCTATTCTTATGGATAACATACAGGAGATTTTGAAGGGAAAAAAGAATGACATCTCTGAGGAACTTGCAGAGATTAAGAGGCAAATGGCATTCTTGACTGATATGGTGCAGAAGATGTTGACACTAGTGACACATAGAGATGCAGGTGGTACCGAGTTGATTAGTAAGTTTGGTGAGGAGGAGGTTCACCAAAATACTGATAGTATTATAAGTGCATTAAAAGAGTAGAAGAAGATAGAGAATGGTCAAATTCAGTTACCCTCGGTGGCAAACAAGAGATCTGAGAAAGGTGCAAGGCATATGAACTTGTCGAATGAGACAATAGACAGAGTGAAGACAACATGGAATGAAGGACAAGAGGAGATATGGGTTAAGAACAAGTATGGAATACCTGTTATGATTCCCTTAAGATGTTCATGATTTTCTTTATGGGAACATCTTCTTTACCTAGAGTGTCTGATGCAGGAGCATCCTAGGATTCTTGGCAATCCTGTAACAAACAAAAATATGTTTGTTTTTGGATTTTGGTAGCTTAGAGGAGTCCTCAGTTGAGAACTCGGTTGCTCGATTTCCTATTGATCGGTGGTTTGTCGACTCAGTGACTAAGCTTTGTGGTGTTCTGTTCGGTGGTGTTTCTCGGTACTTGGTCACTTATGGTGACTCAATTACTATTGGTGACTTGGTGATTTGTGCTTTTTGCTCGGTTGTTTCACCGAGTGAGGTTTGGTTGGCTCCGTGGCTTCACCGACTGGTTTCTTGTGGCCCAGTTATGTTGCTCATCGAGTGGTCTGTCTTTCAGTGTTCTTGTTCACCGACTTGGTTTAGTTTGTTAAATATCGAGGCCGACCTTGTGTATTTAATTTGGATCTCTCAATGGGGATTGTGTGGACCTAAATCTAGGTCGTTGGCTTCTCTAATGTTGGATTTTGTGGATCTTATAGGCCAACCGATTGGTTGCCTCTTGTATTTAAGTTGTATTTTGTTCTTAGCTTTGGGATCAGATTTGGAGAGGGGATCTAAGTGTTGGATCAGAGAAGTTGGGTAAAGAAGTTGTATGTTTTGGCAGAAGGTAAATGGTCTGATGCTTGCAGAAGATCTAGGGTAGATCTTAGAGTTATTCTTTGTAATTGGTTGTAACCGGGAAGGCCTTACAGCCCGACATGTTCAATGTAATTGATTCTCTATGATAATATAAAGTTGAATGTTGATTATATTTATGTGTATTTGGTTGTTTCCGTTGTTATGATTGTTGGCTGCAATTTTGGGCAATCCTTCATTGGATCCTCTAAGCCCGACTGCATCAATTTTTTGACTTAATCATGTCAATTACTTTTGTCCAATAAGAAATCTTGTTTGATTCCATAAAGAAGGGTATGCCCAAATATGTGCATGGTAATTCATCTACTTGAAACCCCAAGGCTTGAATAATCTTTCTTTTGATAGATGCCTTTGTCTTAAATATGTAAATCTTATACTTTTTTTGCATTAATCTTTTGCCTTGAAACAGAGAAAACTTTAATTGAAATGAATATAGAGATTTTCCCAAGCAAGGGATATTAATAAAATCTGTAAGGTGTATAATAGCTACAAGAGCGAGGGTAAATAAAACCAACAATGCCAACAATCTTGGGTAAAGTAGCAATGCTCATTCCCATGTGTCGTGCTAAGAGAGGGCACCAAACTTCTTCACAGCAACACTTGCTCTGAAGAAGCCAATCTATATCAACCCTAAACTTGAACTTGAATGTGAATTGCTTCTTTGCAATGTCTTTATTCATCATCCCTTTTGGTAGAGGTTGTGTTGAATCTTTTTGGGAGAGTAGTACCCAAAAAAAATCTTAGGGAGAGAAGAACATAATAAAAATATTTCACATATATGCTGTGTCTATTTTGAAGATTTTCATTACTCTCACCTTTTGTATCAATAATCAAACCCACTTCCAATACATAAATAAATTTCCAAAACCAAACATCATAAAGCCTTAAACAATAATTTCTACAAAATGGATCTAAACGCAAACTATAACCATATTAATTGGAACCTATATTTGGATATGCATTGCTCCATATAAAAAACTACTCAAATGAAATACACATTGATTTCCAAACAACACAACAAATTATGGTTGGACATTGATAGAAGAGAGATATAAATGCAAATATATAACATTAATCCATCACTGGATCCACTTGCCTCTTCCAGTTTGGTTAGTTACCAAAGAATATGAAAGGATATGCAATGTCAATTGAAACCTCACTACGCTCCCCTCTTCTATTTTGCAATCACCGGTTAATCGACCAAGCCAGAACAAGGGGGCTGACCCGAAAATAACACAACCAACACGAGAAGTGCTGACTACCAACACACCACCAGAGTTAGCGGACCCTCAGCCAAACCCTTTCTTGAAAATCAAAAACCAGAAACTAGAAACAATAGGCCCCAACTTTCTTCTTCGTTTGTAACTAAAACATTTCTTTTTTTTAACAAATTTTAATACTAAAGCTAATTTGAACAGTGAGCTGCACATCAATTTTTTTCAAAAAGATGAAATGTTTACAATGAAATTTGCTTTCATTGTAGAAAGCCTCTCGGCTTAACAATTTTTTTAGATGGCATCAAAACTCATTATAATAAAAATGCCTAGTTTTCAAATATTTAATTTTTTAGTACAATGAACATATATTTTAAATGATTATTTAATTTATAAACAAAAAGTCTTCTAAACATAAACTTTTTTAGTAACTTTTTTTTTCTTTTTTTTAATTTTTAAATATGTTTGACCAATATGGACATCTTTCTCCAAAAAATTAAAAATCTTGTGGCAATTATTTTAGGTCAAATTATGTTCACCATCCATGAGGGGTTTTCAAAAATACCTTAATCTTAGTAAAACCAATGAAAGAAATAATAGTGTTTAATAAAAAGTTATAAAAAAATATTGTGACCAAACTTTGGAATCATATGCATCTTTCCACAAAAGAATTTTGAAAATACTTTCATCTACTACTTACTTTGTTGGTCATACGCATGCATGTTTTGGCATTCAACATACTTTATTTTAAAGGCCACTTTTGTACATCCTATAAAAAAATGAATTTTATCATCTAGGTATTGGAATAAATTACAAATTTGAAAACAAGGAATAAAGTAATGACATTTCATATTTTTACACCATGTTGATATTCTATGTATAAGTACTTCAAAATTTTACCCCAACTATGATAAACTTTTATTTCCAAGAAACAAAGGTTCTACTTTTTGGCCAAAAAGTGGACCCATTATTTTTCACTAACCCCCAGGTGGATCACCTTTGACCAACTAAATATAGTCTTGTGAAAGGGAGGTGTGAGAATAATTAATTCTCCAATGCCAAATGCTTTGGAGTTGCATATGATCCCCTTGATTGTAGGAGTTCAAAATGCCTAGGAATAGTTACTATGTTAGAAGGTCTCACATATGGAGAGTGGCAAAATGGCGGCTCATGGTTTGAGGCCATGGAGAGAGAGAGAGAGAGAGACCATTTGTGGGTTTAAAGATCTTCCTATGATCAAAACTCATGTGTGTGAGAACACAAAATAGAGAAGGATTCAAATGAGGAAATGTAATACCATGAGGATGTGACTTGAAGTATGAGATTTGTTATTCACTTCAATGTGTTGTATACTTATGCCATTGATTGGGTCCCTAGGTTTGTTAAGTGGAGAACAAACCCAAAATAGGATCAAATGTGTTGTGGATGGAAAAAAAAGAGAGAATGGGGGTGTGTTTATATATATGTGTGTGCGCACGTGTGTGGATATGTACATGTATGCATGTATGTACATGTGTGTGTGTATATATATATAGGTAGGTAGGTACATATATGTGTGTGTGTGTGTGTGTGTGTGTACACACACACACACACACACACACACACATACATGTGTGTGTGTTTGTGAACAATGTCACACAATGCTAAAGTTATAAATTGCAAGATTGTGTTATGCAAAAGTTCTATACAATGTTTGAGAGGTCAAATGCATGTTGCAAGATGCTTATCTTCATGTTTTCATGATTTCTATCACAGAACGATTATAGAACATTAACATACATATGTGGAATATAAATAGACATTATCTATGTCATAATAAAAAAAAATTGATTCGACTTTTGTTGATCAATTTCCTCATTTTTGTTCATTTTCTTGAAACATTGTAGAGCTTGTTTATCACTATTGAAGTTGTTAAACATAAAAGAAGAAGAGTTGGAGTTTTATGGTATGATCACAAGTCCTTTGGTCCTAGCCTTAAAGTTTTCATAAATACATCAAAGTGAATGGAGCATTGTTGTCATTTTATGAGACTATCAAAGTGACATATCCAAATGGATTGGTCAAGTAATGATTTCCCCATGAGCATTTTTGTCACAATTTGATGTGGTCAAACCAGCATAAAATTATTAAAATTAAAAGAAGTAATTAATCGCAAATCCTTAGTGATTCTAGAGTGTAAAGATTTGTTACGGTTTAGTCCTTTTGAAAGGTGTATTAGAGTTTTTAAGAGCTTCTAATGATGATGTAATTTTAGATTGTAAGGCTCTAATTGTAAATGACTTTTCATATATGGATACACATTTTAGTTAGAAGGTTATTTGTCCAAAACAAATTACTACAATCTTTGAGGAGATTACTCTAGATTCTTTCCTAGCATTAAGAGTCGCCTACACAAAATAATACTTGGAGGATCTAATCATTTCAATTCATAGAAATGGAAATAAAATGGAAAGCAAAAATGTTAATCGCTGAGATAAAAATTAGTTTGCAATAACTTAGATGTGAATCAGAAGATGGGTGATACTTGAAAAAGAGTGGACAGGTAGAAGATGTTGCTATTGCACTCAAGAAGTAGTAGCAAAAAAATGGCATTACATCATGAAGTGTTTAGCTTACAAGGATTTTCAGATCAATTACATTGAGACACTAAAACGTGAACACCTTGAGTAATCTATTTGAAGAATAAAAGATAACAAGGGTTGCAGAATTCCAGATCAAAATATACAGTAGAAGATCCAAAGTGGAGAAGGGAAAAGAGATTTAGTTGACGTGGTGTTTTGGGCTTCACATGCTGATCTATTTGCTGGCTCTCTATGGGCTCCATAGGCTATTTGGCCTTATAAACATTATTAAAAATATTCATTCATTCATCTTGAATATGTATCTTTCTGTACAGTAAAGCAAACAGCTACTCTTATTTGGCATTTGATAGTCTAAGGTGGAAAAGGAAAGAGAATTACCTGATGCTTGAAGCTCTGCTGCAACTTTTGCAGAAGGCTGGCCTACTGGACTATACTCATGGTGAAATTCCATTGTTTGTTTGCCCTCTATAATGCTTTTAGGTTTGAAGGAGCATTTCTCATGATTGAAAGTACTGCCACTCTGATTGTTGTTAACTTCCAGAGAATCAGTGATGCAAGGGGGAACTATGTCTTTTACAAGAGGACTAATGAAGTCAAAAAGAAAGCCAACAGCCATACTTTGCCTGTAAGCAGATTTTGTGGTACCTTCCACAGGAATGATAAGCAGTTTCAGCATTTCTATTGCCTCTAGAAGAACACCTGGTGATATAATTTTATTGACTAAGAACTCTTCTACACTGGTAGCCCTGATAGCATGGCTCACCCCAAATGCACCAAAAGCAAGTATAAGACTCTTTGCAACAAGATTTCCTTGAGGACTATTGAGAGAAATTTGGGCCAGGAAGGCAGCATTAATATAAGACACTGCATTACCAAGCGGTCTACTGGCTGCCCTGTATGTTTTGAACAACAATTTTTCATCAAATTTAGCAGTGCCATTGGTACCACCGTTTCCAACAGGATTGCTAACTTCATTCCAATTTGGAATAAAAATTGAAAGCAATAGTACCCTTGAATCAAGACAGGGTTTATCAAGGAATTCCTGCATGGTTAACACAGATTCTTTTCTCTCAGTTGAGATAATCTTGACTGATGCATTAGCTCCAAGGAGAATGGTTGCAACATCTGAATCAAATGACAATTTCTTGGCCATAATTATGTTGCCACCGATGCTAGCTGTATTTCTAATAAATCCAGAGGCTACCTTTTTCAGGTGATTGGCAAGGCCCTCAAAAACTAAACTTCTAGTAGGGTTTTCTTTCCCATGATCCAGAATATCATCTGCAATGGCATTTGTATCCTCCAATACTTTTATAAGCTTGGCAATGGTTACAGCTGCTCCAACTTCAATCCCAGAATCATGCCTTGTAATACTCTGTAGCTCTGAGATGTTACTGATATCAATAAAAACTTTAGGTTCTATGTTTTTGTAGATTCCAGCACTTGTATTACCTACTACCAGCTTCGGTTCAAGATTTTCCTCATCAGCCTTTTCGAGAGCCCCCAAAATCTCATCCAAGGTGGATGGTCTGATCCAAATACGTCCTTCTCCACTGAATTCATCTTTATAAGAAAAATTCAATGTAGGTGTTCTAGAATCTTCACGTCTTTGTTTACAGAATTTGGAATCTGAAGAAACCCCAGTTGGATTGTATTCAGGCAACTTATTTGGGTCAGGAAGTTCATTTTTTTTCCAAAAGGTATTGAGACCCAAGTCTTCTAAATCAACGTCCCCTGCAAAACTTTTACAAACATCAGCAATGGGTCGGTAGCCTGTACACCTGCATACATTCCCTGCAATGGCTTTCTCAGCTTCCAGAACTGAAATTTTTGAAAACCCATTTCTATCACTGCTTCCTTTGGTTTCAGCCTGACGAAGAGCACCATAAAGAGACATACACCATCCTGGAGTGCAGTAGCCACACTGTGATGCATGAAAACCTGCAACCCTTTTGTGGATTGCATGATGTCCATCCCTGCAATTTCCAAGCCCTTCAGTAGTTGTGATGGAACAACCATCTATAGATCCCAACAGTGTCAAGCATGAACTTATTGAGAATTCCTCTGTCTCTTTTGTATCAGTGTTGTATTTTGATAAATGCACAACACAAGCCCCACATCCCCCTGCAACCAATCAGATGATTTCAGGCCAAGTTGCTCTGTAGAATCTGGCAAAGATGTTCTAGAATCACTCTGTACTAATTTAGATGATTCTTCATGTCTGTTTCTAGTCTTAAAATAAATTCATACAAATTAATTTGGTTGTCTAGGAGTCTCTAAGGCTATGTGGATACTAGATAAAAAAAAAACAAAAAAACATAACCAGTCAAAGTCCAGAAGCAAAATATTGATATCATTAGGAATTGTGGAAGTTTCATGAATTTGATTCAGCTGTCTTATTTGAGATTTTTTTTTGTTAATCTCAAATAAGACACGTCATGCTCTATAGAACAGTTAAAAGACCACTATTTATCACTTTTACAGATGAATGAGGTGTAAAATCAATATTGTGTTACATACTGTATAGATTTTAATTGAGATTCCTCACAAGTCCTTTGATATTGAACTGAAAGAACAGTGTTTCTTGGGTGGGTATGTCTATAAATAGATCCTACTAAATCTAAAAGGTCATATTTACTAAAAAATTTTAAATTTTAGTAGATTTTTACAATTCATGATTAAATTTTAGTAGATTTTTACAATTCATAAAACTGTCTGTAGCTGTTTCTAAATTCGATTGTGTAATTCTGAATTTGCTTATATAAATATTTTGTATTAATATTTAAAATCATGAGAAATTACAAATCAACAGAAAAGAAAAACAGAGATGTTCGTCTAAACCAAAACAAGCTACAGAGCATACAATTTAGATTAGAAATTGTTTTTTGTGCATGATAAGATGCCAAGTTTGGTTCCAATGTACTGAGTATGATATCGAAGATAAGAAAGAAAATATGATATCTAGGAGTTGACAAGACTGGTTAAGTTTGAGTTTGGTAATTTTGGTTTGATAAGTTCTCCATGGAAGCTCCTGATCTACTCTCAGATTCTCTGCCCGGCTTTAGATTTGTAAATCCTAAAGTCTTTTCCTTAATTATTAATCTAAAACTATTGGCTCAGGCCTCTTATTTACCTAAAAAGAAAATGGAAATTAGTAGAATTTTATAATTCATAAGAGTGTCTGTTGATGTTTCTGAAATCGTTTCTTATTTATCAAAAAAATAAAAATAAAATAATAGTAGATTTTTATAATTCATGAAAATGTCTATTGATGTTTCTGAATTCATTTATATGAATGTTTTTTCATCAATATTTAGAATCACACTCCATAATCTATCTTTTAAATGGTAGAAAGAATTAAGAGATTAAAAATCTAACACACAAGAAAACAGAGATGTTCATGTAAAGCAAAATGAGCTACAGAGAATACAATTTAGATAAGTTTTTTTAAATTTTTTTTTGGGTGTATGATAAGATTTACCTTCTCCACAGCCAAGTTTGGCTCCTTTGTACCGAGTATGATATCGAAGATAAGAAAGCAGAGTAGTTTCTGGGTGGATTTGAGATAAATCCACTTCAGTCCTTTGCCCATTCAGCATAAAAACCAGACAATTTGCATTTTCTGATGCCATCATATCACAACAACTTGTGCACTCTCACTCCAGTGTTAAAAGTTTTCAGTGAAACTGGTTTTGACAGTGCGTTTTAAATTGGAATTCAGAGTCAAATCCATAAATATTGAATTTGAGGTGTTCTTGTAAACCCTTCCTATTCTGCTTGAAAATGGATTCCACCGCCCGAAAAGTGGTTTTATGTTTGTTTAAGCGAAAATCATACACAGTTGAAAGCAAAAGTTTACGAATGTCAGTCTAATAGTCTGGCAAATCAATATCAACTTTTTATTTGTTTATTTTATGATTATTATAAGTAAAAATTAAAAGAATTCCGAACGTCCACTCTTGAAGAATGATTTATTTATGCCAAAATGAGTCTTAGTCTAAGTTGCCTAGTTGCCTGCTACAATTTCAATTTTTTTTATTGAAGAAGCTATAGTCAAAGTTGGATTTATTTTTATTTTTCCAAAATGAGTCTTAGTCTAAGTTGCCTTACAATCTCCAAATTTTTTTTATTGAAGAGACTACACTCAAAGTTGGATTTATTTTTGTTCAAAATGAGTCTTTGTCTAAGTTGCGTGCTACAATCTCAAAATAAAAATATTATTGAAGAAGCTTTAGTCAAAATTGGAGTAGTTATTTATGGTGAAAATTATTTTGAACATGACAACAAAATTATTTTGAGCAAGGTGTCAAAAGTTAGAATGACGAGAAAAACAATAGAAAATAATGACTTATAGGATTTGGGTTAAACATGACTGGTATTTTGGTTGTGTTAGGTCCATATGTTTATAAACTCGATCAGGGTGTTGTCATTATTGTTGAGGTTGTTGATCTGGTACTGCTAATGTAGATTGATAATTTGGTTTGTTGTTATTATTTGTGAGAACATTTGTATTGTGATTGAAGACAAGTTTTATGCTCTGGTATTGCTGATAGCAGAGAGGTTTTGTCAGACAGTTCCATAATATCTTCAATTTCCTCTGAATATGGTTGAATGATGATATTAATCATGCTTGGGCATAGAGTTTGTTTCTTGTTATATTTAGGTTTCATAAGTGAGCTTTGGTGATCTACATTTGATGTGTTCTATTATGTTATATATTGTGTGTCTTGATGTGTTATTTTAATTGGGACCATTCTTTTGGTCCGGATACGCTTTACAATTTATGTTGGAATGTTAATTTGGGTCTCACCTTGGTGCGTGGAGATCTGCATGCTTCAACATTTCCTCAGAAGATGTTTTCTTGGCCGACTGTACTACAAGTTTTAATGCATATCCACACGTTACATTTTGGAGACGACTTTGGATGATGTGTGAATCGTTGGATCTATCTTGGAAGAATATGTTGAGATATATTTGGGTCCCTTTTTTCTCTTAGAATGGACCGCTTCATGTATCCTTGGTCAGATGACCTATTTTATGTAATAATGTTTTATCTTGGTTGTGGTCAACCTACAATAAAGTTTTTAATGATCTATCTTATATTTAAGGAATGCATTCAAGGCTAAAGATGTGAGTGAAGTGTGGTGGAAGAGTAGAAGTATAAAAAAGTGCATTGTGTGGAAGAAAGAAAAGAAAGAAGTGAAGCAGATGTGCAGAAGTCTGAGCCAAAAAGAAATATATTGAGAGACAGTGAGTTGTTGATTCACGATCAAGAGATTCTACTCATTTCATTTCTGAGATTCATGTTGCTGGATGATAGTGATTCTACTGGCAGATTTTTGTATCTAATCTAGAGACAATGAGTTTCCATGTACAAATCCTTTGTATCTTGCCCTAAGCTAGTGAGCCTTGGTTGTGCAAGTCTTGGCAGTGAGCCTAAACATTGTAACTCAAGATTATATGTATTGTCACTTTGATTCTCACCGTAGTTTTTCCTAGCCTTGGTTTTTCCACTTAAATATGGTGTTCTTGTGTTGTTTATGATTTCTACTTTTTGGTTTCATTAAAGTAAATTGCTCACGATGTTTTGAAGTATATGAACACCTGAAATAAATTTATTATTATGGTCTGCGATGATTCACCTCCCTCTCTCAGTCCTACTGTGTGTTCAACAATCATACCCCTCGTTTCATTTATTCTGGCAATACACATTCTTCCTCTCTTAACAAGGACTTTAATTCCTAAGGATTACCCGCAACCAACCCCAAATTCTCCCTCTTTCATCTTCACATACAGCTTCCAACCTATAACGAATATCACATTCTACCCTCTAACCAACAAAGGTTTTAAAAAAATAAAATCTAAACTATTTATGTCATAGTAGTTAAATTGTAACATTGACGTCCAATGTTTCAATTAATTTTTTATTATACTTATATCTTCTTATTAAACTCTTTATGTCATAGTACGATAGCTAAATTGTAACATTGACGTTCATATTTTCAATTAATTTTTTACTACTCTTAAATTTTCTTTATTATTATTATTATTATTTTAATAAAGATTCCAAAAACAAGGCAATGTAATTGATTTTTTCAAATGTCACGATGAATCTCAAACATAAAAAATTTGAATAAAAATGATTATTAAAAGTTATCCACTAGCTTTCTGCCATATATGGATAAGATAGCATCATGATCAGCATACCATTAATGGATGACATCAGCATTTTCCTGCTGGTTTACATCAGCAAATCAAATTAAAATTCGATTTGGCTTTCTTGTAATGCAATGTAGGTACACGTGATAAAGTATTTCTTAACCAAATATCTTTCTTGCAGGAGCCGGTCAAGGTTTTTTAAAAATTTCACATTTGTCTTTTTTATTGAGTTAATGACAACAACACGAATACCAACATATATAATATATCTATTTGGTTTGAATAAAAAGTTGGGCTTTTACTTAAAAAAAAATGTTAAAAATAACTAACATATATAATAGATTATATGATAATGATATAGGTGTGATTGTTTCATGTTTTGTATTTTTTAAAGCAAATTTTACAAAGAATAAAACTATCAATAGGTAACTGAAGGAAATCACATTTCACTAGATGAATCAAGTATACATGACTGAACAATGGACTGAACACCCATTACAACTTGTAAAACTAAATAGACTAAGGACAATTTTTATAAACTGAACCATCAAGTGGCATATAGATTACATAGCTGAAACACAATCCAACTATTCATATTGCAGATGTTGTGAAGCCTAAAAACTTGATCCTAAATATGTTGAAGTTGTATTATTGTCAAAATAATTTTCGACTACAAGCTTCGAACACAAAAAAGCAACCTGAAAATGTATATTAGAGTAAAGCATTACAATTCCAACGATTCCACAAAATTGTGTCCCATTTTTGGATCAAAGTAGAACACTGAAATCAACAACTCAAATCAACATTTTATTTTTGACAACTACAACCAACTAAACTCTTAAGAATTTGATGATGATGTAAACTAGTAATCTTTGAAATTTTGTTTATAGACTAGTATAGATATCTTAAATACATCTATCTAAAAGATGGTGAGAGAGTGTATAGTTATTCTAAATAACCACTTTGATATCTCTCTTTTTTTTTCTTTTTTTTTTAAGATAGATGTATTTAAGATATCTATACTAGTATTATAAATTAAATAATTATGATTAAATATGATTAATACTATTATACTATTATTTAATTTATTTTATAGAACTTACTCATACTAATTTGATTAAATATGATTAATACTATTATACTATTATTTAATTTATCTTATAGAACTTACTCATACTAATTTTATAAAAAAATTTATATCACCAAGATTAATACAAATTATTTATCCTAGTTTATAATAAAGAATTCAATCTTATTAATAAGAAAAGATGTCTAATTTTTTAATAAATTAAATATATGCACACCATTCTTTAAAAGATAATATATAATTAGTACAATAAAAATATTAAATTTAATTTATGAGTTATACTTTAAATTTTACTTTTTTAATCTTAAAAATAAGTTTAAAAATATAATCTTGAGGTATTAAAATATAATTCATGAGTTAGATTTTAATTTTTAAATTCAACCATGTTTTACTTTTTACTTTTTATTCAACCATGTTCGATTTTAATATTATCAGTGCTCTTCACACACACTTTTTGAGATCTGATGAATCAAAGCATATGCTTTATTTTGCAAAACCTTCACTCAATAGAAAATGTAATGGATCTTTCACATATCCTAATTTTCTATTGTTTTGGTCCTTTCATCTCAGTATTACATATTGTGATTCAATGACTGAAGAACCAACTACTTCTCCTTATAAGAAGATGAAGTAAAAGTACCACAATTACCAAAATTTCATTCACCTTTTTCAGTGGTCTTTAACATTGAAGAGACTAAAGATACCGAGATTGGGCATGTTGACGTGTCTAAATTCATTGAGAGGACTAAGAAATCCATGACACTAGGCATGAAAAAACTCCTTAAAAGTTACATCCACCTTGTCTCAACCTTCTCCATGGCGGTCTTAAAACCAAAATTTATCTTGGCCTATGCTTCTCATTTTGTTAAAGAAACTATATGCATTAAAGATGAAGATGATAACGTCAGTATGAGGTTGGATGCAAAAACAATCAACAAGATCTTCAAAGTTCCAGCCCCACCTTCTCAAACCAACATCACCATAGAGAAGGCTCTAGCCCACTATAATCAGAATGAGGATGAGTGCAAAAAGACCATAAATACTAGCTGGCTTTTGAAATCCACAATAATAATATCATTTAGATGACCTACAACACTCTATAATAGTGATTTCAAAGAAGATATCAATGATATAATCACTCTTCTTAGCAGGATTAGAGAATTAAAGAAGAGAAATGTGTTTGATACATAAATGTATAGATATATCTCTATTATCAAGAAGGTACACAATAGATCTTCTGGGGTGAGTTGATCAATGCTTATCTGTGTGAGTAGTTATCACAATCGCTTACTACTCTTACATTTTATAGGAACTCCTACCTAGTTATATTGTAGCCTCTTTCAGGTAGTTTCTAGTAATCACCTATGAAGGTGATAGATCTCAAGTACCAATGTAAAAGTACTACAATCAGTTGATTTTGGGTTCAAGTAGACATCATCACATAAGGGCTTAAGATGCTTGCTTTAGTGTATACATGTGTTCATTTGACAAAAAAATGGAGAAAAGAAGATTTTTTGAGCCATCCTGGAAGAAAGTTAATGAGTATTGGTGCTTGTTTCTACAATTTCATACATTCACATATATGAGGGTAGGTTGTTTTGATGATCATCTTTATATTCTTCCAAGATACCCAATGGATAAGATCATCCTAATGGATTTGGGAAGGCAATTGACGACAATACATGCATAACAACTTGTTGCTCACAAGACAAGTTTTGTAATATCCACTCAACATCCTCTGGCCATTGGTAGATACTCTCTGACATCTACCATTAAAGAAAAGGCTATGGAAACATAGCTTTAAGAGAATAAAATGAAGAAATTAAAAATCAGGAGAGACTTTGATTATTGGGGCATGAAAGATATAAACAAATATCTTTCACTCATGTGCACCATTTTGAGGATATATGGATTAATCTCTGAATAAAAGAGGATATCAAAAGAAAGGATTATTTCAGGCTCACACTAGAATATATTATTGACCTAGAATTAGCTAATATTCTAGAGGGGATGGAGGATGAAGGAAATATACCTGATCCCGAACATGAGGAGCTAAGGGTTGTAGATTCTTCTCTTCAAACAATTTAATGATCACACAAGGAATGTACTTCCATCTTAGATAGGTTCTAGTCTATCTTACCCAATACTAGTATTTGGTTAATAAGTAGAAAAGGTATAAAGGAGAAGAAGATCAAAATAGGATGGGATGATGACACAACAAGACCTTTTGCGTACAAATTTGAGGTAAGGAAAAAGAAGAAAGAATATGCTTCTTCCTTTGGAACTAGAATCAAGGTTACCATCAAGAAATCAAAGGAGAAGCCTCAAGAAGAAGCATTCGGTAAAGGGAAGGGATAGGTCATAGTGTAAGAGGTAGAAGAAGAGGAAAATGATTAACAAGAGGAAACACAAGAAAATTTTGATGCATCAGATGAAACATCTACCCTAGTTGAGGTCCCTTAAGTATCCACTCATGTAAATGTTTCTCTTTTTACTCTGGATATCAATGTTGATTCTTTCTCTACAATTATGGTTCCTCCTATAGAACCTTCTATGTCCACACTAGATATTTCTTCTCTGGCCTCTAAATTTTCCCTAGATACACCCCAAGACAATTTTGCTAATCTATTTTCATATGCCTCTCATCCATGTTTGTCCACTATGTCCCTCTTTGTGAGTGATTCCACTCTTAGTGACTTTGATAGATTCATGATTGAATATGTTCCTCTATCTCAATAGAGTACATTCAATCTGCAACACAAACTAAAACCACATGTATTATGTCAACTATAATGTAGACCCAGTTTGTCCCTTCACAGACTATAGTTGAAGTCACTCAAGTTACTCCTTCTAATCTACCTCCATGGATGAATGCTACACCTCCTAAGAGGAAAAAAACATGAGTTTTCTCTTGATAAATCTGATTTCAAATAGATCTATTAGGTGAAACCCAAGGGTGCTAAGAAAAAAAATATATTCTGAAGGGTTATTATGGATGAAAGCAAGACACAATATGTTGAGATAGCAGAGCCACTTGCAAATAAAACTAAGGGAGATATGCAAATTTGTGATTACAAGATCACTAAGGTGGAACTTGAAGAAGAAACATGTTGGAATAAAGATTGGTGCACAATATTCGGTGGCTTTATTGGACAAGAGTTATGATGAGCTCGAAAGGAAGAAAGATCAACTCAAGGAACAAAATGCATAGCTTATCTTGGTGATTCAAAAAATCTCCAATTATTATAAATAAATTTATCCTTTGGCTTCCTCCATTGATGGAAATCAATCTGAGAAGGGTAGGGAGAAATATAAAGCCATAGATTCATGGGTTGATAGATTGATGGAACAAGCTACACCAACTAGTGAAGAAAGCACTTCCAGTATTTTCCTAATGAAAAAGTAGTTAAAGATAAGCTGAATCAAACTCTGGAGGCTTTCAATCAAAGCTTAGAGTCTCTAGAAAAGGATTTGGAAGCTTGGCTTAAGTTTTAATATTTGAATCTAGAAGTGTTGTGTGAAAATGATGTAATACCAACTAGAGAGAAATACATCAAGTTTCAAGAGATTATGGTAAATAGAGGTTAATTCATTGAATATTTGATTAAAAATGTGGAATGATCAATAGAATCATGTGTTGAAAAGGAGTAGAATATTCTTGCTAAGTTTGAATAAATATCATGAAAGTTGGTGAGTGATGATCAAGAGTTCCTTTATGAGGATAATCTAATCTTTGAGATCTTTTAAATGATCCACAAAGAGCTTGAAGCTGATAATTTTTCATTATCTTCCATTGATAATATCACAAGCTATCAGGTTTCCTTTGATGAAATGCAAACTATTCATTAAAAAAATAGGATAGTGATCATAGTTTGTTTGGATGTCATCATCAAAAGAATAGCCATTGCAAGAAACACAGGTGTGCCAGATCCTAAAGAAGTGCAAGAGTCTGTTCGCAAGATCCAAGAATTCATGGCCAAGGACAAAGAAAAAGAAGTGTCTTAGGACACTTTTTTACATTTTTTTATGCTATTTAGTAAATAGTTTCATGTATTTTTGTTTTGAAAAATTACGCGTAAAGTTGTAATTTGGAATTGCATGTAATCACACTACAAGTCAAAATAGATTAGGACTCTGAGTGTTGAATAAGTAAAAGTTAGTTAGGATGTCTGCACCTTTTTCTCATAGGCCCTCTCCTATAAATATGAGGATGCCCATTATAATTATCCATCTTTTATACATGCAAGTAGACTCTACTGGAATTTTGAAAAATAAAAACATTGCTTTCTTTTTGTGCAAGTGAATGTTCAAGTGGATAAAAAGAGAAAGTTTGATTTCAAAATTTGTGTTGAGACATCCCGTGATGTTATTATTGTGTTCTTATGTCACAATAATAATATTATTTTGTGTTCATTAGAGATATATGTGTGATTTTATTTTGTTATAAGAAAGAGATTTTAATCTAATTTATTAGACTTTGAGTTGTATTTTTCAATTTGAAATATAGAAATTAATGTTTGTGCAAATATTGAATCATAGGCTTTGTGTTGTAATTTTATTTGTTATCAAATATCATAAGTTTCTTCATGTCATGTGTCTTTGTTCTATAACATGTTGTTGCTTTACCAATTAATCATTGTTGAATGCATAGGTCTTTGTGCTTGTGAAGTTTCTTAGTCAATAATTCACTAATATCCTTGGGGTTTATCTTTCGGTTAATTTCAAGGACAGAGAATAGAGAATTTTTTTGATGACATTAAACTTGAAGGAGAGGTGGCCATGTTAAGAAAAGAACTCTAAGCTGCAAAGGTACATATTGAGAAGAATGTGGAATTCAAAAGTTACAGTGGCATGCTAGATGAGATGCTCAGTTTTCAGAAACCTTTAAGAGAGAAAGGTGGACATTAATTTTCTAAGGGATAATTATATAAGACCGCAGACAAGGAGGACACAAAAAGGAGAAATTCAAGCATGAATCCAATATAAAAAATGAAGATCGAAATAGGTTCACTCTTGTTAAAAGAAAAAGGAACTTTAGAAGAATTACCCCTACTGAAACTAGGTACCCTATGTAACCACCTGGATTTGGTCTGCTCAGACTATAAACTCTATTTTCCCTAAGTGTGATCATACCCCCAATTATGTTCAAACGACCCTGTTACTGCTTGACATAATTCTTTTGAAATCAATTTAATCTCCTAAAGTGATCAAATCACTAAATTAATTACTTTTAGCCAAAATCATAATCAATCAAATACATGGCTAAAATGATTAATTTGCTAGGAATTAAATAAAGTCCTAAATCTGGATTACTATGTTTAGAGGTAGACAAAGAAAAATACCTGTAAAATGAAAGTAGCCAAATTGCAGAATCATGCTTTTTGAATGCGATCATAATAGTGATAATGCAAACTTACCATCGGCAAAGGAAAATTGCTCTCCACAACAGGCAGATAAACCTAGGTCTTTTTCATTCCAAACTGAGCTAGTCGAAGAATGGAGATAGGCATTATAATGAAAAAACTAGGGCAGAAATCTCCATAAAAAAGGATAAGGATCAAGGAAAGAAACATGAGTTTTTGAGTTACTGTCATAATTATTGGCTCTATGGCCACAAAAGAAAAGACTGCCAAAAATAAGAGCAAAATCATCCATCCTATGAACACTTGGACGAATTTATAGCAAAACAAAAAGAAAAAGCGGAGCAAAATGTTGATGCAAATCTGCTCGCCATTTTCACTCATGCAAAGCTCTCATGCAGCGACCCTGCCCAGACCAAATCCTCTAATAAATCTCCTAATAATCCTCCACTATCTAGGAAGATGGAGGAAGGATCATGGAAAGAAGAGCATAAGGTTTTGGCTAGGGTTTCAAATTTGGGCACAGAACCAAAGGAAATTCACATTATCCCTTCATGGAGCAGGGAATCAAGGCAAAAGGTATTTTCAGTCCAATCTTTGGACAGGCAGCTAAGAATTTTCGCAAAGACCAAGTATGCTAAACCGCTCTTAGGCTATGGGATCGCTAAGGCAGATAATACTGGGCATTTGTTACAATGCAGAACCGATGATCCCCTATTTTCTAAGGGGGAAGGCAGGACCTTATCTGCCCAAGCGCCTCCCATGAGCACATTTAAGCAAGATCATACATGGCAAACGGTTAAAGGTAAGAATAAGGTATTAAGGCCCTCACCAGTTCATAGATATTTTAGTTTATCTTTGAAAAAATATTTTGAATTGCTTAGTATGGAAGGAAATAGCAAGTATATATACTCACCCCCACACAAAAGGAATGGGGTTTTGGGGGATAAGGGCTATAGGACCCGGCAGCACAAGATGGAGGTGAATCATTCCAAAGCTGTAAAGCCCTACCCCTATCTCTCCAAAACCACACCCTTTTGTGGGGCGAAATCTAAACAAATAGGCAGAGATTGCTGCATCGATGACTTAATGATTAGCAATACAAAATACTGCCCTCCTCACCTTAGAAAGATGGAAAGGAAATATTCATTTTTAGATAGAAATAACAGGATGAATAATGATTGTAACAATGATTTATTTCATAAAGTTTTAAAGTCTACAGCTTTTTCACCTCCACATAGAAGAAGTACTCAACAGAAAATAGGTAAGATCAATCATGTTCGGTACCTTGAAACTATCTTTTTGGATAATAATACCATTTTGCAGCAACAAAAGCACCTAGCAGAAACGGGTGTGATCTATATCTAGAATGGCTCGGGAGTACATGTTAATGATTTGATGGCATAAATATCACTACAATTACCGAAGGAGGTAAGTATATCACACCTTTTGGATTATTTCATGTATATAGATTGCAAAAAAAAGGAACTGAAGAATAGCATTATGGAAAAGAAGGATATTAAATTTAGAAA